>JBBJLR010002393.1:0-14310 GCA_037577145.1 Brachypetersius gabonensis | reverse complement strand
AGAGAGAGAGAGAGAGAGAGAGAGAGAGAGAGAGAGAGAGAGAGAGAGAGAGAGAGAGAGAGAGAGAGAGAGAGCTTATGACTGGTGTTTTTTATTGTAGGTGTTTGTTGCCTTTTTGGATTCTTTTACTATTTTTGGTGTAGGCTCTCATTTAAAACAGTTTGACTCAAGCCCAGCCATTTTCAGGGTCACTATTGAGGGCAATGTCCCGTCTAGAGCCAGGCTGTTTCGTGTTTCAGTTTTGTTCAAACCGACTAAAAAACCCTCTCTGCATCAGTACTATAACCAAGGCTGCTATCTCTGATAGCCTCACAAATTGGTTCAAGCCAGTCACCTTTGAAAAAAGGAACCAAGGGCCTCGATTACTTAAATGTTTTCCTTTTATCGTGATTTATAATGGGCATGTCATGTTATGTGCAAAATATTTCTTACCTAGTTCTTTGTTGAGGTCATCCTTATCCCAAAACCCCTCAACATCGAAGGATGTTGGGTCCTGGGGCATAGCAATGTCCATCAGTTGGTACTCCATGAAATCCTCACTTACTTCGTCCCGTTCTTTTGGGTCATGAAAAGGAGGGAGTTCCTGAAACCTTAAAAAGATCAGAATGTGTACAAGACTGATTAGAATACAGTGAGAGACTGATTTGTTTTGTGACCATGACCTCAAAACTAGTATATGAAAACTCTTGACTGTCTACAAAATATAGGGCATCTTCAACCCCACACTCAGCCCTCAGCTGCACATTAACAAATCTTGCAAGCTTCAGGAGAATATCTTTCCACAGGAGAGTATCAGTGGCATACTCCACAGCTCTGACCAGGAAGGCCAGTGCTGCCGGCTGGAATTGTTGAGCCTTCAGTGATGTAACCTCTCCAGCCCCAAGGAGCCTGTTGAGCATAGCTCTGGTGGTGAGTTTTTCTCCTATTGGAGAGACAGAAGACATAAAGTCAAATACACAGATATCATTTAGGATATTTCTGGGTTTAATCCATACCAAACCAAAAAATCCATAGAAAAAGTGTATTTGTTGTCAATAAGCATAGGCTATAGGTTTATCTCTCTATGGGACTTCAAAGCATTACCTCGCAGTTGGTGCAGTGGGACCTTCTAGGGGATATTGTGAACCTCGAGCTTAAAGATCTGAAGTAGCTGGTGAGTGGGCCATACTGCTGTAGAATGCGGGTGATGCACATCTCCAAACTCCATGTACTGACTGCCAAGGTGTTCACAAAATTCTGGTAAATAATGTAATACAAAAAAACAAAGTTAGCCCTATTTTTCCTCACTTTTGGTGTATAACACTGGAGCTAAATTAATTACAAACCTTTCAAGTAACCTTTAAGTCCTCAGTGTCAAATCCAGATACCTGCAGAACATGACATGTACACAAAGAATTCATGTCATTTTACAGTTCATTATTTACTTCACCTATAGCTCAACAGATATTTAATGGAAAGCAATCATGTTGAAACTTACTTCTGCATGTTTAACAGTTTTATGGATTATATGGCAGGGGCAAACATGAATATAAATACTGGGATTTTTGGCACCAATATTAACTGGGGCACTGACAGGCCAACACAATTTTTCCACGGTATGTTATGCTCTATCAGGACGCCATTGATATTTTTTATATGTGACATCAGCTGTGCTACAGCTTCTTCCACTCGTGGTGCACATGTCCAGAAATCTGTACCCAACTTTGGTGGTCTCTAATACCCTGACAGTTAAGGGATTCATCTTCTCTAGTCCTGTAACAATATGGTACATAACTAACTTGGCAAGCATGTACTGAATGTTTATTATTTTATTGTGTGTGACATGTACATGAAGAAATGGAAATAAGCAATGTAGCTGTCAAAGGTATACCTCTGTCATTTGAGCCGTCCGTGAGCAGTGTGAAGGGATTTTCCCTCATCTTCATCACCAGTTCGATCCTACTATGTGGTGCAACTACTTCATTAATGATGCAAACTGTTTTTGTGCAGGCACCCTTAACATTTTGAGCTGTGGGAGTCTTTGAAGCATTCCCTGTACAAGGAAATGAAATGGTCAGCCACAGCAAATGGGACATTGTGTTGAACCATTGCAACGGTAACTTTCATCTCGGCTCTCCTTGTCTTAACACTTAATTAACCCATGTCCATATGACCATTAAAATCTATGAATTTCAGCAACAATAAAAATAAATTACAGAGTAGTATTCTCTCCATACCATGGATGAATGTCTCATGTATGACATCAACACAGAATTGGTTGTATTACAGTATTTAGGAAAAATGGTGTTCATGAACATAGGAATCAAGATGACATGTTTCTATGGATGTATTTTTTTCCTTCTTTCTTTCTTCTTTTACTGAAATTGTGACAGTCCAGCAGATGACAGTCCTTAATGTACGACTATGGGAAGAACTGAGGTTGGCTTGAAGCACGAAGACGATGTAATCTTTACTTTGAGAGTCTAAAGGTTTTCTTTTTTAAGCCAATATTGTGTTTGCTTTTAAAACCTTCAAGGTTGGTTACATATAAATAAACAACACAGACGCAGAGAAGTAACCAAAAAAAGCCTTTATCAGAATGGAATGCAGCATTGTACAGCGAGCAGAACATCTTGCTCATCGTCACCTAACCGAGACGTGTCCTACTTAAAGCATAAAGACAGACGTAAACAAACTGACTACAGTACAGTGATTCACTGTACAGCAATTTAGCAAAAAACAGAAAGAACCAAAAATACTACAAACCTACAGCAGCTCCAGTTCCAGTCCTGCAGGTTTTACTACAAGGTTAATGTAGCTAACAAGCAGTGGAAGCCCATGGTCCACCAATTAGCAACGTGCTAACTGCAGGCCTTAGGTAGGTTTCCTATTTCCCAGCTTCTTTCAATTTTCCACAATTGTATAGTGCACAATTAATTCAGGCCTGATACTAATTGGTGGGGTATTACTTGCTGGCTATATTAGCCTCATAGCCTCAGCGCTAAAGCTAAAGAAGCAAAGTCTCGCATCATGGCTAATGGTTACACTTGGGATAGAGGAGGATCTGCTAAACTACAGCTTTAATACACCTGTGGATGAGTGTAAGGGGGCGATAGTCCGTGTGTTACAGCAAAAAAAAAAACAAACAAAAAAAAACTTAACGATACAGTGAATACGGTCTCCAGGACTGGATCTGACAACTATGGCATACCTTCAGGCGTGAGCGTACCATGATCTCCATAAGGCCCCAGATTTTACGCAGAAATATGATATTTCACAATAATAACACTGCACTCCCAGGGTGTTTACAGATGAAGGTTTACGTCAAACTGGCGTTCCTCAATCTCTCCTAGGCAAGAGCAGCTAAACATCAGCTCTACAGTCCAGCAGAAACGAGGTTTAACCAACAAACAGTAACCCAACTGCGAGGCAAATAATAATAATATTAAATACACAATAAATCCAGCATGTCATGTTCACATTTTCCAATTGTTTGGGTATATGTACAGTATTTAATACTGCTCTTGATATTAGGAATAATTTACTAATATGACACACATATTGTAAATAAAAAAGAGCACAAATTGCCATCAGGAAGACTTGCAGGTGTACAGTTCAACAAAATAATAACTCCTCAAAACAGGCCAAAACATAACAGCATTTTGTTTTCTAAACAATTTTTTGGATTCAATATTTTAACCTATCACTGTAATATGGCGAATTTACTATGAAAATGTTTTAAATGTTTTAATTTTCTGCAGTGTAGGAGAGTTTAAAGCAAAGTTTGATGTAAGAATTTACACTACTGCTGTAAAGTTTGATGTAAGAATTTACACTACTGCTGTAAAGTTTGATGTCAGAGTGTACATCACTGCTGTAAAGATTGATGTCAGAGTCAACACTACAGTTGGGAAATGTTATTCTTAACTGGGGGAACTGTGTGTTTTGTGCTTATTTGTAAAGAGTTCTCTTATTTCAGAAATGCACTATTTAAATGACAATGTATTATTGCCACTATTACTTATTGTGAACATTTAACATGTTTCTGTCCTCTCCTGAAATGGTTTCCTGTTGAAAGATTAAAGGAAAGAGAGAATCTAACTTTCGATATTAGAGATGTAAGCAGTCGAGTCCTGGACAAATATTTTGAACTCAATTTTTCTCCAGAAGCAACAATCAATTTAGAATATTTGGGATATTTGGGATATTAGATCATCAAATATAACATTGGTCTGGAAACCATTATTTAATTCACTTTATTACATTTTAGGCCTGTTTTTAGTTTATGATGTACTGTATAGAGTTATTACATTACTGATCAATTTTATTATTGATCAGTCAATTCTACAGGAAGGCTGTTTGTGTGTGTATGTGAGAAGCACTGGGTGTGTTTTTTGGCAGAAGCAGAAGTGCACACGCACACGCGCACACACACGCGCATACACACACACACGCGCGCATACACACGCATACACACCCAGCAGTCTTCCTATAAGAGTACACAGACTCACTGTAGCTCTCCTCCAGGGAAGCTGGATGGAGCTGGAAGCCACAAAGAGATATAATTGCCCCCCCCACAACCCCCACAATGTAGACAATCAGGCTAAATGTGTTTGGTGTGTGAAGTTCACTTGTTTAATATACACTGGAGCTACAAGACTGATGTAAATAACCAGCAATGGAAGCTTAAACCCTAACAATCAGCATCAGGCCTGAATATCACACTCCACTGAGACCGTGTGGAGGTGTTCAATAATCAGTAAATTAACTTATGTGGACACTGACACTGTACGACTCACTGTCATCTATACATTTATTTTAGATACACCGCAGATGTTTATTCTAGATAGCCCTTAGAATTCAGAGTGAATCAGCAACATCTGATTTCAACAAATAAAAACAATGTAAAGGAGTCTAAAGCAGGCTTTTGCTGCCCTTGGACCCCCTCTCTTTGCTGATATCCCCCACCCACTTGTGGGTGGAGACTTGTTAACTGTTTTAGCACTTAATATTTAATCAAATATCGAACATCTGGTGACCCTCATTAGGTGTCTTTTTATATTGCAGTAGTGACTAATTAAAAATAAAGAATGCGGTGTGTATTTCTAGTAAATATTAAATAACATGCAAAAACATGACTGCTTTTTGTCTGTCTTTGTTTACCTTTGTCTGTCTTTGTCTTGCACTGTTTGCTTCAGAGAATGCTATTTCAACCCTCTGTGTACTTGTGTATGTGGCTGGGCTGACAATAAACACTCTTGAATCTTGAAATGTAGAAAATCTCAATGTGTGCCAAACCATTGATTGGTAGTGTATGTCAGCATAGTGAATATCAGCAGCTGTGAAAATACGGTCTGACTGCATTCTGACTGCATTTTTTTGTTGCTTAGATGCTAATTGGCGAGGTCTAAGCTTCTATTACCCATTAGCTACATTAGCCTCATAGCTCTAGTGCTAAAGCCAAAGAAGTGAACTTCAGACACAGGACGAGTCTCGGCTGATCTCCATGATGTGAGAAGAGAAAACCGTTTTTCAAAAGCTGGTTTTAAGGCTTCCCCTGGGCACCTCGGGGCTGAAATGGTGCGGCGAGAAAGGGGTCCATCACAGCCCGGAGTCCGACAGTCCAGGAGTGAAGTGGGCCAACAGGGACTGAGCCAACCGCTGCCTGCTGGCCCACACTGGACACCACACGGTGAGCTGCAATCGGCTGCTGCAGGACGGCTGCCTCGGGGCAGCGGGGGGGTCTAGTTTGACTCCAGACTGGAGGGTGGGCCACAGGGTGCGTCTGAAACCTCACGGACAAGTCTTTACGGGGTCCGAATGGCGCTTGGAGGAAAACATCCTGGGCCTGGGTTGCGTGTCCCTGGTGCTGGGGGAAGGGGGCACTGGTGAACACATCCTGCCCCCCATGAGGGAACGGGGCATTTGAGAAGATATCCAACGAAGCACAGTGCTGCTTCAGGCCTGAAGGGGGTGACTCTGAGGCCAGCAGCAGTTTGGGGTCATTACAGGAGGCCACGGTCATCACCTCGTCATTCAGAACTCTCAGGCTTGTCCAGTCCGCTGCTAGTTCCAAACCGGGACCGCTGGAGACATCGGACACAAAACCGTTCACTCCGACAGGCTCACCTGAACAGAGAAAAACAGCAGATCATTTAAACCTGCACAAGGAACGTTGATTAATTTGCAATAATGTGATTAATTCCAATTTCAGCTCCTTAATCTTTCAGTGTGTAGCATCTGACTACTTTCCACTAAAGTGTCACTGGTGTGATCTGGAACATCAACACTAAACACTTCATCAGTTGGTGCAACAGCTGTTGGGATGCAGTTCGACGGTAATCTTGAATCTCCATCAACCTGCATCCCAACAGCTGATGCACCAACTGATGGATGGAGCACCGTGCACTAAAGAACACAACACACAGCTAAGAAACACGCAGTCATGCTGTAAAACAAATCTTTAGGCAAACATTGTCTCACAAGGAGATTTAGCACCTCTGCGGTCAGGCAGCACAAGCAGAGTAAATACAAGAACAGTTTACAACTCAAAGTAATGGACTCTTGAATTGTGTTGTGGAACACCTTTATCTGGGCTCCTTGTATCTTTAGGCACTTTGCAGTCTGTCGCAGTAAAAATTTTTTCCCATATTGCTCATTTAATCTACTCAATATGGCAACGATAAGACAGTTGGGGGTTTTTTTCCCCCAACAAGGTGATTCAAAGAGTAATACCAACAAATAAGGGGGCTCAGACTTTTGCACAGGACTGTACCTTTAAACTGTGAATTTCAGAACCATCTGTACTCCTGTGTGAATGCTGCTGGAACCAAACACTTTCCCTCTGGGATCAGTAAAGTGTTTTAATCTCTAAAGGTCAGTTTCTTCTCATTGTTGTCTCATTGAACTGAGTCTCAGTGAAGATCAGTCTTTTCTGAGACTCTGGAGTACCAGCTAAACTGACTAGCCTCCAAAGCTGCACAATAGAGACAAAACATCAGTACTGTAACTTTACAATATTGTGATTGTAATGTCTTTTTAATATAAGTTCCCATTTAATCACTTTTCTGTAATTGAAAAGTCTGTAAATATTGTTTCAAATGGTACATTCACTCCCCCATTGATACGATACAAAAAATAGCCTGTTTTTAAATCATATTTTGTGATGTCACAGAGTCAGCACAAATAAATATTTCTCCTTATTCTGCCTAAAGCAGTTTAGTTCCACCCACTCATGCACCAATTCACCAAAACCTGTAAGAAACATTGTGATCAGTTAAAGGCTCATTTGAATATTGCTGATACCTAATCTTTGCTGAAAATGCCCATCTCTAATAAACACAAGGCCCCACCACACACACACAGAAAGGTACGTGAGACATAGCTGTTTTATTGTTAGCGTTACTGAACATTCATGAATGATCTCACCTGCTTTGCATATTTATATAGAGATGTTTTTCCAATGAGGTTTATTGACTTGGCTTTGAGTAACATTGCCCAATTAACACACACACATCACACATTCTCCTAAACAGAGTGCACAAACAACCATGAACAGAGTGTGCAAAAGGTTTGAGGTATGACGGGAGAGGGGGAGGGCCACCTTACCCACCCAGAGAGAGAGAGGATTGTTATACTTAGTCAGAGAGAGAGAGAGAGAGAGAGAGAGAGAGAGAGAGAGAGAGAGAGAGAGAGAGAGAGAGAGAGAGAGAGAGAGAATTGTTATACTTAGTACGAGAAAGTTTATTGAGAGAGTAATTGGGACAGACAGTTTTCAAAGAGATAATTTAAATGTTAGATGATGATGAATTTAAATGTTTAGGATGTGCCATAATTATGTCTGTTGTAACCTGTTTTCTCTTGACATGCAGTCCTGATTTAGACATATGGAGTCAGAACATCTGAACTTTTTTTCTGTGGTCCTGCTGCAGTTTCCCTACACAGAACCTCATCTCTCTCTCCAAACAGGAACAGGCCTTACACTAGTGTTTATATCACAGGTAGCAAGACAAAGAAGAGCATAATTATAATAATAAATTGCATAATTATCACATTAATACTAACAGTATATAGTGAAAGTAGCCTTCAGGCAACTTCAGCATTTTATTTTATATTAGTGATGCATTGGCTGTAAACAAACTATCACAATTGGTTGGTTGGTCATTTATTTGTTTGTTATTTAGTTGTTAATTCTTTCACACATTCCCCTTGCTATTGAAATAATGTCTCAAGGTTAAAAAAAATACCATTTGCACTAAATTGCACATTTTTACTTCTAGTTTAGTTTATATTTATCTTTTTTTTTAATATATGGGTACCCTATGTGCTTTTGTTTTCTTTATAAAAAAGGAGTGAAATCTCTTCTCACTGTAAAAGTGTCCATAGCTGAAATGACAAAAATTTACTTTGACTTTTGACTTTCACTTGATTGACAGAAAGAACTACGTTGATTAAGAGAATCAGTCTGTGTTCAGGGCAGCCTGTTGCT
Organism: Brachypetersius gabonensis; assembly: GCA_037577145.1. Lineage (NCBI taxonomy): Eukaryota > Metazoa > Chordata > Actinopteri > Characiformes > Alestidae > Brachypetersius > Brachypetersius gabonensis. The sequence continues at coordinate 5,843 of JBBJLR010002393.1, read as the reverse complement.
CATTTTCCACACTGGAAATGTGATCAGACAGAGTGTCAACATCACCTGAATCTACAGGCTCTGATCCACACGCCGAAGCTCACTTAGATCACACAGAGTTACATCACTGCTGTCTACCAGCCAACTATTTCACATGCCCAAAACTATCTAATGTGCCCCCCCCACCTTAATCTAGTGCCAGTGGGTGAAGTACAGCTGTACCTAAACACTGTGATGTAGAAAAAAAGAAGAACAGCCAAGGATTTTAAGTGTCTAACTAATGACCAGATCTGGCCAGAAAACATGCTTACATTTCTGTATCAGCTCTCAAGAGTTTACAGCACTGAACCCATTTTTCCAAAATGTCCCATACTGAAATGTTTAAGGAGTAAACAGAGATATTCAGAATGTGTTTGGTGTGAAACTTACCAAGTCAGAACCGTTTACAGTGAAGGTGAATGGAACTAGATTTTAAAAGCTTTCAAAAATAAATCCATTCAAGGTGGAGAGATATATGCAGGGTGTTGTGAGGCAAAATAAGTCTCAAAGAAAAGGGTCTACTATTTTATCATCAACATCTATATAAACAATCAGATACACAGGGAGCTTCACTGGGGTCACGATTGAATTAAACGGATGGATTTGGAGAAGTCTGGTTCCATTTACCTCCACTGTACAGAATTCAGTCTCTACAATCAAACATTTCTCTCTTCTGGAGGATAAACTTGGGAGAACTGGTGGAATTTCCCCTCAGGGTTCTGGAATAGAGATGAGTGACTGAGAAAAAGTGTGAGGTAATGAACACAACTAAGGTTTGGCTTTCACATGTACATGTTTATTGAACACCCCTTTTATTCTTTTTCACAAAAATAGAAGGTGCACATGGAGTCATCTCTGCTCTAACAGAGGACCGAGGCTTCAGGGGGGTTTTGCTACAGAACTCAGAGATTTCTCGAACCCCAATGATCAACATCATCATAAATAGCGTTTTGTTTTTTCTTTTTTTTTTCTTTATTCCCAACAAAAACAGCTCGAGCACATGAATGGAAATCCGCGGAATTTCTGCACAACTACACGAGTCAAAACTCTACCGGCAAGGCAAGACTACAGCGCTGTTTTCTACGAGCAGATGGAAGGGATTGCATAGGGTTAGCGAGAGCTGTACAGAGGCCGAGGGAAACACGAGCTCCATCTCTCAGGAACCGATGGCGAACAACGAGAACACGGTCGGTGGGAGCGCTCGGTCATATTTACCCATGTCTGGCGAAATATCAGTTTTACTCAGTCAACCCCTGCCCCAACACCAAATGTAGCCACTCAGTCGAGACATGTTCAGAGTCTGAATTCTGCTTCTTCTTCTTCTTAGCACTGGAGCTACGAGGCTAAGATACGTCCAATTACTAAACAACATTAAGCAGACTGCATGTCTGATGGCTCTGCTAACAGATGGAGTATCACCTTATACTGCTTGTTAGCTCCGGTGCTAAAATAGCTAAACAGATGCCCAACATCTGAGAGGGAAAACTGAGTAGATTAGATTAACCCTGAACATCTCTTTGAGATGCAGCCCCCTCATGGAAAGAGCTGAAGGAGCTGAAAGAGTGGAGCTCCTGCAGCTGTACGTTGGGCAGCACCTTTCAGATCAATGCTGATCAACATCTAACAGGTTCAGCAGAGCCGGTTAGTGACTGACTAACAATACACAGTTCAGTATCACGGAGATAATCATCCAACCATCCACTCAGACACATTATCAACCAACACAAAGAACAGGAGAAAAAAAGAGGAAAGGTGAGAAGGGAAGAGAAGAGAAGAAGAGAGGAGAGAAGGGTGGTGAAGAAAAAGAATGGTAGAGAACAAAAGAACGTAGTGGAAAAAACAAGAGAGGAGAACGGTAGAGAAGAAAAGAACGATGGAAAAGAGAAAAGACGAGACGAGAAAAGAACAAAAGAGGTGAGAAAAAAAGAGAAGACAACAGAAGAAAAGAGAACAATGGACACCTGAAGAGAAGAGAAGAAATGAAGAGAGGAAAAGAGAAGAGCAGAAGAGGAGAGAGAGGCTGAGGCTGTGCTTATAGTAGAGGTGCCTGTACCAAACTGTCTTTCTGAACACACACACAACACACAGATAAGCACACACAATCCATAAAAGAATCTTCAGCTGCAGCTGATTAGCGCCTGCGCTCTGATATGTGTCTGCTAGGACAGAACTGTGTTTGGAGGAGTGTAACGATTTTCAGATTAAATACGATTGAAAGGGAAGGTTCTCTAACAGACCCTCATCATACTCTATGATTGGAAGTTATTGGAGTGGGCGTGTCTGTAGCACAAGCCCCACCCACTCTACTCTGATAGGCTGCACCCAGACACCCAGTGCTGATCACTGAGACCAGGAGTGACCTGAATAGACTTAAAATACTTTTTGGTTAGATCATTGCTCCCATTCACAGTCAGTGATAGTCTAGAACCTCCAGAAGGACTAGAGTAACATTCTCCCTTACAAAATGAACCCTGCCACTGTAGAACAGAGTCTGATTGGCCGATTTCTCTTACCAGTGATGGTGGTGGTTAAACTGAACATGGTAGGACACTTCAGTCCAGCTCCTGAAGCCCTGACCAATGATAGATTGCTTAGATATCACAGAGAGGAACATCCTGATTAGATCATTTTCTGTTAGTTTAAATAATTTATCTCTAATGTTGCCAAACAAAACTAAATAACACAGTAAGGACAAGACTTGACAAGATCTTGAAGGCCCCGAGTGTTCCCCTGCCAGTGTTCCACTCCAACTAAAATGGTGCACATATTATAAGGTGGAAATAAAGGTTCAATTTAAGGAGGAACAGAAAATAAGGTTCAATTTAAGGTGGAACCATAAATGAGCTTTAGCTTCATAGACTCCACCCAGAGCACAGCAGCTTCAAGAGCCTGGTGACTTGGCAAGTTATTGCATTGTTTTACACCAACAGTACGCATTTAGCGATCAGCTCTGCTATTTTGGCTCTGCAGCGTCTAAACGAGTGGCTAAATTCAACTGCTTCAGTCAAACATCCAGAGTCAGTGCGTTTAACTCCTCAGCAGGGAGTGTTTAACAGTTCTACTTTTTGCTAATTCTAAAACTAATTCTGTTACTATGTGTTGTGAACTGTTCTTGCATTTGCTCTGGTTGTGCCGCCTGACTGCAGAGTTGCAGATTCAGGCCAGAGTCTGTCTGAAGTCTGTTGTACAACAGGTTGCTATATTTACCGTGCCATGCTAGTGGGGAGATACACAGTTTATAAAGGTGCGTAACCAAAACAGAAGCTCGGCTGTTTCCTACTGTTGCTTTGAAGCATGTCAGGCGGTTCAAAAGATTTGTTTTACAGTGCCAAACAGCGAATGTTTTTTTCTTGGTTGTGTGTGTTGTGCTTGAGTGTCCTAAATAGTACTCCGTCTATCAGTTGGTATGCTAGCTGTTGGGATGCAGCTGTGTGACATTTGACATTTAGTGCGATTTAGTTAGTGATGGGACTGTCTGATGTATAAAAGTATACATTTAAGGGTTAGGCTTAGAAAGAAGTCAGGTGGCGCAACAGCATAACGATGTGTGCTGGATGGTTATTGTTAACTGATTGAATGGACCTCACTCCAGCCTCTTAGAGGAAAGGGTGGGCAGTGAGATGGTGGGTGGGTCTGGCTCTGTTTAGTGTTTAGCCCGATACCCTGAACTCTGTTGGGGTCTGAAGGTGAATTTTTAGGCCAATAATTGAAGACTGTTCGCATTTCATTTCATTTATACAGTCATTCATCACCTCTGAAATCGTTACACCCTCATATTTCACTAGAGGTGGGAGGAAAAAAAATATCGATAGTGTATTTATATACTTTTAAAATCTAACAGACTTCTCTTTTGGTACATGTCTACTCTGATGGCGCAAGAATGGTAGAATACCAGTTACACTGCATTGTGAAACAAATATCGCCATTGTAAGATATCACTGCCATGGTAGCTCCCACCCCTAGTGTTTAAGAACGGTTTTACAGCATCCTGGAGACACACATCACAAACCGAAACCAAATAAACAAATAAACAAACAAACAACGGTCGGATACGGATTGTCCTCTTTTTCCTCTTCATCGGAGCGGAGCAGGAATACAGAGATTTCAGAGGGAAAAGAAAAAAAAAGGTGGATTTTTACATTCGCAAACACAGCTCAACACATAAAAGACAAAGATAATAAAGATTTCCTCTGAATATTTCTATAACTGATATACATATATCTGTATTTATAGATATGGATACTCGTTTCATACATTCATTCTCTAACACTCTATTCATATTCACATATAATCTTAACCGTATATGAAATATGTCTTTAAAGCAGTTGGTCGTCATGTACACTACGAGGACGCGGGACGTTCAGACTGGTTTTTGTTTTTTTGTGTTCTTTTTTTCCACAGGGAGTACAGATCACTTTGGGGAGTCAGATATTGCAGATATACATCAATTTACATTTACAATTCTGGACCAACGTACGACATCGATAGTTTATTTACAGAGAGATGGACGGCATGGAGAGTGGCATGATGGGAAGTTGGTGATAAATGAGGTCGTATAAATAAGATCATGAACTCACTGCAGCTTAAAGGAATCACACTTACAGTTTTCCACCTGTAAATCAGCGGAGACGCATCCAAATTAATCTTTTTTTGGTTCAGGACCAATGGCTATGAGGCTCACAAATTCGAAGTCAAACACGTCTCAAATGATCGACCACATCTGAGGGAGGTGGAACAAGAGTGGACGTCTGATTTTTCTCTGCACTGTTCATTTCATGCTTATAGTTATAAGATTTGCTCGGCTCACAAAAAGTCTGGGGACAGATACAAACCATCATGTTTTTCTTTTTCATTTTTCAGTAACTTAACAGACATTCAAATATATGAGAGTAATTAAAAACCCTAAAACTAAGAAAAAATATGGGTCCACATCCAGCATTTTCCTGTATTTAATGAACTTTCATGATTACGTATATAATTAAACAGACTGTTTGAGTTTTCAGGACTGATATATGTCACTAAGCTCTATTCTGATTGGCTGACCTTTCCTGCACTGCAGCAGTTCAGACTGAAACACTATTTATTACTTCGGCCTGATAGTGTAGGGCTAAACTGCTGCAAGCTGAATGGATGGACAAAAATGGGTTGAGTTTTGTGACAACGCAAAAACATTTAAATGCGGGCTGTTTTGTAGCTTATTTTCCGAATATGGACTGTATGGATGGAAGTCTTTTTAATTCCATGAAAAGTGATAATTTTGGCTCTTTAGTATTGAAGTGACGTGAACGTGACCATTCTGTCATACGTGAACACACCACAGCACACAGTGTGAACAACACAAAATTCTTCCTCTACATTTAACCCATTCACGAAGTGAAGCAATGGGCAGCCAGGAACACAGCACCCGGGGAGCAATATGTGGGGACGGTACTTCAATAGTGCTTAGCAGCCTTGGGAATCGAACTCACAACTTCCTGATCACAGGGCGAATGCACCCTAACCACTACGCCATTGTGAAAGGATTCACAACTGCAATATGTAGCAGTAAAACTGCAAAACTGATATACTGCCCATATCATGCAGCTGGAATGAGGAGTGACCAGTATATTTTAAAACTTTTTTTTTTTTTTTTTTAATTTTTGTTATTGTCCCTTAGGTTACTGAAAATCAAAGAGAACATGTTCACTAAGAGTCCCGAAACCTTGTCATCTTCTAATCATCAGAATCATGATCAGTGTACAGGTACACACACACACATACACACACATACACACACATACACACACATACACACACATACACACACACATACACACACACATACA
>JBBJLR010002368.1:0-32017 GCA_037577145.1 Brachypetersius gabonensis | reverse complement strand
GTAATGAATGAATCTAATATACAAGTTTCACCTTTTGAATGAAATTACTGAAATAAATCAACTTTGTCATGATATTCAAATTTTATGACCAGCACCTGTATATTCCTATCAATGTGTGTGTATAGAGTGCGGGTTCATCTTGGTGTGAACTCTAACTCCCTTAGGAGCGTTCTTAGAATAATTGCGTGGCTTACCGGCTTCTCTGTGGATCTCACATTTAAGCTCTTCCACCACACTACACAATGGGCACAGTTCACCGCTCATTCTGACCCCCACCGTGACAAGAACAATAATACGTGCCAGGGCATGTAACACATATAAAATATTTTGGTTTCCTAAAATGGACAAGAACCTGTAAGTGAGAGCTCATTTAGAAAGCATCAATTAAAAATTTCCTCAGGGAACCAAACGTAGTTATTCTGTAGGATGACAAAAAATAGAGGGTGCACCCTTCTGCACAGGGTATTTGGTCTGTAGGCATTAAATCTCCTTGTTCCTACATTAATTCAACATAAATGTGGAATAAATGGAAATCCTTTAATCATTAAAAAGCTAGAATTGGATGATCATCAGCTGATTTTTCTACCAAAAAAATCATAATCTCATCTGTTCTATGACTCTATGCCTAGAAGCGCTAATTCAACATAAATTTAATAAAGTATCTTTTGTGATCCACAGATAGGGATGCAATTAAAGCTGAAACATGTTCCCCCTTTCTCCACACTCAAAAGCAGGCCCCCCAAAAGGCCCTAGTCATGCTCTCCTGCTGGTAGAGCTTTCTAATTAAATCACATCTGAAAATATGACCTTTTGCTGACTGGTCTTCCAGCCTCTTCTTTGCTCTGACCTTGAGACTAGTTTCATTTTAATATTAGGGTGGTTCAATGAGTAGGGTAAATCTAGCCTTAGCTGACTCCTAAGCAGTGGTAATGTCATGATGCTTCTAGGCTTCCAGTTTCACCTTCAGAAACCTCTTTAGCCTGTTTACTGTGAGTATGATAATGTCAGATTTTGTATCCCCAGCTGCTGTCTTTCCATCATGCCCTTGAGGTAGTTGTGGCATAACTGTCATTTTTACATGGCAGAAACTCATCCGTATATAGCAGTGACCTGTAGTTTCCATGGGAACCCAAGGGTAAAGACAAATGTTTTTCCCAGTTGAACAGTGATACTTTATTAAGGGGTTACTTCCAGCTGCATACTTCTGACTTTACTAATGAAAATTAATACAAAACATGAGAAGATTGTGAGTTTGATCCCTTGAGTAGTCACAGTCATTAAGGCCAGGAGTCTGTGTGGATCGGATGTCTCTCCTTGCCACGCCACTCAGGGCAATCCTAGCCAGCACAGATGTCTGTAAGCTGATGTATTAGTGGCTAATGTTCTCTTCCAAGCATGTTGAAATCAAAGACATTGCATTAGTGTCACCTTGAGAAGATGTGGTGGAGCCTTGTATGACTTGAAGGATACACCCTTGTAGTGTTGATGATATTACAGTTCTAGCTAGAAAATTGGGGAATTCTCACCAAAAAATGCCTCTTAATTTCTCTAGGGGTATGAGGGTCCATCTGTTAACCTTGTAATTTTAAAGCCCTCCATTGATTTTGAATGGGATTCAGGTCAAGAAACTGGCAAGGCTAACTAGATGTAGGGTTATGGTCTTGTTGAAATCTTCAAGACTGATTAATCTGGCAGATTAGATTCCATTAATAACAATAATTCTCTTGCCTCGCTCCATATTTATATTCATGTTTCCACCAATGGCTTAAAGTGTCCCACTTCCATTTGTAAGCTTCATTTGTGCAAACTACCATTTACAAATTTGGGCCAACTCTCATATCATGATGTTCCCAGTTTTGTATTTCACTGTGAGTTGTATTGTCAAAAAATCACAGTGAAATCAGAAATGTTTGGATAAAAATATGTGTAGCAGTTATTAATACAGACAAAAAATTGCATGTGACATTGCTTTTTATATAAATAAAAAACAAAACAAAAACGTCTTTTGTATCAAAAATAACCTTTATAGCCAGGCATCTTCAAACCTGAATGGAGAAGTGTTCATGACAACCTTTAGAATTAAATTCTTACCTTAGGAAATGTCAGAAAATTCCCTAGAAGTTTAATTGTATATTCCCTCTGAAGCGTTTCTTACACTGTCTGAATATTTCATGTGCATTACCTATTAATAACAACTTGCTGACAGCGCTGCTGTGTTGGGGTTGTCGGAATGTTGTTAAGTGGCAGGGTTTGGCTGCATAGTGTTTAGGAGGAGTGTACCATGAACCGCTGTGTGATTCCCTCAGTGAGAGCGGGAGAGACAGCTGGCATCAGTAGAGAGGATGAGTGACATGTCGCTCTATCACTGAGCTATCTCTGAGAAACCCATGGCCTGTCTCAGAGACTGACAGCAATCATTTTGCATAAAAGATGCCACTCTATTTCTCTCTTTCTCTCTCACCACCATGTATAATACAGTTTAATCTTTTACACTGCAGGCTGTTCAGTTCCTAATACTTATTAGTGAGTGTCTACATTTACATTTACATTTATGGCATTTATCAGACGCTTTTATCCAAAGCGACTTCCATTCCCTACCTACAGGGGACAGTCTCCCTGGAGCAACTTGGGGTTAAGGGTCTTGCTCAGGGACCAAGTGGTGATGCTGAAGGTAGGACCTTTTGGTCCAGAGGCAAGTATCCTACCACTAGGCTACCACCACCCCACGTCTACTGTGTAAGTAGTGAGTGGAGCGTTCTTCTTTGCTAAATGCTTAATCCTTATTCATTTGTAATTCTACAACTAAAACACCGAAGTAGTACTGACCCGGTATAAGGACTCTGAATTTGGTCTGTGGTATTTGTGTTGTGTCTGGGAATGTGAGGAGCCTTTTTGTCCTGTGTGTGTGTGTGTGTGTTTTGTTTTTTTTATTTTGTGTCTGGCAGTGCCTGGGGGAGTACGATTCCTTGTTGGCCCCGCCCTGCTGATAATCGATTGGCTGGTGTGGCAGTGAGCGTGGCTTAGGGCCTTTTTTCAAGCATGGAGGCGACATGCTGGAGGCATGCATACCTGGGGTTGTTTCTGGGGAGAAAGTTTGGACAAAGAAGACTTTCTTGAGCGACCAAAGGGAGCTTGCCACGGTGGGGTCGTGTGAGCGAACTCGGTTACCAGAGTTCGGTTCCAGTGGCTGGCGACTGTGATGAGACGTCTGTGTCGCGGTTTGTTTTTCTTTCAGGAGCTCTGTCGTGGAGAGAGAGACGGCTGAGCAATGGGTGCTGACGGAAGGGTTTGAATTTATTTTATTTATTTATTTTGGATACAGTCGGGCCTTGTGATGGCAGCAAGGCCCAGCAACCGGTAAGTTTGTTTTGCAGTGACACGATCAATAGGGTGGAGTGTAGGCAAGTATACCTATTTGCTGTGATTAGAGGGTGTCGTGCTGCATGCTAGAAAGCCTTGCTGTGAAAACTGTGTGCTGGGTGGGGATTCAAACAGGGGAGGAACTGTATTTGTGATCAGAGCCTTAGTGTGGAGACAGTCAATAAAAATATCCTCTATTGTGGTGTGGTTCCAAAGGGGGTAAAAGAAAAAGCAAACAAACTTAAGAAAGAAAGAACCAAAATAAATGGTACAGTTGGGACCTATTTACCTCAGGTGCCCACATTTGCACCAGGACGTTTGCAGCAGATCTTGGAAGTTAAAGAGCCTCCATGGGGCCTCAATGGACTAGACTAGTTTGTCCAGCACATCCCCAACCACTGGGCTGCGGACCGGTTTTGGTCCGTGAGTCATTTGGTACCAGGCCGAACAGAAACACAGAATAAAACAGAGTCTGAAAGATCTTTTATTTTGAAAAAAATGCTCATCTTGGTCATGTGATATGGCACATCAAAAATTAAGCCCACAAGTTTGCAAAAAATGAATAAAAAACAAATGCACTTTGTTTTTAGTTGTATCTATATAGGTCCATAAAAAGCATTGTTTTACATGAAACCGGTCCGTGTTGCAAAAACTGGTTGGGGGCTGCTATAGATTGTATTGCGATATGAAGAATTTGAGGGCCAAGTCAACACCTCGAACACTCTGTCATGATCCTCAAATCATTCCTGAAAAATGTTTGCAGTGTGGCAGAGCACATATTCCTGCTGATAGAGGATAGTGCCATTACACAATGCTGTTGCATACTTGATCAACAGTAATGGGGTTCTAGTCACATGTTAGTTTCTAACTAATGTCATTGCATATTACATTCTACATTAATATACAGCTTGTTGTAGTTTTTGCACAGAAAAACTCATGCGCACTCAGATTCTGTGTCGCTTACAAGTGATCAATTGGTCCACATTGATCACAAAGATCAGTAAAAGCATGTATAAGTAAATCTATGCTGAGTGCACAGTAGGTATTTTCAAAGCACTGCTAAAAGAGAGCAAAGGGACACTGGGTCCAGCTGTGTTACCCTCTTCATTCTGCACACTGGCATTAATGGCCCACACTCTAAAAGGAGAAAATATCAGAAGGATATTGCAGTCGGTGAGACCAAGCCTTAAAAGGTTTGCAGAACTTGTGGAGTCCTGACACTCCCGCTCCAGCTTTCCAAACAAATGTTCAGCCTTTGAAGAGAGAAATCAAGAAAAAGTTGAAGAAGCATTCATCAATATCATATAAGTGCAGTTCTTCTTGTCAAAGGTGGACATCAATTTGATAAATAATCTTTAATATGAAAGTTCCTGAATGATTCTTGGTTTAAATGTTCAGTAGGAAGAGCAATTTTTTCATTTTCATTCTAAAGGTTCTTTACACTCACATATGCAATTTACAAAAGTGTTCATCAAAAGAACATCTGCTAAAAGGTTCATGAGAGAAACAAATAGTTGTTCTTCTGTGATATTACTCAAAAGAAACCCTTTTCTGGCACTTTGAAATTTAAGAATAGGAAAACACATGTTTATGGTTTTGTAGGATAAAATTTGAAAGATGGGTTGATTCAATGAAGTACTGCAAAGCATTCAGTCCCACCTGATTTGTGGGAATTTGAAAGTTATTGATGGGCACCAAAATGTTAAACTTCGGCTCATCTCTAGTTGATACATTGGCATAGGACTTTGGAATAAATGTTTCTTTACTGTTTGAAGAATTAAATCTTTATGTAGGCTCAAAAATGTTGAATGTATGTACTGTTGCTCTGGCATTCTTGACGAGAATTTAATTATTTAAACTTTGGTAAATTTAGGTTTGTTTTATTGTAGACTTGTGCTACTTGTTCTTATAATTCTATTTGAATTATATGGAATTATTCTTTAAAGCCTGTTTTTTATTAGAATTTTGAATATGTACATTCTTATTTTCTGTATGTTTGGTTAAAAGAACAGAGTTGGAGAGAAGGGTGTTATGGGAAGAAGAAGGGAGGAGCAGAGTGATGCTAGAGTAGAGGAGTGACCCTGGTGGAGAACAGGCTGGTGGAGGCTAGGCCTGCAACGAGGGGTTTGGGTAACATTTTATTTTATTTTTGCCGGCATATGACTTTCCTTTAATAACTAATGAATGAACTGTTGTTGGAATGTGTTGTACAGTAAAAACTCTTTCTTTGATTTTGCTTATTGTGGTGTACATTTGATTAATTAAGTAACATCATTGGTTCATTAGAGAATAAGCTAATAAAGCATATGCTAAAACTCCACATACACAGGTACGTATATCATGCTATCGCTAATTTATAAGAAATCAGGCCACCTCATATGAAGATTAAAAGTAAATTCTAAGTGGTAAGCCCTTAACAGGGGCATAGGGGCACTACATTATGTAACAAGGCTACTTGGTGTATGAATCGAGGAAATGGTGGACAAAAAAGTTTCTTGGTCTGTTGATCCACTGACAATGAATTGTTCACAAAATATAAAGAACACCTGCATTTTTCATGAATCATAAAACATAAGCTAATTTTAGAGGTTTCAAAAGGCACAGTAATAATATGATAATAACACATATTTTGTGCTAGCTGTAACCTCTTCGGCGTTGTCAGAGATTTGCAAATAAAGTCACAAATGTACTTTTTCTGTTGCCTTTTCTTGCATCAGACATTCTATTTCCGTGACTAATTCCTTTTTAAGAGAGCCATTATCATCATTCATTGCATTTTGTCAGACACAGCTGTTTACCAGGTATGAGAACTTTAATACAATTATCTGAGATGATGCTAATTAATTACTAACCCATCTTCTTTATACTGTATGTTCAAAATGTGTAACAACCTGCTTGTCCTGCGGATCTTCCGAAATAAAGAGTATTAATAGGGAAGATTGTCTGCCCTTTGGAGGTGTTGGATGATCTGTTCGTCCTGAATGGTTGCTCCATCACTCTAGAGAATGTAGTTCCACTGTAGTTCATTTTTTTACATTTAAAAGTTTTTCATTAGATTTTCATTAAAACTATTCTTCCACGGCAAAGAATAGGTAGAACTCACAAGTGGAGGGCTGTTACAGAATCTCATTTACAAAGCAATCAGATAACACTCTGTGTGAGATGAATCAAACAGGTGGTTGTAAAATGACCTAATCACACCACACATACACACACACACACACACACGCATATACACATACTCACAGATACACCACACATTACCCCCTCCTCACACACACACACTCTACGCACAGCCACACCTGTTAGGTAATGGTGGCAGTTGGTATCAGCTTAAGCAGAACACGCCCCACTAACATTAGCCTCATTAGTATAAAAAATGACAGCTGTTGCCATGGCAATGCTAAGCGGGTTTCATGTGATGAAAGGGTTCCCATTTTCTACAGCTATTCCGCATGCATTTTATCAGAGAGACCCAATCCCTTATAATATAATATAATATAATATAATATAATATAATATAAGGAATAATGAAAAAACAAAGAAGCCTTAGTTCCACTCACTTCCTGTTTGACATATCCCCCACAAACTGAGTTTAGCTTACACAGAATGAGGGATGACATCACTGTGTACATCACACATTATAATAATATGATTGAGAGAGAGGGAGATAGAGAGAGTGGGAGAGGGAGAAGGAGAGGGAGATGGCCTGATTTTCTGCATTCCTCATTATCATTCAGACAGGCTGAGTGTGCTCTGTGCTGAACGGGACTGCTGGATTAATGAAAGGTCCTGCTTGTGGTTCTCTGAAAGGATAAATGGATGAATCAGAAATGAAACAGTGTGCCAAACGAACAAATTATCGTTCAGTAAAATGCTGCGAAAACGCTTTCATTTATTCTCATGAGCTGCCACAGTCGCAGCCCTGGCCTTTGCTCACAATTGAATTAAATCCCACGCTGTCCGGCCGTCGCTGCCTCCTCTTTCATAAACGCAGAAGCCTTCTTTCGCCCCAGAGAGCTTTGTGGTCACAGTTAAAGCACCACTCTCAGTAATACTGCAGCCAGCCCTGCTCGCCCCCTGCCCGGGGCTTTTCAGCAGACCATTATTTTAAAATACAGCCAAATCCTGCCTGCATCCCAGCATTGAGGAGTCATTGAAATGGAGATGTGGGACTCCGGTGGGGCAAGCTATCACTGTCACATATGGATCCACAGTAAGGGGTCAGAAACACAGAGCAGCTGTGCCACCACTATTAGAAACTTTACTTCCAGTTGCACTCTGGATGCTAAAAGAGCAGGCTTTTAGATGAAAGCTCAGACCTATACATTACAGCATCACTTCTGACCAGCTAAAGTTCATAAAGTGACCAGTAAAGTGACCATAAGGTGCAGTTTCTAAGGTACTTTTTCTAATAAAGAGTGGAAGCACAACATTAGTGTTTCTAATAAAATGGACAGTGTAATAAATGGAAAAGATAAGAGATAACTTTTCCCTTTTTTTCTGTTCAGTGCTAATATAATTTGCAGCACTGTGTGTGTGTAAAATGCACAGGTTGCTATTCTTTGATGAACTGTTGTAGTGTGAGCTGTGCAAAAAATAAGAAATGCCTCCATATTTTAATTGTCGCAGTTGTAAAATAAAGCAAAACTGCTGTGTAGTTGAACATCTACAAGGTGTAATAAATTATTTATAGGTTTTATTTTTTTTATTTTCTTCAAACATTTTTTTGTTTGGAATTTTAAATCAACTGTGGTCGATAGTGTATAAAATAATAGTGATGTGCATATTTTACATAGACACACAAAAGCAAGGCCATGGAAATAATCATATATATATATATATATAATATACACATTTTTTAACACATGGCTACACACTTCCATTGGAACTGTAGTTAATGGCAATTCCATTCCCAGACAAATATTTTTGCCATAAAATAAGCCACATGAGCAGCAAAATGAGGTGGACATAACATTTATACACCAACCAACTCTTGTACAGGCTCATCAGTCTGATTCATATTGGATACGCTAATGTTAAAGCCTTGATTTATCAGGACAAACACAGATACACATCTGAATCACCCAATGCTTGGTTCAAGATGCCTTCAATAAAATGTGAAATGCGCTGCCTTCCAAAAATAACATCTCGATAACGATTATAAAAAGCAACGAATCGTGCCGCCAATTTTTGCCCACTTGGTGCGTAGGCACTGCAGAAGTGAATGGAATACCTTTACTGCTACATATATATCTCATGTTGACAGGTCTAGCAGAAGAAGGATTGATCTTTCACATGAGAAAGACAATCGATATGTTATTGTCATCCTCCAATATGAAGCTGGGGTGGAAACAAAGAAACAGGTTATATGAAACCTTGCCAAATGATTTTGTTCTACTCCATGGTTTTTAATACATCAAGAATTAAAAAACAGCCTTGTTTTCAAAGGTGTCTGTGGAGTTGTGTAGATATACATATACTCTATTACTCCCCAAACAACTTTGAATCCAAAAAGCACTTTTTAAACTTTTTACAGCATTAGAACTTGTCAGATCATAGTGACGAGTCTATGTTTTTAGAGATATAGACAGCAGAGGAGTACAATGCTCGTAGGTTAAGTCTAAGTCTAAGATATTGGAACATTTCTGCATAGATGAACAGATTATTGGCCAGTTTGGCTGTGGTCAAAACGTTAAAGGCACATTCCAAATTAAAATTCAAATAAAGGGATAATGGAAGACTACATTCAGAACAGGCAGTAACTTACACGACTTATTGGAAGACCTTCATATTAAAATTGAAACCATGGTTCAGGGGTCAGAGCGAAGAAGATGCTGGAAGACAGGTCAGCTAAAGGTCATATTGTCAGATATGAATTAATTAGAAAGCTCTGTCAGCAGAAGAAAATGAAAAGCGCTTTATGGGGTGTCTACTTTTGAGCGGAGAAGGGGGCAACATGTTTCAGCTATAACTGCATTTCAATCTTTGGATCCCAAAGGATCCTTTATGAAATTTGCTTAAGTATAGTGCTGGAGAAGAGATGGGATTCATACATTTTATTTGAGAAATGTACAGATGATCATCCAATTTTGTCTTTTTAATTCTCAAAATATTCAATTTCTTACCACAAAGGGTTGTTTACATGGAGTCATAGAAGAACTATTTTGGTTCCCTGGACAAATTATTCTTAGATGACTTTCCTAGCATCTTAAAGTTCTAACACATAGGTTCAAGGGGCATCCCTTAAATTTCAGAAAAATTTTAACTGCATAACTTCATACATCACAAAAATGATCTCTTGTAAGGAACTGAAATGGTTCTTTAATGGCAAAGCTCAAATAACTTATTTGAAGAATGTACATAGGCTAGGGAAGTAGTGTCTTGAAGTAGCAGGGTGTAAAACCCCTTGAAACCCCTTTGACCATATAATATTATTATTTTAATTTAAAAAAAGCCAAATTTAAACTGCACTGGGGCATGTCCAAAACTGCAAAAGTTTGTTGGAGGTTAAATATTGTAACAGATGGCCTAAATCATCTCTATATTATGAGTTTTAACTTTAAAATTTAAGTTGAATTAAAACTGAATTAAAAGTTACTATGCTGACTTTATAATAAAGCAGACTGTTTTTCCGCTGGGGATGTTGGAGAGAGGTTGGTGAAGGATGACATTAAACAAAACATTTTTATGTTTGTTGACAAGGGCAGAAAGAACAGAGAAGAAAAACTAATTAAAAAACAAGCCGACAATTTGACAACGAAAGCAAAATGTCATTTCAACCACTTCACACCGCTTGCAGGGTCAAAGATTTCTTCAGAGACCTCTGTAAATGTTACTGTTTAGACTTGGTGAGACCCCATGTATTTCACACCCTGCTTGGCAGGAATCAAGGCTTCCCTGCTCAACACTGGATACAAAAATGCCTACACTGTATACTAGACCTTATTGTATAGTCTTAATAACTGAGCAGCAGTTCTGTGTCTGTGTAAGCTTGGTTAAAGGATGGGCAACACATGCAGGTGATGGAATTGGTCTGGATGGCAGGAAGTTAGCAGTAAAAGGAGCAACAGTTTCTTTTGGATTATTTGGAGTAGTTGTAGCTTTGGTTTGGAGGATGTGCAGCACCCATTTATTTTAGAGTGTTGATGTGCAAGAAACCCTAATGATGGTTAATCAAGCTAAACAGAAAGTAGGCTTGCTTTGAAACAGGAAATAATTAGTAAAATATAACACTGAAATATCGATTCTGACTATTTTCAGATTTCCTCAGTGTGAGAGCTTTTGAAGTTTTGCCCAAAAACAAGTGAATGGCTATATAAGTAACATCAGCAAATGGTAACATCTAGCTCTGGTGCTGTTCTAAATAATGCATGCAGTCTTACCCATGTTTCATCACCCTTTAAAAATGGTTTATTTATTAGTTTATTTATTCATTCATTTATTCTGGCTGAGCCATACAAGGTACGGCTGGCTTGGTGTCTTGATAGTTAAGTAGTTATTATGTCATAGCACAGAGTTTGACTGTTGTAGGAAATTGACTGACTGACTGAAGGGCCAAAAAGGAGTGGGGCCTATTGCTATTGTCCTATATAATGCCAGGCTAATAAACTGCTAATACAGTAACTGCTATTAACAAGCTCTGCTTTTGTCAAACATGGTGAAGTCCTGTGATTCTTTACTCATGCTTCTTAAGTGTTGCATCACTGTTCGTTACATGATGCAGTTGGCTTTCTGAAATCCTCACAAGAACATCACATGCCTTTTTTCATGTATTATTCTACAAAGTGTTAATGATGTTTGCTGAGAGGGTAACAGACAATTGGCAGGTTGCTAATCATGTATCATATCAGTGGTTTCAGCCACGTTGTCATTTGTACCTTGTCAGAGATTTCACCTTGTATTTACCTGAAAGTCTGAAGGCCTGGACATTCCAGAGGTATCCGCAGTGTATGTTTTTAGGTGCTGACTGTAGCATAAATCTGTTCCAGCCCCAGGGTGTCTGAGTATAAGCAAATGATGAGATGTACAATGTCATTTCCAGAATGGGTATATTTTTTAGCCTGTGCAACTTGCCTGTCAAACAACATAACACTGCTAGAATAACTCACACAGCTAGAAGAAGATATCTGTCCAAAACTGGGCTACATGACTGGAAATGGCTGCTTATCCTCTGTGTCCACGGTGTCAATAATTATTCAGTATGCCCTGATTAATCAATAAACTAGTCCTAATTGCCTGCTAATAGTCAGCTATCACAGGTTTTCTATGGTCTGTTCCTGGCCTTTTGAAAATGCTATTCATGCACTAAAACTGTGAAGAATGTCAATTCTTCTCTGATGCATCCATGTTGCTGATAAATTGCTTAGTAAATTTTACATTGTGCATCCTCATTTGGACCTAATTAGAAGCCAACAAAATAATTTTCCATTTGCTTGTTTATTTGATTTTTTTCCTTTGTGGTATAGTGTCCAGTTTGACTGATGAGCATCCACTGGGAACAACTGATCTCTACAATTCAGTTAACCTTCTTTTCGCATAAAAGATGCCTTTCAAGTGTTGACCTGAATTAACCCCTAGAATGTGGAGGGATGGTGATAAAAGCCGACTCCATTTTGGAAAACAATACAGTGTTGTTGTTATTGTTGTCTGTTCCTGTTGGGCATTTCTTCAAAGAAAGACATGCAGACTTGAACTTGCAGATTTAGAATGGGAATCCAATTCAGGGCCACAGTACTCAGGGCTGGGTCAAAATTTCAATTGTTTTTTTTGTGGTCACTCTGGTTTTGGGAATGGGACTCGTCTTGGGCTCAACCATTGATCTCGCCAAATATTCAATCATAACATGTCCCATGGTCCAGTGGTGTTTTGCCGTGGTCTGCTGCCTTCAGGAGCAGTTACCATTAGAGTTCCTCACATTGTCAAAATGCAACGAATTTGCATCTTTTTTTAATTGCAAAATAGAAGATATCAGACATAAGCTTGGATCGACACCATCAAGTAACTTGATGCCAGCTCGAAAAAATAACATGCCTATCATGTCAGAGTTTGAGTCTATAGATGCTAGAACTGTCAAGGAGATAGTGCTTCATCTTAAACCAACTACATGCTCCCTGGATATTCTTCCCACAATCTTTTTTAAAAGTGTTTTTAGCAGCTTAGTGCAGGACCTGTTTCACATGGTGAACAGCTCTCTGAACTCTGGCATTTTTCCAACGATGTTAAAAAACCACATTCATTAAACCCCTCCTGAAGAAGCGTAACTTAGACACCTCCGTTCTTAAGAGCTGTAGGCCCATTTCTAATCTTCCCTTTATAAGCAAGATTCTGGAGGAAGTAGTTTTTAATCAAATCAGTAATTACCTGGACACAAACAGATTATTCGATGACTATCAATCAGGTTTCCGTCAACATCATAATACAGAAACTGCTATTGTTAAGATATTAAATGATGTCCGCCTGAATATAGATGCAGGGAAAATTACTGTACTGGTGCTATTAGATCTGAGTGCAGCCTTTGACACTGTTGACCATAATACCCTGTTACACAGACTTGAAAACTGAGTTGGGTTCTCAGGTACGGCCCTTAGTTGGTTCCGGTCGTACCTGGAAGGCAGGAGATATTTTGTCTCAATTGGCTCGTGTGAATCAGAGAAAACTGCCATGACATATGGAGTCCCGCAAGGTTCCATTCTTGGACCTGTCCTATTCAATCTGTACATGCTTCTGCTGGGTCAAATTCTTAAAGAGAATAATATGTCCTTTCATAACTATGCAGACGCCCACCTGGAATCTAGAGCATTTAAGATATCCACCCATGTCAAAAACCTCGGCGTAATCATCAATGGAGACCTTAGTTTTGATGAGCACACCAAGGCTGTCACAAAGTCAGCATTTTGGCACCCCAAAAACATCGCTAAAGTTAGAGATTTTGTGTCCAAACAAGACCTAGAGAAACTGATCCATGCCCTCGTTTCATGCAGGGTTGACTATTGTAATGCTCTCCTCACTGGGATCTCCAACAAATCCATTAGACGACTCCAGCTCATTCAACATGCTGCTGCCAGAGTTCTGAGCAAAACCAAGAAAAGTGAGCACATTACTCCTTTCCTCAGGTCCTTGCACTGGCTCCCAGTTCGGTGCAGAATTGACTTTAAAACATTATTTATTGTGTGCAAGTCACTCAACGGTTTGGGTCCTACATACATCTCTGATATGCTTGATATTCCTGGTAGGTCTCTTAGATCTGCAGGAGCTGGACAGCTAGTGGTGAGAAGATCAGAAACTAGACATGGTGAAATGGCATTTAGTCATTATGCAGCTCATTGCTGGAACAAGCTGCCAATCACTAAATATGATTGGCAGCCTTGGCAGTGCAGTAAAAGTGCCTTCTTTTAAATATTTGCACTTTTACTGCACTTTTAATACTTTTATGTATCCTTTTATATCTATTTTATTTTCTATTCTGTAAAGCACATTGAATGACCGTCTGTGTATGATAATGTGCTCTATAAATAAAGTTGAACTTGAATCTGCATTGACTTTAACTTTTGGACTCTGATTCTTTGACTTTGATTCAAACCACTCTCTTTAAAGTAAAGCTTCAAAAAGGAGACCTTTGGCCATTGAAGAACCGCTTTAGGTTCCTCAAAGAACACATAATATATGGTTCTTTTGAGAACAATTTGAAAATTTTGAAAATGAGTCTCCTTTATAAAGTTTAAAAAAACATCAATATAATCCAAAGGTCGAAGGGTTTAGAATCTATACAACAAGATGGTTCATTAAGCCTTTAAGAGGTTCTTCACACTCTTTTTTTTTTTCAAACAGGGTTCTTTGGGAACCAAAAGTGGTTCTTCTATAGCACCACTCAAAGAAGACTTTTTCCAGTCAGGGCTTAAGCATAGTCTTCCTGTAGTCTTGTGTATATTGTGTATTGCATGTTTTTGTAGGTTACAACTCTACCTGGGAAACTGACCCTACTAATAACTTTTAAATGCTCTTTGCTATTGACAGTGTAATGCAGTCCAGGCCTAGAAATCTGACCCTGAGAGGCAAGCAAACATCAGCCTTCTGCAGCTGCCCACTGACATTAATTGATCAATATTCTACTACCGTAACACCATGTTCACAAGAGGAGGGAGTGCAAGGAAGGGGGCAAGGGAGAGCTATTTCTGGACTGTGCATTTGTATGTTCTCTAGAAATGGGTGTGGCATAACTGTACTTCATCATAACATCATTCCACCTACATTAACAACCATCATGTAAACATAATGTACATACATGAGTAAAAATTTACTATGCATTCATTTTTTGTAACAAACTCCAACACATTTACACACATCCATTTTTCAGCGTACAGTAGTCTAGCCCTGAAGTTATAAAGGGCAGCCTGTTATTTGAATGGGGCAGTCATTCAGGACATTCCTAAATATATTTATATCAGTCTCAAAGTCACAATAACAAAAGTGTCTTGTCTGATTCAGAAGTTGAACAATTGAAAATGTAAAAATGTGCTGAGATAGTCATGCTTGTACTGAGCTGAACATGGAGATTGGTATCTCTCTCTCTCTCTCTCTCTCTCTCTCTCTCTCCACCTCTCTCTCTCTCTCTCTCTCTCTCCACCTTTCTCTGTCTCTCCACCTCTCTCTCCACCTCTCTCTCTCTGTTTCTCCACCTCTCTCTCTGTCTCTCCACCTCTCTCTCTGTCTCTCCACCTCTCTCTCTCTCTCTCTGTCTCTCTCTCTCTCTATGTCTCTCTACCTCGCTCTCTTGCTCAGGCTGTCTTTCACTGAATCAATAGCTTAGACGGCTGCCGCATTGTCTTCCAAGCTGCACACTCAGGCCCCTGCAGCCTCCTTCTCTTTCACATTCGGTTTTATCAAGGTCATCTGAAGCAGACACGTGGCCTTCATCTGCCACGCACCTCCCCTCCAGCCTCAACTCTGAAGCACCAGTGCCCACTGCTGGACAGACGGAGGAGCAAAGCTGTCTGAAAAATGCAGAATTTTAGGCACACCACAAATTAGAACTCTCAGAAATTAATTCATGCTTCAGGTATATTTAAACTACACCTCACAACTTTTTCTCTGGATTCCTCTATAATGAACCTTCTTCATATTTAAAGAGCTTATGCCATGAGAAGCCTGAATGTTCTTTTCTTTGAGGACAAGTAAGACATGCACAGGTTACTTAGTCTATTTTATCAATGGAACATGGACAATGAGCTAAAACTTTTGAATTCAGTTTTTGATATCACAAAACATTTGACACCTGTCACACTCGCTGCAGATATGCCCCACCAGTTCATACATCTGCATTTCAGCCTTGTCGGCTTTTCAAATTAGGCTCAATGCAGGGCAATCAGTCGGAACCGGGCACATTTACATAAATATTAAAAGCACAGTCAGCCTAATTCTAAGAGATTAGGAGAGGTAAGCTGATTTAAAAAGAAAACTATAACATTGAAAATGATGGGATACAGGCTCTTTAACCTTTTAAAAAACCCATACCCTTATAAGTGCATGTAAAATGGCCCATACACTTTTAGCATATGTTAAGGGCCCATATACTAATATGTTAAAGGGCCCAAACCTTTACAGGGTATGTTTTAAGACCCCGTGCCCTTATAAGGTGTGTTAAAGGGACCATGGCGTATAATTTTACAACGTTATACCGTCGCAAATGAGGTTTGATATGGCAGATTTGGGGAGATATTTCAGTCCGCCTGGTGTAATACTTGGAACATGTTATATATTACTACTGGGCATCCATCCATGGCCATAAAGACTGCATTCTGATTTTAGAACTCTCTGTGTCTGAAAATGGGTGTCCATTGTGCTGCCGTCTTCCAAATGAGTCACACAATGTTGTTTCTATGAGAAATGCATCTGCATGAAAGGAAGAGTGACACCCACCACAATTAACACACATCTGCTTGTTAGAGATAAGAGACAGGAAAGCTGCATTATGACCCACAGGACACACAATCACTGAGATGAGTCAAATGTTTTCAAGCTAGAAAATGATATCCTCTACTTTTTTTTTCTTTTTTGGGGAGTACCTGTTTAGTCTTATTTACTTCAAAGGTCGATGAGCAAATAGAGCCATTTCACATCAGTGAACAATACTTTGAATTATGGGTAATTTCCCCAGATCTCCACTTACAGAGGGTTATAGCTAACAGTAATTATTTTCTTTTTTTAACCTTCAGAAGTCTCACTTAGCACTGCTAATTACAAATACCCTCTTTATAAATTATATTAATGTAATTTAAATTTGAAATTGCTGCAACTTTTACATTTTTTAATTGTAAGACATCCAGAGTGTCCATTGGGTCCATTGTGAAGGAAGCTGCTCACATCTCTCCAAAGAACACATTATGAAAATTTCATGTCTGTTCCCAACTCCCTGACAAGCGATAGACTGAACCAGAGTGGTGTTAAGATATGTGGACAGAGTCGATTTGGGTCAGTTGCTTCAGTTTGGATTCCATCCAGCAAATATATATATAGGAAGTGTATATATGGTCAATTCGAGTATACATAATATATATAAAAAATACAGTAATGAATGTATATCATGTATAAACATAAATGAGTGTTTATGTCATATGTTCAATGGTTGTATAATGTCTTGCGTAGTCCACCCAATGTGCTGAAGGTATTGCTTTGAAATTCATGAAGGCTAGACGATGATTCTACCACGAGAATGATTGATTTTACAATAGGAACGTCAGCAGCTGGGCTTCAGACTACTCTTCTACAATTTTGTTAATCAATCATACTAGCAAAATTTGTAAAATTGTATTCTAAAATGATCCTGCATGGATTTTTTTATTATATACTGTCATATGAAAACATCTGGGTGCTCCCAGTCCAGGTATGTTTTTATCGAAATACGCAGAAAAGATATGGAGCTCTGGCACACGCGACAAAGTGACAACATGAGTAAGAACAGAGTGACTACAGCCTTCACAGGCACGTAGACGAGGTTAAAAATACAGATCAGCATCAAACAGTCTAGATTAGACAAGTGACAGCCCTTACAGAGAACACAGACAGGAAAGAACACATAATTAACAAGGATACATGCAGCGTTCACGCTGGTGAGGCTGTCCCTGGACCATGAGCCAGCTGAACACATTTCTGACAAGTGGGTCTGCACAAACCAGCCACCCAGGGGACCATGAGCTCACTAATGGGCAAGGATGTAGATCTCTCAATAGGCACCCATCTGACGAGAAGGCCCAGCAGCCATTGCTGACACTAAGCAATGCCCATTAGGGGAAGGAATGAAAGGGTAGGAGAGGGAAACGATAGTAAGGGTAGTCGTGAAGAAGGATGGGCCCCAACCTCTTGGTAGAGGTGGCTTAAATAAAGAGAGAACAAACAAGCGCCAGGTGAATCAAATGGGAGTTCTGGGAGAAACCTAAAGGAAGATTAAGGAAGGGGGGATCTCGAGAGTAGCAAAATAAACATCACATTAAAGCAGGGCAAAACTGGACTGGATGTTACAACTGCTTATTTTCTGAAAAAGTGCTAAACATGCATTTGCAAAGTCTGGCTACAAATGGTTTCTAATAAAGTGATGAGAAGGTGCAGAAATATGAATAGTCAGAGAATGGGCCCAAGTCTTGAATTGTCTTATGGCGCTTTTCTATTTGGCAAAGGCCAAACACGTCATGGGACATATCTTAGTTTCATATGGCTTCATTCTTTATTGCCAGTGGCACAGGGTATACAAGACACAGCCTTAAGTTGTAGCGAGTAGTGAGTAGAGCACTGTGGAGTATGACAGGGGTGCCCTTTAGGCCTTTATTACTTTTTTTCAGGTCTAAAATGGAAGGGGACAAACTGCTGCCAGTATCTGGAAATGAAATAGATCTCAATCCCTTTATTGTCCTTTTTAACAGTGCCTACCCCAACATGATATCTTTCTTCATGATAAGGTAGCTTTGTCTGTACCTGTTCACTACATAAAGTTCTGATTGTATGACACACACACACACACACACACACACACACACACACACACACACACACACACACACACACACACATATAAATCTTTTGTACATGCCATATTTTAGTACTGAAGCAAATAAAACCATTGCTTGTGTTTAATACATTTGAGTTCAACTGAAATGCCAAGAAATTGGAAGATTTACATTGGCAGCTCCTCCTCCAGGCTCTGAGGAAAAAGCAGAGGACATGCTGCTGTGACTTTGTGAAAGTTATTGAAGTAGATTGAAAGAAATGAACATCTCTGTGTTTGTGTGGCAAAATAATAGGTCGTTAAATTCAATTTATTTTTCCGCGCGGCTTGTTTTCTCTTTTTTATCTCCTTCTCGCTCTCTGTGTTCTCTTTCTTCTTATTTTTTTTCCACCTCTGGATACGTAGCTGCACAAGTCATGGAAGAATAATAGAACTCTAATCCCCAGGAGGATGAACGGAGGAGGTGGCAGTTAAGCAGATATGCCTTCAGGACATGCTCTTTCTATCCATAAATCCAAACTCTTCCAGTCTGTTAAAACTGCTGTTGATTTCCACATCAGTGGGAATCACTCTCTAATAATGCTACACCACATCCATGCAAAAATGGGAGCAGGAACTGGGGCAGCTTTTGTGGAATCCAGGGTAGTCTTCCTGAGGGATGCATGAACAAAGTTTCGGAATCCAATCATTCCTGAAAGACATTTTCAAAGGAAAAACAAATTATTATTGGCATTCTTTTCTATTGTATTTGCTGAAGGAAATTTCCTTATTTTGGGAATTTAGTTGAGTTATGATGGTGCATACTAAACTACCCGATTAGCTAAATAGCATAGCAGCTGACTGTGGCAGGTAAACAAGTTTGGCTACACTTTACAAAAGGCCTAGCTTGAATTTGAATGAAACTTGAGAATACCGAATAAATCACAGATGGGGCCTTCTTGTTTTTTCATTATCACATACAGATGCAGTCTATATTAACACTCTGATAAATGTATGTGAGGGCCAAGATATGCTGGTAAAATTCAGTATTCAGTATTTGATTCTGTAGACGGTACTGTTCTACGGATGAAGAAGGGTATTTACTGTTTTATCCTTGTATTTATAACAGGTATTTACTGTTTTAGAATGAATGCAGTGAATCTCAAATGCCGTAGGGTGGACAGGGCCATGGTTTTAATTTGTTGATGTCAGAAGTTTGCTTGCCTTGGCCATGTGTCAAAATGTCTCCATGGAAGCTTGGATTGACTGATGCTTATGATTGGTTTCAGGTCTATTGACTATTTCTTATCATTATTTTTGAGATGCTGGGTTGCTCATAAAACATTCAAGACTGTAGCCCTGCATGCCCAGGACTAATTCCATCCCTGGATCTTAAATTATTCTTTTTCTATCTTTTGAGTGAATGGGTGAAGACTGAAGAAGGAAGCTCTTGTGGAGGGGGCTCCTCTGAGGTGGAGAGAATGTTTTATTTTTGCCTGTTAAGCCTGAGAATTTCACTGGACTTGGTCTTCTGGGATAAAACAGTAAATGCATTTCTTTATCAGTATTATGGTGCTGTATAAGGTTTCCAGTGTTTTGGCCTGTACATGCATTTACCAGTGTGCAAATGAACTCTTCCTTACTTAGGAATGCTGCTACTAGATGACTGACTCCTAATGGCATATATCACATGGAACAAACAAGATGGCTGCATCCTTGGTGACATCAGGCTTCATTCTAAATTCTCAAGCTTAACTCCAGATAGTCCATATCTTTAGAATTTAATATAATTGGATATGACGGTAGAGTAACATCAAAAGATCCAGTCTTTCAGACTTCCAGTTATGGTTAGACTAAAGTTTATCTAAATTGATCAGGGCCTCTACTTGTTCCCCAGGGCAATAAACCAGTGGCAGCATCATGTTTGAACTTGTTTAAATGAAGACATAACTGTAGACACCTTCTGCTCCAGAGGATAGAAATTACCTCTCCGGAGGACGAAACTTCTGCTGCAGAATTTTCACAGTCCTGCGCTCCACCCGTAATTCCCCTTACCAAATGTTCCTCCTCACCAGACACCTCCATATGGATGCTCTGTGTGTGTGTGTGTGTGTGTGTGTGTGTGTGTGTGTGTGTGTGTGTGTGTGTGGGTGTGTGGGTGTGTGTGTGTGTGTCTGTTGTGTTTGTGTGCAGTTCAGTATAGATATATCTGACACATTTTACTGCAAGATACTTGACAGAACTCCAAGGGCCAGGATTATCTTGTTATCAATCACCTTTTAATGAAACAGTTTGAATCAGCATGTAAATACCACACAGTCCGCATGAGGATGCTGCAGCAATAGCATACTTTGTGATGTCACATAAAGCAGTCCAGGGAATTTGTGGAGAAATTTACTGAAGAAAGTTCAAATTTGTAGTATTGATATGAGTTATCCTGCTGTTACTAGGATTCTTTTCTGGAAAATGCCTATATCCCCTAGACATTTAAACATTAACAAAATACACATAGGAATTAAATCTCACTTTTATCTTTGTTTTTTTAGTATGATTTTTTTTTCTGGCTTTTTGTAAATTTGATTTAATTTGCAAATGCAAGATGCCCAGCACTACCTACTATGTTTATACAAGCCCAGTGGATTATTGGGCTGTTGTTCTGACCACAATGGCAGCTGAGCTGCCATTTAAACTGACTAAACATATTTACCTGACTGAAGGTTTTGTTTTACCAGCAAAGATGTGCGAACATATAACAAATAGTCTCAGCCCTTTTTTTGTATCTTTGTCCAGTGTAGTCAATATAGTTATAACTTCCCCATCTCCCAGAGCATTCATATCTCCCCTAGTGGAGCTTCCTCTGAGAAACATGAAGCTATGCAACAAACACATTATCTTTGGACCCAGCACACTTGGAGGAAAACCCTAACTGCCAAATCTGGTACATCAGCCAAAAGAAATTCATGCTGGTTTGCCTCACACTGAGTAATGGGGGAGTGAGTGGGCCTTCCTAGGGTGGACAGTTATGCTCTCTCGAACTCCAGGCCACAATGGGCTGGGATATCATTGGCGATTGAAGTAGGACCCCAAAACAGTAACTTTACGTTAACTTTAATGAATATTGCTATTAATCTGGTTTGTTCATCTTACATGTCCGCAATATAAAGAGCAGCTGCTATGCTCAGATGGTATGGGAAAAAATTAAGACCTATGGAAGTGACCATGTTATGTCCTGCAGAAACTCCAGAACCCACCCACACATTCACACACATACACCTGTCCATCTCCCCAGCCTGGGCTTGCTCAGCGTGAGGCTTGTTTGAGCCAGCTGTTCCTATTGTTGTAGCCAGCATCTGTTCCTGTGGTACAGTATCTAATAGCCTGGGGCTGAGAGATTATTAAATACGCACCGCTAATTCCCTCACCAAACCGCCTCACTCTCCAGCCCCCACACTTACACACATCCCAAATTAAACAAGCCACTTGCACTGAGTCAATCTGAGTTTACACCTCATACCAAACATACAGGCACACTACTGTGTCGCATGTCTTTGTGTTCTAGGTGCGTGTGATTTAACACAGGAACAGTTGACAAATAGAACACTCCTTAAAAAAGATATCTTTAATGCTCTTCCTGTCCTTTTTCCCGTTTCTATTTGTAACATTCTTTCCCCCAGGTTTCATATCTATGCCGTTGTTTACGTTCTCCCTTATTTCATGTGATTTGTTTTGTTTATCCAGGCCATGTACCTGTCTTCTATGAGAGTTTGTTGTTGTTTTGGTCTTAGCCCCACCTTTACCCTCGCCCTTGTTATTCTGTTTACCTGTGTGTTGTTCTTGTCTCCTCTCCTGCACAGGTGCTCTCATATCCCTTGTCATTATATACATCTGGCAGACGCCCAGATCCATGTCGACAAATGTGAGTGCTTTTTAGCCCTCAAGCAAACAGGCCTCTCACACTAGTAAGCCCAGAATTAAAAGAGATGCTAGTCGACTAAGATTATACCAAATATGGAGTTAGCAATGTGTGACTAAATATAGTAAGTTTGTGTTAAGCCTGTTAATATATCCTTGTGCTTTTGTGTACTCAGTCCCCCTTGTTTTTGTTTTAAGCGTCTGTAGAGCTTTTATTATATCATGTTTGCCTCTAGCTAACAACATTTCAGTATCACAAAAAATTCTTAAACAATTGAGTAAACTAAGTATTTTAGATGTGTAAAACAGACGCAAATTACATTACAATTTACAATCCGCTATCGGTTTTCACATAAAACATTAAACAGAGATCGCACCTGCCATAGATTTGATCAAGTTAAAGCTTACATTGGAGCTCAAAGTAACATTGGTTGCTGGGAAGGATTCGTCCTGCCTATTTGTTATTTGTTGTATTTGAACCCATAAAACGTCAGATCTACAGTCTTAGAAACATCATTCAGTTTACACTCAACAGGACATCTGGACCGTGAAGTGCAAGGTAAAAGGCAAATATCGAGTGTGAAAGTGGGCACTCCAGCCTCTTGCCTCTTTTTGAGGTAAAAATATTGAACAAATGACTGTTCGTTTTCATTCTGGCGGAGGGTTTATTGTATGCGTATATAACAGCTTTAAAGTCACGATGAAATCCAATTCATTTCAAAACCCTATGAAAGTAATTGGAACAGAATCATATGCTTTCTCAGCAACCATGCATAATATAATTGCCTCATATTTGAGCTTAATAAAACTTGTTTGGTCATGGGTAATGAGCTGAGCCGGTAGAGTTTCCATCCTCCCTGCCATTGTGGAAGTATACAATTTATGCTAAAAATTGAGACCTTATATTGGTTTATATGAGGCACGCTATAATTTATTCTTCTCCTCCTTTTAAATTACCAAGATGCCAGGAATGTGGCATCTGACCTTTTTCTATTACCCAATTAAATGATTTAAGCAGACAGGAAATGAGTTACTCCTTAAATATTTTATACCATTCAGAGGTGAATCTATCTGTCCCTGGCAATTTCTTAGCTTCGAGCTTAAAAATTGCTTAACCTCCTTTTCTGTTATTTTTTTATTTTGGTGCTTAGTGACCATGGGAAATTTAATACATTGTAAAAATGAATCAGTTCTACAGGCACTCTGATCTTGCGGCCTGGAATATAACTGCTATGTAAAAATACTTTGAATTTCAGTTGGATTATATTGAATTACTTTAGTTAGATGGTTCCTTATTTTGTATGTAGTTCAGTCTGCTTCGCACATTCGTAACTTTCTTGCTTATGTTTAAAAAATGTAAGGTTTGTTTGAATTTATTGGGAGTATAAGTTATGGATTTCATTTTTAGTTTTTCATTTCTTTATTTATCTTTCTACGATCAGCTATTCAGTGTTTATCTCTTTTCTAAACAAGAATATAATTCTATTCTGGAATATACTGTATGTGGATGCGAATAATGGTTATAGTCCCAGCCTGTAAGAAAAAAAAACACCCATACATCTGTTATCCCAGTATGACATTTATTTTACTAAACGCTGCGAATATTGGTTATGTGGTTTTGAAAAGTCTAATTCAGGATAAGATTTAGATCACATCCACAGAAAGATATGCTGTGAGTTTCAAGTGCCACTTTCAGGTGGGACACAAATATTTAGAAAAGTCACTTCTGTTCCCTCTGTTTCACTCTTATCAAAACAAACGTCCATCCTTTAGCTTTGATATCTGATACATGTTCATAGGTTACAGTGCTATCTATGACCTGATTCAAGTGATGAAATGTAAACAATTTTAAAACCTAGCTTGTTCAGTTGAATATGTTCAAAACAACCATCTGAGAATTGAGTTTCCTGTGCCCTTTGCTATTCAGCTTGAAATAAGACTAAATCACCAAATAGGACTATTTGTTTGGCCCGGGGCTGTATTCCATGTTTTGTTGGAATAGTGAGTTGTTTATCATGCTATCTTCTGGTCTGCTCAACCATGAGATTTAAGAGCGAGCTGGGTCGAGAGTCTAGAGACCAAGTCTTTGCTGGTTGAGCTATTGGTTTGGTTTTACGATGCTAAAATCATATTCTATTGTTTTGTTGCTTTGTTGTTTTTGAATAATTAATGTGTGAGCTGTGCAGTCCTGTTAAATGTGTCAAGCCAACTGGTCTAATAATTTGCTGGTATAATATTTTTTTCTGTTTTATTTATTGTATTATATTGTATTATTTATTTTATATTAAAAATGTTACAGTTTAAGCAGTTTTGCTAAACCGGCTGGTTTGGGGATTTTGAATGATTATTAGTAAAGTGTTCAACTGTCTAATGTGCATGACTCACAAAAAAAGACAAGAAATTCTGTAAAAGTGTGAGATGTTCTAAGACTCCCTAATAGGACAAATGTGTAAAAGTTGGTCCTATCATCAGGAGATTGCAAGTGTGTGCCCCACTGATGCTAGAGCTGTCCATGGTCAGGATGACTCTAGGGGGGGGACAACAGATACAATCCACAATCCATTACAGTCCTCCCCCATCACTGTGATACTCACTAGTGGGTTAGTCTTGTCCTCCAAGCATGTTGAGTCCAAAAGCATTGTTCTCTTCTCATAACTCAAAAAAGCAGATGTAATATTGTGTGACTGGGGGAGTCCTAGCTAGCGGGTGGAATTGGTCACATCTAAATTGGGGTTAAAATTAGGAAAACTAAAAGTGTGAGCTCAGTTTGCACAGTTATCATCAGATACGATGCCAGTTCAGTGGTTTCAGCTGAATTAACACCAGCTAGATTGTTATTCATGGGCTGATCTTAAAAAAATAAAATAAAAAATTGGTCTGGAGACAAAAAAACATTGACACAACAATTGCATGAATATATTGCAAAAAAATGAATTATGTAATTATATTCATTTTTGCTTAATGAATAAATATCAGTGGACCATAACACTGAAAATGTTTTATTTACAATTCTCCTTTTTATATGCATGCTAACAAGTTTACGGTATTTAAAATGACCTAAATGTCATTGCATTCAACTGTTACATGGGTTATTTATGATTACAATAACTGAGACAAATTTACAATCTGAGCTGAGGCAGACTGTGAATTTTAGCATCCTCTTCATACTATAAAATATGAATTCAAAAGCATTTTCCACTTTTTTTTATCTTCTTTTACTCACATAAGTACTTGCAATTAAATAAAGTGAGGCGAAATTAAGTTCAGATGAACATTTTGCATCAATTCAACTCTCATTTCCAGTAAAATCCACAGCCTGGGCCATTAAAAGTGCAGCCATTAGTTCCACAGACATTTGTGTACACCATAGATTCAGCTCTGTAAACTCATAATTAGCTAAATTAAAGCAAAAGCAGTGTATCTAAAAGGTATCTCTATTCATGGATCTTGGATTTTTTTGGGGATGATAATGATAGGATGACTTTCAATACCATGCAACAGCATGAAATCACAGAGAGATGGAAATAGTTGATCCCTGCCTCGTAATGCATGACATCACAGAGTCCAATGACCAGTGTGGAAGCAGCAGAGCTAGTCTTACCTATTGAGGCCACACCCTTCTGCCAGGCTTAAGGTAGAATTCAGCAGCTTCCCCATTAGACTGCCAATTCACCAGTGGGCAGTGGGAGAACCCGATGGAGTCCAGGCAGCTTCCAGGTCAGTGTAAACACAATACCAAAAATATCTGCCAACACAACAGAATGCTTTACAAACAACAAAATCTTAATACTTTTAACAGCTTACTTGTTTGCATTTATTCTAATATTAACTTGTATACACACACCCACACACACCCCACACACACACACATACACACACACACACACACACACACACACACACATATATATATATATGTATCTATATATATAGAGAGAGAAAGATAGAGAGAGAGAGAAAGAGAGACAGAAAGAGTATCAAAACAATCACAGTGTTATTAACATTTTATTACATGTATTTCCTTCAATAATCTCAGTAAGGTGAAGTACACGCTAACCTTTGTTCTTTTCGAATGGAATATAATATGCACTCAAACTATTTTAAGAACAATAAGGTTTTAAGAACATTATCAGACGTAATCTCCACAGGTGCCACAATAATCAAAATCCACACCCTTCCAATCACCAGCCAACACCTTCTGCAAATGTTTACACTGTGAAGCGGACATGATGTATAATTATACTGGATTGTTGAGCAGATTAGCCATCAGCATGGGTATGGGTGTTCTTCTATAACCAGTGTGTAAGTGTTTTTAAAGAACAGCAACACTGGGCAACATAAATCCAGACTTGATGACCTTTCTATTGTACATAGTTACTCTTTGAGATGGGGAAACTCCAGCACATTCTTTACACTGAATGTGTTTCTTGCCGTGGTGCTACAGATAGGACAGTTGTGGGATTGGTCTTGATTCAAAGACATCCATCAACAAATGCTCAATGTTGTGTAATAATGAACCAGCCACTTTATACTGTATTATAGAAACTCCTGTTTTTAAAATTGTTTGCAATTGGTAGGCATATCTGCACTACTGACCTGTCTGTTTTGAGTCCGTAATGCTTAGCCTGAATGTTATCAGCCTGAAAATGACCTGCAAACAAACCAGTAATCTGTAGTTCACCATGTAATTACAGTTTCAGGAGAGCCAAATGGAGAATAGTTGTCTCCATGCTCCCCTGGGACTGATTTTAACTCATGTTGTAAGAGCTTACATATAGCAAATGTCAAAGATATAAGTACATTGGATGTTGGCATTTGTTGCTCAGCTTTAAAAAATATGGACTGAGGCTTGTTGGGAAAGGTCCAAAATCTGTTATCCCATTTTTTCACATGCAATTTATTAGGCTCAGGTTGGTAATTTCCATATTCCCCTGATGCTCCTGCTAGTATTATGTACAGTTTGTGTCAGGATCACTCTTTAAAATCATTTTTCCAATAATCCATCTCTGCTGGTGGTCCAGATTTGGTTCTGGTTTCAAATCGAACAGTATCACTCGGGTCTGCTCAGGTCAGGGCTCAAACCAGCTGGTCCAGGCTTTGAATCCATGCCCCTGCAGATATCTAGTGAGATCCGCTTGGCGCTTTGCAGTAATACGAGAGTACCAGGTCTTAGGATATTAATGATGGTTTTGTTCACAGCTGCATGGTTGGGGCATAGTAATGGAGCAGAGGAGGAAGAGGTCATGGGCATTCACAGCCTCTCTGTCTCCCCTGGTGCAGTGGGTGAAGAACTCATAGGCGGACCTCCAATCCCTGTCATCAAACAAGAAAAGGTGGATAAATCCATATTTGGAGCGGATAAAAACCCAATTCAAATCCATATCTTCATTTATCGCACACAGAATGGAACACTGAAGGAGAGGCAATATTATTTTATTTACATGTATATATATACGTAGGAAGACCTTATTTAAAAAAGGATTAGGTTAAAAATAACATTATAAATCTAAAGTATCTGCATTGGTTCTGCAAAACAAAAAGAGGATTAAAATATTTATTGGAAAGGGTTTTAAAAACATCATATTGTTTTAAATTTGCATTGGCCCTTTTTCTACACAATTACACATTTTTTAGGTCCAGATTCAGGTCATTTAGTTTTAGTATATATGGAGAAAATAATGTGTTTTCACAGTGTGCAGATGAATCCACATGCAAGGTGGGGGTCCTTATTACGGCACAGTATTCTCCCCACTATGCCCCTTGTCTCTACATTAACTTAATGGCTCCAGACTCCAGCCGGTATAGTGTATGTTAATTGGTCAATTTTCCTTTGATCCTCAGGATAACCAGTGGTCATGTGACAGCTCTGCCTCCTCCTCTGACAGCGAAGATGAGGACTGCAAAAGAAGGAAGAAGAACAAGAAGAAAAAGCTGAAAAAGAGGAAGAGCAAGGTCATGAAACATGCTGACCATGTTTTATTCCTTTCCTGCCCATTTTCTTTTTCTAATATCAGTGAGCACAAGGGTCCGGGCTTCCGGAGGGATTGCGTATGTAAAATATTGGCCTGTCAATAGCAGATTGTATCAGTATGTATTTGTGTGCAAAATAAGTGCCTATTGCAGCATTAACCTCTGAGTCTGAATACAGCGATGATGCTGAACAGGCTGTATCTGCAGCACATCTGTCATGTCACGATTTTCATTCTTTTTTTGAGTAATTTTGATTAGCTGAGGTCTGAGGGGATGTGTATGAAAATCACCCCAGCCCATTGCTTAAGGAGCTGTGTGAGAGAATCCCTATTTTGGGCAGGTTTGTAGCTGATCTAAAGCAATAACACTGCTTTTCTCTCCCTCAAACACTCCTTCCACAGAATACCTGGGCATCTTCTTCGAGTAGCTCCTCAGACAGTGACAGCAGTGAGGTGAGCAAATGAACCAGAGATCAAGTCTTCTGAGCAAGCTTTATTTTTTTGGATCACATTACACCTGCTATTTTAGGTTCCAAATGAGTCAGAAGTGAAAGCACAAACTTGTGAAATGTTGAACTCGCTTTTATCAATAGGATGAAAGGAAGAAAAAGAAGAGGAAAGAGCGGGGCGTGGCTACCATTATACCTGAGTCAGGTACAGCACAGAAAACATCCACTTTGACTAGGGCAAAGGGAGCATCCACTACAAAAAAAAGTCCATTCACTAGTAATAGTGTTACTGTATAGGCATAGGAAAGTAGTCAGTAGTCACTCACATCTGCAGCCATTGTAGAAAATAGGTCTGTTTTCACACATGGAACAAGAACACTGAATTATTTTTTTGTGACAACCACCATAATCATGAAGGAATCTGACCCAGTATTAGTGCTGGTGTTCAGACAGCTCTCATGTGCAGTGAAGTTGTATCCTTTTTTACAGGTCACTGTTATATTTTGTCCCAAATCACATTCACAAGTCTGTGCCACCTTAATGAAGATCTAGGCATGGATTTTAGCATGGTGAGAGAAGTCCTGACGGTGTATTTACAGGATATTATTTGAGTGACTATTGGCTTTCAGTGTTAGCAACATTAGCCTCAAGGCTGCAGATCTAAACTGGAGAAGACTTCAAGTATACTTGGAGTCTAGAGAAGAGGCCAAACATGCTTGACTTGGAATGTATCGCTAACAACTCTTTACACTTTGGCTCTCAGTCTACAGCCAGCCACAATTCAATAGGGGCTGTTCTTATCTTCTGATAGAAAAGAGCTGCTGTGTGTACACACCATTTGGAGCACACCCTGCAAGTAATGCATTAACTTCAACTTTGGTAGAACTTCTTTGAAAGTAAATCTGACACATTTGAAAGTGGAGAGTAGCATCAGTGTTGGTTTTTTTTGTTCGTTTTTTGCTAATGAAATTTGTAAGCATTGAAACAATAATGCCTTGTTTACATAAGCAACCTATCCATTTTCACTGCAAATAAGGTAAATGTACCATAAGTGAGCGGTTTAGCCAAATTTAATAGCAGTTTAGACTTTTAATAGGTCAGTTTAAATCCAGACAACCTCTTTTGATTGAACCAAATGTTGGTCCTTTGGTTTAGACCAGGGTCCAGACCAATATGTTTGAATGCACCCTTAGTTGTGGCAGTTTTTTTTAAAACGAACCTCCCTGTAGGGAGGCTACAGTTTTATCAAGCTAATTCTCACTGTGAGCTATTTACATGGTCAGTGTTAAAAAACACCAAAATATTTGTGGTTCCCGGCTGGTGGAATGAGCTGCCTAAGCCGACTAGAGCAGCAGAACCTTTCTCTAGCTTCAAAACCTCTTGAAAATTCATCTCTTCAGACAGCATCTCTTCTCCTGATCCACTGTCTATCTTTTTGCACTACTCCTACATAAAGATTTTAGCACTTAGAACTCTCCTCTGGTTCTTACACTGTCCTGAAACTTAAATGTGTCCTTATATTGTAAGTTGCATCTGCCAAATGAGAACAATGTAAAAACATTTTTTACATTTATGGTCCGAAAATACAAGGTGACCATCTGATAACTGACCTTGAAGGTGACATGTACCAACAACAAATTTGCCATGCTAATATAAGCTTGATTATACAACAATGGCAAATGGTATTATAGCCAAAATA
The DNA here is from genome assembly GCA_037577145.1 of Brachypetersius gabonensis. Lineage (NCBI taxonomy): Eukaryota > Metazoa > Chordata > Actinopteri > Characiformes > Alestidae > Brachypetersius > Brachypetersius gabonensis. The sequence goes on along the minus strand of JBBJLR010002368.1, from coordinate 1,651 downwards.
TTGCTCAGCCAAACAACAGCTGCTACGGAGAATCCATTCCTGGAAAAGCTGGGAATTGCAGAATCTTTTCATAGCTGAAGTTATGGATGTGAGATTTGGGCCCACATTATAGTTGCACTGTGTTATACAATGCAGTCGGCAATAAGTCTGACATTATTGCATTATGTCTGAGTCACATATTGCATTGTCTTCATATTCAGCAATATGTCATTGCATTGCAGTCAGTATAATAGATAACTAGATCAAATGTGCGTATACACACACACACACACACACACACACACACACACACACACGCACTGCGCAGGGTGGCTCAAATGAAACTCGCATGTGCCAGGAAATGATGAGTAAGACTTTCAGTAGCCACATTTTTTCAATTACAGGAGCTATAGATGGATAGGAATGTGCTACAACAAACACACACACACACACATACACATACACACAAACAAACATTGTCAGTATGCAGGATTAAACATGTTCCACACACACACATTGTTGTTTCCATTGTTCATTCGTGGCCCACTGTGCCACCTTCTGTACAGGAAGTCCCGCACCTGTGGCATCCAATGCACCCAGAACTGACCATATCCTTGCCTCCTTACCAGAGGGGTACACCGGAGATCCAGCAGGATGCTTGATTTTCTTCCTTGAACTTTTATTTTGCAGTTACCAAAAAAATATCTGCCTTCATCATGAGGCTCACTGGGTGGGCTCAGGATTGGGTCTTGGTCAACTGGAGGGCTGGTGGTTTAGCTTTGTAGATTTCATCCACTGCTTCTAGATGGTCTCTGACCATTCATCCATTGGACACTTGAGAGGTTTCTCTGCTTGTGACATCGAGGCTGGCCTGTCACTGACTTTTCAATTTCTTTTAGGATTCTTTTCAGGAGAGTGTGTACATTCCTGAAATACAGACTGAGCTGGTCTGCCAAGATCCTGGAGTTGTGTCGATAAATGCTACCAATTGAGATACCAATTATTTCTGTGCATGTGCAGCGCATGTGCAGTTCCACAGTCTTGGGATTCATTACCTTACCCCGAAATCTATGCTACCTTACTTTGGGTTAGATGGAGGAGGGACCCACCAAGGACAGGGGTACCGAAATAATTATTTGCTATGAACCAGTTTGCAATATCTTCCTGTGTTTGACTGTTCTCATTGTCTCATTTTCTTGAATCTGGTTGGCTTATAACTTTGTGTCAAAATCTTTTGTCTTGTCTCTGTCAATACTGGTTGCTCTAGGCCATCCAGTCACAGTAAATGCCATGTTTAGTAAATAATTCAGCGATGCTCCTATTGCCCAAGTCACCATTCCTCTTTATATAATCACCAAATCACATAGAACAAATTCAGTTTCTGGTCCTTCACAACAATAAATACTATTATGTCTACCTTGGTTAATGTGACACAGTCTGAATATAGACTGGAATTATGGCTCTATTTTCTACTGTGTTTCTATTCCTGTTTTAATCTAATTATACCCTCACACGTAATGTCAATAGTCCTAAAGCTCATTTTCCTGTTAACACTGTTCTCTAAATATTCTTTCCTGGCCAAGGTTTTCAGCACCTATATATATACACTGCTCACAAAAATTAAAGGAACACTTTAAAGAAACACATTAGATACATCAGATCTCAATATGAA
>JBBJLR010002349.1:0-14313 GCA_037577145.1 Brachypetersius gabonensis | reverse complement strand
CACACACACACACACACACACACACACACACACACACACACACACACACACACACACACACACACACACATCATAAATGTTTTACTGGTTACCCAATAAACTGTATTCAACCGCTTTGCTATTGTGACATGTATCGAGAACTTCTCCACTACAGATTTAATTGTATTTGACAGCTCATCATCCCACTTGGCATTCAGAATAAAGCAAAACAAGAGAGTAAAGTATGAATCTGAGAATTTGATTTCTAGCACTGGGGTTTGTCACCGCCACAATTTTTAAATTGCAAACCAATATTATTTATATTTATACAGAGGGTCCTCGAGTTACAACTGTCTCAACATATCGGATTTACAACTCTCACTCCTACTCGGCTTACACCATTAGCCTTGTACTCACTGACGTGAGTGAACTAGCTTGGTTGCGTGCGGTGGAAGAATACGCAGTGCATGACTGAGGAAGTTTTCCTTTCTCTGTGGCTTAGTTGTGTTTTTATGATTTTACAGGAGTGTTAGGATCGGTTAGGAGTGTTGTTCCAACCTCCACCGAAATTCAGGTTACTTTACTGTCGAAGGAACAGATCTGTGGTGTAACTTGAGGGCCCCCTGTACAGTAAAAACCGCATTGTTGGGTTTTGGTAAAAAAATACCTATTTTTATAGTGTAAAGTGTAAATCTGCTCCCAGAACATGTTACTGTAATTTTAACCTCAGCTTAATGCATTACTGTTTAAGAAAATGTAAAGGTAAATCCGTATTTGCCTTTTTTAATTTAAATTCCCGCCGAGATATGTAACTCGGAAGGTTGTGGGACAAAAGTATTGGGACACCGCGGAAAGGTAACAGTTTTCAGGGATGAACCCCTGATCTACTCGGGCTAAAAATACAATGAGGGCTCGATGGAAAGGTCTCCTGGAGATCAATCGAACTGTGGAGTTTGAAGTGTCTGAGTGCTTGCACCGCAGATAAATCACACTTACAGCACGGGGGGAGAAAAATTACATTTATTGCCACAAAAAAAGCAAAAAAACGGCAGAGGATATTTGCAGTTTCCACGGTATTGTGGTAAAACTATGAGTTCGCATCTCAAAAAATCCGCATGTGACTGAATCCTCCTGATCCATGTAAAACTTCATTTTTCTTCTTTATGTTCTTTTGCATGTGACATCATTTTTAAAGCCCCAGTAGTGGTTATAATTATTACATGTTTTTAAATTATAATAACTTTGGTTCTAAGTGACACAGGAATGCCAAAAAAAGCTCAGCATGACCTTCTGCCACCTCGAGCATCAACACACACCAGGGAACTTTCATATGAGGCGTTGTTTTGCCATGTGATGACAATTTGACATTGTTTTGCCTCTGGCAAGGATCTGTACTGCTCAGGTTCTAAGGGTTAATACTCTTGTGACAGCAACTATATACACAAAGCACAACACATTCAAACCTGCTCGCTTAGACATGTACACACACACGAGCGCACATGAACCAAAGTGTGCACTATATGGATAATTCAATGCCTCTTAACTCCACAGGGACGAACATGTTGATGGTGGGTGTGCACGGGCCCAAGACTCCATGCGAGGAGGTCTACGTCAAGCACATGGGCAACAGAATGTACAACGTTACCTACACAGTCAAGGAGAAAGGAGACTACATTCTCATCGTCAAATGGGGCGACGAGATGGTCCCGGGCAGCCCCTTCCACGTCACGGTGCCTTAGAAGGACTTCCCCAGACCCCTCTCCTTCTCTCCACTGTGCAAAGACTCTGTCTGTCCTGGGAAGGACAGCAATGCCATATCTTTTCACAGATAACTATCTCACTGTTTGAAGAGCAATCAAGATAACATCACAGAAACAGTACTGCCAAGCTTCCATGCCAGCGCTCCTCCACATTCGCGTATCATGTTATCTCCATTGCTCTTTTTTGCTAATAGTTTTTTTTTGTATTTTCTATTTTTGTGATGCTAGAGAACGTATAAAAGGGAGCGAATGGTCTCATGTGTTGAATCAGACGATAGATACTGAATTCTTCTAACCATGTTCTAGATGTCACCAACCCTACTATGACTGTAGCTGCCATCAGGACCACGAGCTGGCAGTATTTATTTATTTAGTCTTATTCTGATGAGAAAGAACACAATCCAATCTCTTAACACTACAAGGCAAGCTCCTGAGTTTAGGCCCAGCCGATGCTGAAAGATCTCGAACACAGACAGGCTGACATCAAGTGCTTTCCAAGCTTAAGGTCACAGAGGTCCTGCTGTACTGCACATAGCATCAGGTGACTCAGCAAGACAGACTTTTATACCACTGATCAGGGGAATGTTTCAAAAACCCAAGAATGTTTTAGGAAAGCAGTATTAAAGAGTGACATTTTATAGTAATTTTATATATAAAGTAATTGATGTGTATGGAAAGAAATGCTGTTTGATATGTTAACCTATTGTTTGTTAAATCTGTGCAGGCATATTAAAAGTTTTAATTGCCAATTTGCCATTCAAAGTGTGCCCTGGTGTCTCCTCTCAGAAATCCTCTTCCTGTTTAATTAAGGGTGTACAAAATGCCCCCTACTGGTTAATGAGTGAAGTACACAAGATATACTAAAATTCAAATAATGTGTACTAAACATACTACTAAAATAATACTAAAATTCTTGTTCTTGACACGAATGAACAGACGATGGGGTTACTCTTACAAAGCTTCTTTTTATTCGACTTAAATGCTTTGACCCAGTAAACAGTAATGAGACTCACTCTGGACATTGGAAGGACACATTTAAAGGGGAATTCCACCAACGTTCTGCACAAACAAATCATTAAGATGCAAGAAAAGTCTTTCAGAGTGGTTCGATGTGAAGTTTAGAGATTGAAACCAGAAAAAAATTTAAAAAAAATGAGATTGAAACCAGATGTTTAATGTTTCTAAAAGATTTTTTTTTAACGTCATGGTAATGAATTCACAGTTGGATTTTGTTTGATGATAGTTTTGATGGATTGGTTTATGTATAAAATGACACTTTGTTTACATCTAACAACTTCATTCAAAACTACATGTTTGGAAAATGTAATGGAGTGGAATACATCCCCGTTATTTGAATACATCAAAATTTCACTCCTGTCTTATGATCGCACTGAGTTTTATGGGACCGTGAGGAAGTTTGTGGTTTGTAACCTGGTTTAGTTTTGATAATAGTTGCTTGTTATATTAATATGTGAGTTTATTTCAATTATTACAGACCACTGTATTCCTCCCAGTGGAGTCATGAGTAGAATATTTGCCTTTAAACTGAACTCTCACATTGTTTGGACCAGTTCTGAACAGGTCAGCCATGGCGGTCCGCAGTACCCGCCTTTGTTCAGCTCACAAAAGCTTCCGTCACTCACAGCCTCTGCGGGAGGTTCAGAGGTTCAGCCCTTTCCGAGCTTCACAATCACAGACAGAAACATAAAATACCTTTGAGTCGGAATTTAGAAAGATGTTGCCAGGATACGTGTAGAAAAGGGAAATAATGTTTCTGTTTACTGGCGTAGCTAACAGCAATCAACACTTCAGGTCCAGCAGATCTGTATTTTTGCTACAGTTCAAAGTGAGTAATGCTGGAGTATACATGAACAAAAGTATTGGGACGCCTGACCATTTAATCAACAGGGACATTAATGACATTACATTCAAATCCATAGACTTTAATATGGAGCTTGTCCATCATTTGCAGCTATAACAGCTTTCACTCTTCTTAGAAGACTTTCTACAAGATTTTGGAGTTTCTGTGGGAATTTCATTCTGTAGAGCATTTATGAGACACTGATGCTGGATGAGAAGGTCTGGATCACAATCTCCGTCCCAATTCATCCCAAAGGTGCTGGAGGCGGTGCTGTGGCTGAGGTCAGGACTCTGTGTGAATCTGAAGTATTAAGATCCTTTAATGGAAGTAAAGGTCCTAGACTAAACCCTGAAAATCAGGTGGGTCTCAATACTTTTGTCCATATAGTGTAGCTCACATAACAGTGAGTAGTTTTAAAATGTATCATGCCTATAAAGCGCTTCATATAATTACGTTTTTTGATCATTTTGGTCAAAAATAAAATATACAAACACTCTAGTGAAACTCTTGTGAAACTGAAGCATGCTGTCATAAATACTACGATTTTATTTACCCTATTTTCTGGATAAAAACCCTTATTACACCACCAATGAAGAGCTATGTCTCAGCAGCCCATCCAGTGCCTTTTCCTGGAGGCTGCAATGGTTTTATAGTAGGCCCCCATGGTGACGTGCTGCCACTGTAAGCAAGACAATTTCCATTTCTTTCTTGGTATCAGGAAAGCTGTGGAGTAGTCTTAACTTGTAAAGTGACGTCGACTTTCCATCTATTCTTGTTGACGTCCACGGGCTGAAACTCTGAGTCGGATAAATGGAGGCCATTTTAATGAGAAAGAGCAAGTGATAGATGCTTAATGGATCAGTGTTCATTTGTAATGAGGATGTAGATGGCGATTGAGGCCCGGGGTCTGCGAATTAAAGCTGCATATTTCTACTGCTGTGCCAGGGTGCTTCACAAATCGATTCCTCATTACGCCGAGGCCACAGGAAGGATCAGGGGAAGCAGCCATTAGAGGCAGGGAGAGGTGGGGGTGGGTGGGGAGAGCGGGTTTGGCAGCAGTGCTGCATTTGGGATGCGCTCTGTAATACAAATGACCTTGCACCTGTAGGCTTCTATGAGGCCATGAGCCTTGTCCCAATTCTGCACTTTGTTAAGTAGGACACACTACGAGGTTTGAAAAAAAAGACTAACGGCTATTTTTTTGTGCCAAAACTCACAGACACTTTTTGTACACTGCGTTGATCACTTTATCAGCCCTACTGGCCACATACAGTACTGTGGAAATCTTAGGTATCTGCAAAAATAATATTGAAAAACTGTTTAGATGAGCAGAAAGTGTTTTCATCACAATAATATTACTAAATACACTTAAAAACCTAAAAATAAATACAATTATGATCATACAGTAAATAGCGATTTTATATTCAGTATAGAGCACCTACATATATTGAAAATATATTGGTTAAAATATGCCTAAAAATGCTTATTTTTATAGTGAAAACCCTAAATATGCTTCCAAATATGCTCCCTGAACACTTTAAATTCATTTTAAACTAATGCATCACCTTGCATTTACCTTTACATTTACAAAATGTAAAATCAGAAAACTTTATTGCTCAAAAAACTGTTAAAGTGGTTAGCATTAGCAGCGTCCAAAGCTTACTAATACTAAATAAACTGAGATACGTAACTGTTGAAAATTGTGGGGGGTTTAAAACATTAAAATACGAGACACAGAACAATCACGCTGCAGCAGGCTTCTTCTTCTTCTTATGGCGGTTGACAACTTTTCAGTGTATTACTGCCACCAGCCCAGAATATTTGCAGTTTCCGCGTTATTGTGGGGATTTCCGCGTAAAACTATGTGTCTGGTTCAATCAGTCTTTCATTAAATTAAATCATACATTTTATTTATAAGCACCTTTCACAACACTCAAGGTCACTTTACAGACGTTAAGATATAAAAATTAAAGGAGAGATCAATTAAATTAAGTGTTAATCCTTGTGTTATCCTCAGATGTTCAGGGAGGGCGTTCCACGTTGGGGACCTTAAGTGCAGTTATTTTATGTGCACTCCCTGCTGATATGGCAGGTCAGCTGAATATCTTTACTCTTGATGATGATTCTCTTGGCGTGGATGGCACACAGGATCATGTCCATGAACAGACCCACCAAGTCTCGCCTCACTGACTTCCTGCAGGTCGGTCTTGAAATCCTGAGCGCTCTCACGCAACAGGCGCTGGAAGGGCAGCTTGCGGATCAGCAGCTCTGTGGATTTTTGTTAATGGTGGATCTCTCTCGGAGCCACGGTGCCGGGTCTGTAACGGTGAGGTTGCTTCATGCCACCGGAGGCCTAAGACCTCTTGGAGCGCCCTTCGTGGCCAGCAGCTTCCTGAGCGCCTTACCACCAGTGGATTTGCAGGCGATCTGCTTTGTTCTTGCCATAGTAGCGAAGTCAGATGGTGTTTTGTCACAAGAAAAACTAGCAAAAATAATAATAAAATATATAGATTATACAATACTATGCACTGCTCTGATGAATATATACAATAAATTATAAACATTTTTAAAATATCAAACAAAAACAGGCCAGACGGCGCGGCGTCAGTCTCGCCTGCGTTCCCCATTACCTAGCAACCAAGCCACATAGCGTGATGAGGTGTAGCCATGGACTACGGTGCAGCATTCAACAAAGAAACAACACAGACAACACAAAAATAGCAAGTAGAATACAGCAAGTAGAAAAGAACGCAGTTTAACATAAAAATGTATGTAAATCTTCCAGAGTTCGTAATGTTGCACCATATGTATATTAATGAACAGGAACAGCAATGAAACCGCATTGAATGACTGTAAATTATGGTTAATTAACTCAAGGCACAAGAATGTGACAGGAAATGTGTGATGTGCTGATGTCACATATAAACAGTTGAGGGAACATAGGACTCTGGGAACATACGTAAGCTCACACAAACATGGTGTTAGACCTTCTAAGGGGTTTTTATGGATCTCCATCCCTACACGTTCAACCCAATACTCACATCTTAACGGTCGTTAGTTAACTTACTTCTGTTTTTCTCTGTTCTCACACACCAGACCAACTAGATGTGCTCAGTGAGATAAAGCTGACTAGGTTGAATTCAGGGAGAACACCTGAATTAAAGGGAAATTACTCTGATGTATCTGCTGCACCACTGAATGTGGAATGGAAAGTAAGAATAAAAAGTTGGTGAATGAGAAGCTAATTCAACTTAGCAATGAACAGCATGGTTCCTGGAATTAGGTTCAGAGCGTGATGGTGCACAGAGGTGGGGTGCTTTCCATCTCTCAGGGACCCCAGCAGTGCTGAGGTTAATGGAGGAGACAGGCAGACTTATCAGAAAATGCAATCAGCTGCATGTGATAAGACAGAGGGAGAGAGAGAGAGAGAGAGAGAGAGAGAGAGAGAGAGAGAGAGAGAGAGAGAGAGAGAGAGAGAGAGAGAAAAGAAAAGAAAGAAAAGAAAGAAAGAAAAAAGAAAGAAAGAGAGAGAGAGAGAGCAGATTGCAGGCGTGATGAGAAATTGTGCTTTTATTTACAGCTGGTCTGTTACAGCACACACACACACACACACACACACACACACACACACACACACACACACACTGGTGTAGTTACTAGAGAAGTCATACCCAGTATAACCCATGCAAATGAGTAATGCTGCATGAAATATGAATGCAGGCTGAATGGAGATTAAATGAGAGCGTGAAGGGTATTGAACGTGTGTGAGTGGCAGGTGGAGAGAAAATTATTACGATGACTTGTGGTGCCTTCAAATAAATGTACACACACACACACACACACACACACACACACACACACACACACACACACACACACACACAGGGTGACTTGAGGAACTGAGAATGAAAAAAGAGTGTTTTGAGCTTGTAGTGGAGAACATAATGTGACATGCCTGACCTGAAATCTGGCACAAACGTTGTGACCTCCACTGACCTCTGGGTTGAATAGGTGCAGTTTTTATTTTCTCCACTTGATGGCAGCAGGGACTGTGCTAACGATCAGTTCCTGTTTTTCCTTGGAAAGGAGTTGCGATGCCCGCACCAGTGCCCACCAGTCCTCCTCCAGGAGATCTTTGCCTGCAATCTAACATGCTGCACCACCCATTTTCATTTACTTAATGCTTCAGCCAATCAGGGGCTTCTGAAGAAGTTCATTAGTCTGAGCAGGTGTTGCAGTTTGTGGCTGGAGCTAGGCTGCATCCGAAATCGCATACTTCCCTACTATATAGTATGCGAAAAGCAGTATGCGAGGTGAGTAGTATGTCCGAATTTATAGTATTCGAAAAACTGTAGGCGAGAAGTTCCCAGATGACCTACTGCTTCGGGCTGAATTCTGTAGTAGGCATTCGATGGACACTGCACTATCCCATAAGGCAACGGGAGAGGCAGCGACATTTTTGAAAAATGTCGGAAAACAGAGACGGGCTCTTTTCAAGTATAAGTACCTTCAGCAAAACGTTAAATTACACGTTCATTGTGGTTAAATTACACTTGTGAGAAAATTCCCTCTGTAAAGGTAAAAAATAATACGCTGTTGTGACGACACACGACACGTGACAACATCAACACAGCGGATGTAGTGCGTCCGAATTCCATTCATACTGCCCTCATTCATACTGTATAGAACGTACTATTTTAACGGTAGAGCAGTACGTTCAAATTTAAATGTACCTACTAAAGAAGTATGCGATTTCGGATGCAGCACTAGACTTCGGAAGATGGATCTCCAGAAGCAGGGTTACGACGCGTCTACACAATATGGCCTGAAGTGATAAATAATAACTTTAAGCTAGCATCATGGCTGATAGAGACGTTTAGTTGTGCCCACACACACACACACACACACACACACACACACACACACACACACACACACACAGGTCCATAGAAAAGCTATGACACTGGGGAGCAGCCACACACAAGTCTGAGGTCACCATGGCTAATAAGTAAAACATAATGCCAATATAATAAAACAATCTAAAATTTCAGATATATTAATTGTTTGTTTTACTGATAAGAAAGAGGCCTATCTCATATTTAACAGATAAAACAATAAAGCGACGTGGTACTGCTCAAGTTAAGAGCAAACCATTTCTTTGATTTCTATAGGGAGCATAGGACCTTATGAATTAGCAGTTTTAAATCCATTAATTCCCTGATATCATGTATCCAGCTATTCAGCTTAAAGATATTTAGCTCTACCCAATTACCATGATGTATTACCCTGTACTGCTTTTTGAATGAGGCCCAGCCAATCAAAACAGAGGTCATGTACATGTACCAGACTTAAAGGTACAGTTAGAAACTGCCTGTTTACTTCTACAGAATAAAAAGAGGCTGGAAAGCAGTTATAGAAATATAAATTATTATTATGTTGGTGTGTAAAACCAGATGAATGTCATTAGCTGACCACTGGGGAAAGAACAAATGTGGGCCATTTAAGATCATTTCACTTGCCAAGGTCATTTCTTGTGCTATTAATAACGTTGATTCTAGAAGGTGTCTACAAACTTTTGGACATATACTGTCTGCCCTGCAGCACAATTTGTGCGTCATTTTCAACAAAGAGTTTTTCCATGTTCCATTCCATTTTCCATGAATCACACTGTGGCCTCTTCTGCTGTACGTCTGGAGAGTCTAGTGCTGTGGATGTAAGTGGAGACTTGTGAAGAAGATAATAATGGACCTTCTGCTTGATCACCTCAAATCTGATGCTTTGGACAGAACTGTGTGTGAGTGAGGGAGAGAGTGCGAGAGAGGAAAAGATCCTGGTAGTGAGGGTGAAGTCTATAATTGGTGGCTAATGTTCCTGATGGCTCGTTGGTGTGACGCGGAATTGGAATAGTGATTAATGCTCTGTTTTTGTCCTCCCTCGGACCATCTGGGCAGCACATACCGGGCGGCCGGAGCCTGCCCGCGGAGACATACTCTTTCTATCTCTTGTGCCACTCTCTGTCTTGCTCTCTTTCTCTTTTAACACATGTTGTTTTGGTTGCGTTTTATTTATTCTTCATGGTCACTGCACCCTGCGCCAGGGGTGGGCAGTATGAACTGAAGTGTGTGTTATAGTGTTTTACAATGTCCAGAGACTGAAATGATTTCAGGATACATAAAAATATGTTCTGTGCTCAGTAGAACAGAATTTCATACACTGTTTATCCAGCAGAGCTGAACAAGAATGAAAAATGGAAGAGCATTCCACATAAAAAAGCATGGGCTAATGTACACAAGCACCATAAGTAAATGGATATTAATAATGTGCCTGCTTGGTATCCAGTTTAGGATCCTGTGATATAGTCATATCTTAAGACAATGTAATGGACATTTTAACCCGTTTAATGCCAAATTTTTCCCTGCAAAATAAGTGCATGCATTTTACTCCTTAGACTTCCCTAACACACAACTTTCTCATTTCTTGGTGGTTATGATAGTAAAAATGTAGGTTTTATACTTGGCAACAATTGTTGCCGTTGGGAAACCACATAGTTTAAATTCAATTTGACCTATTTATACCCACTATGTGGTACATGTGTAGGGAATGGGTAGAGAAACCCTAGAGCAGTGGTTCCCAACCTTTTTTTCCTTGAAGCCTCCCTTACCTGTGTCCAAGACAAGCCAGGACCCTCAACTCCTACCCCCGTAGATGCCCAAAAAGAGTAAAATGCTTAATTACAAACATTTATTTGCAAAAAATAAACAGTGGCTGTAGGTTTTTGCTTTTATACTCTTATACACACATACACTTTTACATTTCACTCTTTAAGAATTTATTGTGTACAATTATAATTTTGGTAAACTCAATACAGACAAAATTCTGCGCACCCCCTGTGATCTCTAGCGCCCCCCTAAGCGGGACCCGGACCCCAGGTTGGGAACCACTGCCCTAGAGCCTCTGCGACCACTCACACAGCGGAAGGCCCACCCCGGTGGAGGGCCATCCACGCACTGAAAAGATCTAAGACACCAACGCCCGTCCCCCAGCAGGGCGGATCCCACCGCAGCCACCCAGCTGGTCACGCCCCCATGGGAGGCCGCTCTTCCCACCAAGATCTCATGTAACACCCCCTGGCCTGACCTCGGATAGTTTAAGAAAACAAAAGATAAATAGAATAAACAACCAAAACCTTTGACAGCTAGTGTAACTAGCACTATGACTATGTGCTATGCTAGCGGCAACAAATGTTGCCATGCTTTCATTTACTCTTCTTACAGTGAAAAGATGCATGCAGGCGTATAATTCTCATTAAATATTAGTAGTAAGCCCTCTAGAAAATATGTGTTCAAAAATATTTTAGTACTATCTGTTAATTAAGGTATTTTACGAACTTCCTCATGTACAAGTTTGAGGCAGACAGCTCTTCCCAGAGGTGCAGGCTGGAGGTAAAGGGGCGTGGTCATGTCTCCATTCACACAAGTCACATGACATTGATACATTTTAGGGGAGACAACCTCTTTTTAATTTTTTTTAACTTGCATTAGCTGCCCAAAGCCAAAACAACACTTTTAGAGCTTGCAAAATAAAAGAAAAAAAAACGGCAACTATTATTGCCATTGGGATTAAATGGGATAAGCTGCACTGCTACGTATCCTTACTCCAAACACCTCCACATACCTCTAGGACTCTCCAGCTGGGATGCCACACAATTATTGAAGAAAATTATTTTTATATTTATTAAGTTAACTGATTTCTAGACGTTTATGTTTGTTTCAAGCCATTTTATCTACTGCAGTGGTCCCACTGGCACACATTTTATAAATGAAGCTATAAACAAGCACCATTCTGCCTTTCTTCACACTTCAGGGCAGATCAGAGAGTGATGATGTATGTCGTTATCATAGTAACAATGCACACAATAGTACATTGACCATGGAGAGTCATGTATATGGGGTTAGAACTGTACACCATTCCTTAATGACTAAATAGAAAGTCGAAAGACTCTGTCGTGAAAATCACTGTAAATAATCTTCCTAATTATGAGTATATTTGACCCATAAGGTTTACAAAGTGCGGAAAAACACGGGCTGTGTTGAAAAGGTGATGCTACATGATACTTGTGTAATGACTCAACCCAACAGCCTGAATTCCTCCAGTGCCCCCAGATGACGCACAACTTAGACCAATAATTCCAGTGAGCAACCAGAGCCATCTTCTTTATATACTGCATCTCACAATGCAACCAGACCGTGGCTAGCAACAGTTGCTAAACAGTGATTGGAGAGCTGTGTAAATGCTGCAGGTCTTGGAATGAGCCTGGTGTTGCTGGAGTCTCTGCGTTTTCCGGAGGTGACTGTTCTACTCCATTTAATCTGCACCAAGATACTTTAAATTAAACGTTCCTAAAAGATTCAGCCACAGGTTCTGATAGTTGGATGGATGTTAGGAGATCATTTAAATTGGGCCTGTAATTAATGCTGCCTTCACATGCTATGGCAAGATGATCCTTTCTAGTTGTAATTTGGACATTACGAGTGCTTTTGTTGTCATAGTGAAGAAAAAACATGGCGGACCCACAGTTTGTTTTGAGCTGTTACTTGGGCCAATGCGTAGCAGAGATGCATCATGGGAAATGTAGTCTTTTAAAAGGCTACTCATTTTCAAGAATATATGTGAAAGCTTTAGATATAGAACAAATCAGGAAATCTAGCTTTATTTCTAAATGTGTAAGAAAATGAATAATAGTGTCACAGGACAGCCACAAAGTAAAATGGGGGTCTGTTGCTTGTTTGCGTTCTTTGATCTCTGCTGTGTTGAAAGATCAAAGTTGATCTCACCTCTGCAACTCGAATATCAAAATGTTCTCCCAATTCCCCAGTGGAAATTATGTTGTTAGAGGGTATTCATGTGCAGTTTTCAAGTCGGCTTCTGGTATTTACCATAATTCCCATAGGACGTGAAGTGTACTGTATAGTATTTCAAGCACAGTATTGGGTACGTCCATGAAAACATAGTTAGTGTTTGTAGCGACAAGCTAACCAGATAGCATTAGCTAGTAACAACAAGCGAGCCAGCTATGAGCGTTAACACTAACAATCATGATGTACAATCATGTGCAAGTTTGAAAACCTCTATTTTGTTGATTTAGCATATTCTCCACAGGAAACATAAATATGGCATTTATCTGTAAATTCTAGTGCACAGCTTATATTTATTTGAAGTGAACATATTGGAGAAAAATAGAAACTTTTGTGAGGACCATTTTTTCAACATGTTGAATTCATCCAGCTATTTATCCATTGACACATCAATTGATCGACAGATCCATCCATCCATCTATTGTCTGAGCTGCCTATCCTGACCAGGCTTGCAGGAGAGTGTATACCAGTATACCACACAGACAAACACTCCAGGCAGGTCACAAGTCAATCACAGGGCAGATACACAGACAAACACACTTACACACACACACACACACACACACACAGTCACACCAATGGACAATTTAGCCTGTACAGTTCACTTGATGGACATAGACTAACAACTTGAACAGGGTGTGCATCTCTGCCTTTCGCCCTATGACCACCTGGATAGACTCCAGCACAACCTTCAACAATGATTAAGGATAAACGGTTCAGATAATAAATGGATGGCATGTCTTTGGACTGTGGGAGGAAGCTTCACTCTCAGCAGAAACCCACGCAGACATGGTGAGAACATGCCAAAAGAATAGACCCCCAGCCAGGGAGGATCAGGAACAGGAACAGGCTGAATTCAGTAATTGTGTATTAAATTGAGCAGAACAGAACTGTGTTCTCTGTAGAGGATGTGTTCTTCATTCATACAGGGGTGCCCAAACCTTTGCACACTGTATTTCTTCAGTGAAGCTATGGGTTACAGGTTTAATCAAGTACTGTGTGTGTTTCTGTGTGGGTGTGTGTGTTGTTTGATGAAACAGGCGCCGCTATAATCTCTCAACTCCCAGATGAGGGGGTGTTTTCTTTGGTTTTTCTAGTAATGAGCTTTCGTTGAACGCTTCATAATTGCTTGTGTCCACTGCAGCCCATTTAATGGACTTTTGTGAGGAACTACAACTGTAGTATACACAAAGCTCCCCAGTCCAGACTGGCTGTGATTGCTATATTAACTGGAGAGCCTTGCATTACGAGCATTAATAAGTGTATTATTAGGGTGAATGGATGGTTGGTAATTAATACTCTTCAGCAAAAGGCAGAGGAGGGGGACAGAGAAACGGAGGGGCTAAAAATACCCCTCCTATTTATACGAGCCGGAATTCTAATCCAGGAGGGATGACGCATAGGCCTGGTCCATTACAGAGCCTAAAAGACTCAAAGCAGCGCTTCACTCCTCTTTTCCCTGCTCTCTTTCTTCTCTTCTTCTTCTTTTCACCTGTACACCACTCCTCCCGCTTCTTTCTTCTCTCCGCCAATAAAAACTCACAGAACTGAAGACAATGTCTTACAGTTTCATGTTCTTACATATTTTCAAAACCGTTTATTTATTTGTTTATTTATTGTTTTCTGCTGCTTTTGATTTTGGTGCATGCCTGTGTAGTTGTGTTTTTCTTTTCTGCTGTCTGATCTTACTCTTTCTCTTCTCTCACTCTTGTTCTCTCTCTCTGCTGCTTGCTCTCTCTCTCTCTCTCTCTCTCTCTCTCTCTCTCTCTCTCTCTCTCTCTCTCTCTCTCTCTCTCTC
>JBBJLR010002294.1:0-14317 GCA_037577145.1 Brachypetersius gabonensis | reverse complement strand
AGGGATTACTTTTAAATGACAGTAACAAGTAATCTGTAATGTATTACAGTTTGGAAGTAACTTGCACAACACTGATTATAATTTGCATAAATCAGTCAGTTATCATACCATTTTCTTAAATGACTAAAATTGACTAAAGCAGTCTTTACGACATAAGTCTTACTTAATGTTTGGTTAAGTTTATGAATACAGACCTTAAAAGAAAAAATGTTTTCTATATTGTAAAATACTGTACATTTACAAGGGAAATACAGCTTACAGTATGTTACTGTAAATCACGCTGCCTGGAGAAATCGGTGTTATTTGCAAAATAATATGTAACATAATTTATGCGTTCCATTTATTCCTACCCCAAAGAAACACTATGTGGTCAAAAGTATTGTTCTTCAGGATTTGGGCCCTTTACTTCCAGTGAAGGACAATTTTGGACAATACCATGCTTCCCACTTTGTGGACTGAATTTGGGGAAGAACCTTTTCTATTCCAGTATGACTGTGTCCCAGTGCGTAAAGCAAAGTCCAAGGTACTTTTGTGTTCCCTTGTTCCTTCCTTTCCTGTCTGCAGGCCATTTGGTTGATTTGTGCGTGTAATAAAGCCGCGATGTGTTAATTTAATCCTTGATCTTAAAGACCCACAACCCACACTTAACAATCAGGACAAACAACTTCGTCTGCACTGATGTTACCAAAATTATATTCATAAAAACATTAAATTCATACAATCCCAATGTCTGAGAAACGTAAAAGGGTGTGTGTGTGTGTGTGTATAAGAGTATAAAAACCTACAACCACTGTTTATTTTTTGCAAATAAAAGTGCATAATTAATCACTTCATTATTTTTGTGCGTCTATGGGGGTAGGATTTGGGGTTGGGGGGGGGGCCAGCTTGTCTTGGACACAGGCAAGGGGGGCTTCAAGGAAAAAAGGTTGGGAACCCCTGTTATAGACCATAAGATTCATGGCTCATTATCAATATAGGGAAGCAGTTCATGGATTAACACACATTGATTATCAACTTTATTGTCCATTTTATCAACTCCACTTACCATAAAATGTGACTTAATATTTCACCTCTTTCTTCGCATCATTTGTAGGCCTCTTTTACCTCATCAATGGTCAGGACAAGACCACAGTTTAGCATGTAGTATTCAGGTGGTGGCACTAACGGTTACACTAACATGATAATTATGGTAGTGTGTGTGTTGCATGAATCAAACCATTGCAAAGAAAATATATTTATTAAATTCCATTTTATTTATTATTGCAACAAATGTTATCACAAAGCAGCTTTACAAAATTAAAGTCAAAATCAAGGGTGGCAGACAGAGGAGAAATGTAACTAAATGCAGAGACATACAAATGTGGGTGATTAAAGAGCTTTGTTGGGGAGGCTGTGGCTCTGAGAGTGATGTCATTTACACTGACTGTAGCATATTATATCAGTGAATTAACCAATTAAATCCATTTCCATTATTTAAACCTTTACAGTATGTTTAATAAATTAAACCTTTATCTTAAACCCTTTTGGTTCTTCTTGCTTGAATATGAAGTTCACTTCAACAAAAAGTATTCACAAAGAAATAACTTTATGTAATCTGATAAAGAATAGTGTGCATTCTGTATGTTTCTGTTCTAGAGAGATTTTATTGTCAGGTTAACTGTCAAGAACAACTCATTGTATTGAATACTGATGGCCAGCAGAGGCCTCTCTCGTCTCATTTTATGACTACAGCTACCCAGCACTGGGTTGACCCACTCTCCACTTGCTCCCTGAAACCACACTTTTTCATTATTTTACACATTTGTCTCTGTTGGAAAGTATTCTGTTTGGTAGAATGAAGGATCATAATGTAAAGTCTCTTTAAAGTGGATTTGTTTCCTAAATTTTTTCAACAGAAAAATGACCAAACTATGTTATCTATCGAGGGGTGGCCCAACTTTTGCATAAGACTGTACATCAGTGCTTAAGTAGTCTACATCTGTTCTTCATACCTGTGAAGCTACACTCAAATCAACACTTGATTCACTGCTTCTGTGGTTCTGATCTCTGCATGAGACACTGTTTAATTGTAGAAAAAAGGCTGCCAGAAAGGGCATGACACTAATAGACTATAAATCATTGGCTAGAACTGAGTATGTGTTGTTTATTCACTTTATTAGCCTACAACATCCAGAGAAACACCCAGGACAGATCACAAATCAGACACAAACACACTGACTTAAAACAAACACATCTGTATTAAACAGACCAGAGGCCAACACACATGTTTGACTTTTAGTTGCAATGAGTTAGTAAAAAAAATTAATTCATTCAACTTTTCTAGTTCTAGTAACATTCTATTTCTAGTTACATAAAATATCATCTCTTCAGTATTGCCCAATTTAAGTATCTACCATTATTTTTATTAGATACTTAGTGTCTCTTCAGTCGTTTTGGAATCATATTCGGCCTTGTTCATCTTCCTGCATGGTATATATGACTAAGAGCTTTTGTTTAAGTTTGCAGGAACACATGCTAACAGTAATGTATTTCAATATAAAAATATTATACGAACACACATGAACAGTAGAGAAGAAACCTATGACAGAGTGATGAATTTCAGTGAATCTCAAAACAATGTTTAAGGGGGTGGGGGTCATTTAGTTTGCCAGGCTACACAGGTGGTAATCCGGTGTAATGAACAGAGAGATGTGGTTCAAACAGACGGGCCAGAATCCAAAGACAGTCAGCCTGGTTCAGTCCTAGCCAGTCACAAATGACAGACAGGAGTTCTCTGAGCAAACCCAGAGGAACCAGGAGGGTAATGCCCCAAAATCCAGCCTTACGGACTCCAGTCTTCATATTTTCATAGATCTTCGTCAGCCAGCTTATGAAGAGAAGAATGCCTCTGATGAGCACCGGTAAACTAAAGAACAAACTGATTATTACATTTGTATTTAATATCATACCTCATTGGATTCTGTGACAAGCAGGCTTCTTCCTCCACCGACTCAATGTGCTTTGCTTCTTCTAATTTTGTTTCATCCTTACTTTCTTTCGTTTCCCCCCTTTCCTCCTCTACAATATGATCTTCCTTATCACTTTCCTCCTCTTTCTCTTCTTCCTCACTGGTACATTCCATCTAGGTAATGAATATAGCAATTTATTATTAGCCTTTTCTTACAAAAGCATGTGTGTTAATACCATCAACCACACATCCAAACTGTTAATAACCACGCATAGCTGTTAACTGCGTGTGGGACAACCATGATGGCGTTGTTCAAAGACAAAGAATCCTGTCCTGGACATTTTAAAAGAATGTTTTATAAAACACACCACACATAAATAAACCAAGGTCTACCAGGTCTGTATGCAGAAAGCCAAGTTCTTCTCCAAGAGAGGTAGGACACTGTCTATCCGCTGGCAGTGTATTATCAACGTTCATGAAGTTACATCCATGTCCACTGCTGTAAAATCAGACAAAATCCATGGATTTATGCATGTATGCTGTTTTAGTATAATAACGAAGTATTATGGATGATATACATACACTAAAGCCAAAGCCAACTGGCCTTCCAAGTCCTGTATCTTCTCCTTCATGTCCTAAATGACAAAATGCAAAAAAACATGTAATTTTTGGCACAATTCTAATGGAGGGGGCTTATGTTAAAATACCTGTTTAATAGTCCTGTATTCTGAGATTGTGTCTTTGAGTTGTGTCATAAACAAATCATTCTGAGAAAAAAAACAAAAACAAACTGTATATAAAGATTACACTGGAAATGTCACACTGTTGAACTGTTTTAAATATAAAATAAAAGGACATTAGGACACAATTTCTACACACCAACGTAAGTTACCTCTTGAATGAGTTCTTCTGCTTGTGCAAGATGATGCCGACTTTCAACCAGTTCTTGCTACATTAACGGTAACACAAACACACTTTAACCAAACCACTGAACTAGAGCATCATGCTGAAGGAGAACAGCCAAGTAGATCCAACTGTGAAAACTTTAACACTGACGAAAGGTATACGATCCAAAAGACTATACCTGTAATGCAATCACAAGTTGACTGAGTTCCTCACACTTTTTCTTATACATCTCCTTCTCATCCAGAGCATTTGACAGCTGTTGGGAAAACACTGTGTAAACCAGACCATTCTGCCGATGAATTAATAAGGGAAATAAAAAGATATCAATGCTCACGTACCTCATTATCAACAGCTTCTTTCTGTTCTTTTAAGGCGTCATATTTCTTATCCTGTCACAAGTTACAGAAAAAAAGCACTTTGGAAAGAAATCACTCAGTGAAACTGTCAATACAGATCAAATATTTCTCAGGTACGCACACATTGTTTTTCCCTGGCCTCAAGTGCACCACAAATCTGCTCCTGCTCAAGTTTTGCAGCACGAGCGGCATCCAGCTCATCCTTAAGATCCCTATTTTCTTGAGTCAACTGCTTCACACTTCAGAAACACAATTTCTTACTATGCGGACAGACTGAAAGCCGTGTTTCCACTTATGACTGTTCTAGCACTTTAGAAAATGCTTGACATAAACACAGTGTGCATGAAGAGCTGCAGATATATGTATAATGAGTTGGTGTACGTTACTTCTTTAATTGGTTCTTCAGAGCAGTGTTTTCGACTCTGAGGGCTGAGTTGCTGTCCTCTGACAGATCCAGAGCCTTCTGTAAATCCGTGTTCACCTTTTTTAGGTGTTTTATTATGCGCTCAGACTCAGCACGGGTATTTTCCTCTTCCAGTTTCCTTTGTAACGCACACCAATATGGGAAAGGAAAAGACAGGATCACTTTCACAATTTAAGTTTTGAATCAGTGTGTGTTTACATAATCAACACTCACATATCAGAGTTCTGGATTCCCTCTCCCTCTGAAATGTATTCATCATCACATCCTACTAAAAACAGACCATCTAAAACCAGGACAAATATATTAATAACAAACAAATAATGACTACAGTGACTGCACAATCGATTTGAAATAAATATGTCACCTTCCTTTTCTTCTTCAACAGCTGACCTACAGAGAAAAGGTGAGCATGAACAAGTAAAACGGCACATGTGAAAGGTCAAAGTCCCTATGATTTATCTATAAATATTCAGCTCTACGCTGGATCTAAAGTTACATTAATCGGCCCTTACCTGAGCTGCTGAACGCTGCTGCGACCTCGACCTGGACAAAAACATTTTTGAAGGTTAAACTTTTCCAGATCTGTGAAACAATCTTATAAAGGGTTTGAGCTATAAATAGCACCACATGATCATGGAGAATTTTCTCATTATTTCAAATCTTTCTTACTTTGTTTTTCTTTAAGATGAGTAGGCAGTACAGGAAAGCCCATTACACTACTACATGAAGGTGTACACTTGTCAGTCACTACTGGTGTACAGTTAGAAACTATAGCTCTTTTTTTGAAACACAGTTTTTGTTCCACATTGGGCTGCCGACCCGCTTTTGGCCTCATTGTTTTGAGTGGTGGACAACTCTCAACCTACATTTAGGGTAAAATAAGTACAACACTACTATGCATAGCCCACTCATACCAGTGCCGCACACAGCATGCTGAGAGTGAGGGTACTGTGTCAGTGTCACTTATTTTATTTTAAGAATGGCCTGCCACTGAAATAATTTCTGGTCACTGTCATCAGAAACTAACCAATGATTAATAAGGGAAGGATGAAAAGTATTGACCATAAATGTACAGCTACAGTATGTAGTAAACATATGGCAGGTGGAGCTCATAAAACGACCATTACATGGGGACTTTAATGGCATTGCATTCAAATCCATAGACTTTAATATAGAGCTGGTCCCTCCTTTGCAGCTGTAACAGCTTCCACTGTTCTTGGAGGAGTTTCCACAATAGTTTGAAGTTTCTGAGGGATATTTGTGTCCATTCATTCTACAGAGCATTTATGGGATCAGGCACTGATGTTGGACGAGAAGGACTGACTCACAATCTTAGCTCCAGTTCATCACGCTACAGTGCCACGCTACAGCCCCTAGTGGTACATGGCCGTCATTACAACTTGAATATTTCGTCGGCGTGGCAACAGGTCTAAAAAATGATTTAACTAAATAAAGTAAAACAATTTTTTTTGTCTATTGTAATTGTACTACTCTGATAGTAGTATTATAATTTGTTGCACAAACATATTTGGATTACATTTAGATTACATTACATCTGTACTAACTAAATGTATTTGTCTTTACAATGAAAATGTATGGTGGTACACAAATGGCAGTTTCTGGTTATTGAGAATTATTAAACTCTCTCCAGCCTACAACTCTGTCATGGTGGTCACACGACAGCCATGAATTACTTTGCAGTTTTAAGTGTCAGTGGATGATGGATGGACATAGAACACATCTCTGAAACAGATAATTTCAAAATGTGTTTCTTGTTACAAAAAATTGAAATGTTTAATAATAAATACGAAAATAAAATAAAGTTGTGTAATTTCTGATTGTGTATCCTATTTATTGTAGGTTTTAGGCCAATACCCTCACTATTAGGCTTATTTAAAAAGTAAAAGAGCAGTTTTGTTTACATTGAGAACACATCACTACACAAGAATACAATAATATAAATTAAATAATGTAGTATTTAACATTAAACAATATTGGTACACACAATTAAAATACAACTTAAGCACATCAAAATGAGGTACAGACAAATCATTCTTGTAAAATGGATAAAGAGATAAAATGTTACTGTTTGACTTTTTGTTTGACTTGTGGTATAAAGCTATAATACAGACAAATGACTACAACTTCTTTCAGAAGTGAAGGATCGTAGGAATCCCCTGGTTAAATTGGCTGAACATTATGTGAGCCTATCTGACCTCCATAGTCTCCTTCCTTGCTATGAAAACATGAAGTAAGATGCTTCAGGGGGACTGTCCATGTAGTCAGTAATAACTTGTTTCATTTAATAATATTGGCTAAACGCTTAAAGAGTGTTTAATCCTTTTTGAGATTTTGATACCATTTGGAAGCCTATTTCAAGCTCTTTTCATTTTCATACCTTGTCCCTATCAGTAGTTTTTGGGATAGAATTTTGAGGAAAAAAAACACTTTAAAGAGGAGGATTCTGAATAGAATCAGAGCAGTAAAGTAGCAGAAGACAATGATGTGAATTACTTTACTTTAATCAAACATTAGTCAACGTGCATGTTTTGAAAACTAAAGTAACTTTGGCACGAAGCGTCACACAACACTCATAAACAGAATATTCAGTATGTCTTTATTTGTAAACACATTCAATGAGTTTAACTTATCGCCAAGTTTTTAACTCTTGTTAGTTGTGAAGTATTTTAAGAGTAAATAACAAATAAAACACATATCATATTTTGCTAATAATAGATTATTATTATTATTAATAATTGTAAACATTAATAATAATAATAATTACAAAAACATTAACCTTATAGACTTAAACAAAATGTACAGTAATAAGTGATTATTCTTATCAGGAATTTACTATTATACAATATAAGTTTGTTAATTGCATATGATACATACGCGACATGCACATCAAGTCAAAACACATACAATATATTAAACATGTCTTATTTATGTACTATACATCAATTAGTTTATATTGATTGAACCACTATTTTCTATCCTTTTTAAAATGCTCACTTTTGGCATGGTGTACTTTAAATAATAGAAAATATAACAAACACATCTACTTTAGTGGCCTTTAGGCCTTTAGTGCACAAAGGCCTTTAGTGCACAAAGACACCCTTTCTTTTAAAACTGGCCTCGACCCTGACCGCACTTAACAAAGCAGTTCATTACCAGAATCACTTCATTCATCTGAACCTGGCGCTGGGGGGCAAAGCAAGTCTTGTTTTTCCTCTGCAACAAATTCCCTAATTTCATTGTAAAGGTTCTGTTGCCTTTTAGTGTCAAGTTGATCAGGTACAGCATTTGGATCAAGACTATCCAAGCGTCATTTCCAGGTTACTTTGGAAAGAAACATGTTGAACATGGCTGCCCGTTGTTGTACTTGCAGACACAGATCCCCAACATTGCCATCACCCTGGTGTGGAGCTGGTAATGGTGGCAGAATCTCCCTGACGTCCTCCATGATAGGACTGTCATCATCTGAAATGCAGAATGATAAATATCAGACTTCGGTAAAGACGCTAAACTTCTACTGCTTAAACATATCCAGTCCTAGACAGGCTGATCAATGACCTTCTGTGGTCATATTGTAGCCTAATATGAGCCTCTCATTTCAGGCTAATTCCCTGTTTTAAACCTAATAAAACCCGGACTGAATGCATAAACAAAATAAAGTTTGTGGCTGTGAATTACACTAAAATTTTCAACACACTCGTCACAGTTGTTTAACATGTTTAACATGCAAATAGTGACCGAGGACACAAACAATATCTTTCAGGAAACTTTCTCGTCCTGTCAGGAGACCTTGGAATAGTATACCAGGGTTAGCTACAAAGCTTAATACAGAAACAGATGTCACCTAAATTAGATAACCTTTGTCAAGTAAGTTTTACTGTATTAAGAATTCAGACTCTGACTCTTTTGATTGCAGGTTGATAGCCATGTTTTATAACAGCTAAGGCAAAAAACTTGTAGCCCATCAAAATAGTTTACCTTCATAGCATGATTCCTCTTGCTCGTCGGTAAATGTCCCACCTCCACCATCATCCTCATCTCTGGATGTAAAATAGTCCAGTATAACCTCATTCAAGGCAGTAGCATCTCCTGGATTAAGGAGGTTAAGTCTACTCAGCTTGTTTAGGTGCGCAGCTACCTCGACCTCTCTTCTCCTGTCTAGCACTGCCATCGTACCGTGACTTGCATCTGACCAACTGACTGATGAAATTTCCCACATAGCTGCGGGAAAATGCTCATTAATCCTACTTGATTTTATGTGGCTTCATAGGCTTACACAAGAACGTTTTCCATGCACCTCTGATGTTCTCTGATGTTTTCAAATGTAAGAAACAACTATTGGACGTAGTGGTTAATTTAAATCACCTTTTTAACACATTAAACCAGCGATTTTCTACAGCATATTTCCGGGAATGATAGACAACATGTTGTCGAATAATAATCTAACGAAAACCAAATTTCAACAAAATACTGACTTTCGATTTTTTCCTAAAAAATGGTCAGTGCGACACCCAGTTCGCATCACATATGCATTTAGTTAGTGCAGTACTGTAATCTCGATGCAATGTAAAATATGTTTGTGCTAGAAATTGCACTACATTTGTATTATTTTATTTATAAGTATCAACTAGTATAAATATTTCATCTATGCTTTAAATAGAAAACAGTAAATAACACATTTTGTTTTACTTTATTTTGTAAAATGACTCTTAAGTAGCTCGTTTATTAGGAGATAAGGAAATTATATAGAGCGGCACAAAATTATATAGAGCGGCACAAAAGGCCAGGGGTTTTATACCAGTTGCCGTGTGTCGACGGAATATTCAGAGTCACGCGATGTAAAATAAGTTGTAATGACTGTCATCTACCACTAGGGGCTGTAACGTGCCACTACACGACAGTCAAAGCGTTGCCATGTGTCATGTAATAACGTAACAGTACAGGACACTAAATGTTGTAACCTTCCCCAAAAACACAAAACTGGAAGCATAGCGTTGTCCAAAATGTCTTGGTGTACTGAAGCATTATGCTTCACCTTCACTGGAAGTAAGGGGTCTAGCCCAAACCCTGAAAAACAGGTGTGTCCTAATACTTTTTGTCCATAAGGTGAAAGGTATTCTTATCTTACAGCCGAAGTGTGATGTATATGTTGATCGTTACCAGCTGTGGCCGACTGAACAGGTAACGTGCAGTCCACTAAACAAGTGGACCAGTCCAGCACAGGGCTTTCCTTCTCGGTGGGAGTCACACACCTTCGGGCGAGTGGGTCTGCCATTCAGACTGCAGGTGCGGATCTGCGCCCCCCCCCCAAAAAAAAAACCACACACACACACACACACACAAACCCCCAAAACACAACCAAAAAATAACAAGAGAAATTTCACTAGTTGTTTCTTCTAAGTAACAAGTTCAGAGCATTTCGAAAATATTCTTTAAAACATTTCCAACACGTTAGCTAATATAAACGACGCCACTGCGACTTCCACAGACTTAAAACTACAACTTGCATTCATTTACATAGTTTTTCTACCCGTGTCCAGCATTCAAACAGTTTAAAGAGCCATTAAAGCTGGTCTTTACTCAAAATTTACACAAAATTACCCTGCTAACATGAGGTTAAGGTAACAAGATAGCTAGTTAGAGCTAACTGTAACAGCTAACTACATAAACCTTTCCTTTCTCCACGTATATCTACTGTTTCTGAGAAAACAAACAACACAATTTGTAATTTTAAGAGCTAATGTCCAATATGTAAAATAATCTCTATGCATGTTAATGAACCCTGGACTCTTATTGGCCTGTTTATCTGATAGTCTTACTTAGCTGTTTTATGAAGGAGCCGATCTGGTGCCGTTTCCATGGTGACATACAAATTCTAGGATGTCAAAAAAGTAATTCGTCAATATTTTTGTGAGTTCTGTGGTACACATTAAAGATGGGGATTTAAATACATTATATTAAAGATTTAAATACATTATATGTTTTAAAAAATCATGAAGATGCTCATTAATAACAACAACAATAATAGTTATACTAGTACTATTACTAGTAACAAAAACAGCAATAACAATACTAGTGCAAGTAGCAGAAATAATAACAACACACCAATAAAACATTATTATTATTATTGTAACTGTATAGCTCAGCAGTGGTAGTGACGTCCTGGAACAAATCACATCTTGTACTGCCCCTTGCACTTTTTTACTTGTCCCATGACATGTATTTACCTCATCAGCTGCTTCTAGTTAGAAGCTCTTCAGCTGCCCTGCTTGCCTGATATCCACTCCAGGACTGAGGACCCAGACAGCAGCTTCACTTCACGCACCTCAGACCTGCAGACCTCTCAGACAGGTAAGGACCTATTTCTAATTACACAAAAACTTTCAGAAAGCAGAACAAAAGTGATGTCTGCAAGAGAACAAAACGGGTGTCCTGTAACACTGATTGCAGACATTATACTTCATTTTGAGAGGCATAAAAAATCATATTGGTTCTCTTTTGGTTTATCACCACATTTGTAATCACTGTTGTTTAATTAGCATTGAAATGGGCTGAGTGCCGTATCTAGGCGTGAAGCTGTATAATGCATTTTTACACAACATGTTTCGTAAGCAAACCATAACACCTCCCAACACGTGTACCGTGTACACCTGAGCTGCTGGCCTCTTTACTGGTTAAACAGGCTTAACAGCACTGAGCACTGATATTTCTGAAAAGAATGTAGAAATCAGATACGAAGAACCAGAACAGACAAAGCCTTTTCTAAATATCCGGGGTCTTTAGGGAAGGCCCTGCTTCGTGCGCCACCACCCATCACATGATATTTTGTGTGCAGAAATGTTAAATAATCCATCCTTCCATTATCTGAACTGCTTATCCTTAACCCTGTCACCAGTCCCATCACAGATAAAATAGTGACTTCATTCATTTTATTAATGAAAAAGTAATTATTAAAGTACATTACAATAAAATGATCAGCAAATATGTACAATCATTTATAAAATTGCATTATCCATAGAAGTAAAACATAATAAACACAAATAACACAAAGTACAATGTGTTTTTAAATGGTGTGTGCATGATTTCTTCTTTCTTGGGGTTGTTAATCTCAACAAGTTTATTTGAAATGTGTTTGAGGCAGCCGTGTCTAAGTTTCAATGAGGATAGAAGCAATCTCCAGACACCAAATGTACATTTACATTTACGGCATTTAGCTGATGCTCTTATCCAGAGCGACGCACATCAGTGCTCAAGTCCACATCTGTCTCTTAAACCTGTAAAGCTAAACTTAAATTAACATTCGCTATTCAACCAAGTTACTGCAGTACACATAAACACCTGTCAAAGTAAGTTAAGACAAAAGTAAGGAAGGGAAGGGGAAAAGGTTTTTTGTTTAAGCAAGCAGAAACCAGAAGCATGGTTAGTCACCAAGATGCTCCTTGAAGACAGAGATGACGCTTGAAGACAGAGAGGGACTCCGCAGATCTGATCGAGGCTGAGACTGAGAAGTGTCTTGATGCATGCCTTCCTTTTCTTTTGAGCAGCGGAGGCTCAAGACAAGCAGTGCTTGAACCTCAGAGAGGACGAGAGGTGACACGTTGTTTGATTAATGCTGATATGTATGGGGGTACAAGTCCATTCTTGGCCTTGAAAGCAAGTGTTAAGGACATGAACATAATGTCAGCAGCCACAGGGAGCCAGCGAAGGGTCCTTAGTAAAGGTGCATATATGTAAGGTAAATCATGTAAATCAGCGAGTCTTAAATCTTGACTTCATTTCCCAAAGCCGCATTGTTTTACATTGTAACAAGGACACGCACCACCATGCGACACTGGGAAGGGAGATGCATATTAAAGTAAAACAATGTGGACAATATGCGTTCATGACTCATGAATGATAACCTCATAATCTCTCCGCTCCAGAGACAGTCACACTGTTGCCAGCATGAAGACCGCCATTGTGTTGGCATTACCTCTACTGCTGACCACAGTGTCATCTCAGACATTCCACTGGGGACCCTGTCCCTCGCCAATGGTCCAGCCAAACTTTGAGCTGCCGAAGGTATAAGTAACCTCCCTTTACCTCTGTTTGAATCTTGGTCATGTTCTGGATTTCCTTTTCAAAAGGTTGAGATCAATGGTTCCAGACAAATAAAATCAGTTTGATTGTAGATAAATGCATGGAAGGATATTGCAAACATCACTGTCAAAAGATAAACCGAATGAAGACAAAAGAAGAGTTACTAGAATGAAGCAAAATTATCGGCTTAAATAGAGAATATTCTACTTTCTAAGCTTTTGTAAAACAAGAAAAAGGTTCTAAACATCAGAATATCTTACATAGTCAAGTCAGTAGTCCTTAAAAACAAGATTCTGGCATGTTAGGATTTCACTTTTGCCGAATAAAACGCTGATTTTGCCCAAATTCACAGATGTCAAATTATTTGTGAAAAGTTGAAAAGCTCTCAAAAAATGACCACACAATAGAGTAGTTTGGCAAATGTACACAAATTTACACTTTACCCAGATGTAGCTGAACAACGAAAGCAGTTCTGGTGTTAAGTTTTACTTATTTAGCTACAAAAATGAACAAAACTAAACTACTATGTCCATCCATTTCCACTAAAACTGATTCTACGTCAGTTCTCCTACTATTGAAGTGGTTTGTGAAAACAGACCCTGTTGTCTGTGGTTCAAGTGCATTGAAAAAGGGAAACGTTTTTTTTTTTTACCAAAACCGTTCCCTTTAACTCTAAGGGCATTTTTGTGGGTCCTCAGTTTCTCTCTCTCATAACTACATAACCTACATATTAGTTTCATATTAGTTACCACATAATTTATAGTCTGTACAAGTGGAAAATACTGTAAAAAATTGTTCATTATCATGTAATAATGGTCATTAAATAGGTCACAAAGTTGCTGAAATAATGAGTAAAACATATAAATACATCTTTGTCTAGTTTAAAATGTTCATATCTACATTGTAAATTCTTATTAACTTACAAAGAATTGCATGACAAGCAAAGGCGAGCATTTGATTGCCTGAGTTCACTTCTCTGTTCTCCTACATGCAGTACTTGGGAAAGTGGTATGAAATTGAAAAGCTTCCAGCATCCTTTGAGAGGGGCACATGCATAGAAGCCAACTACTCTATAAGACCTGACAAGACCATCAAAGTGCTCAATAGTCAGAAAGTGTAAGTGATTCATGTTAAAAGATTTGTAAATAATGGATGTGCAAAATATATTTTCTTTCACTGCCATAAACCGTGAATTAAACTGATGGACTTTTTATCAATTCTAATCTTATTTCATAGTAAAGGAAAGGTGAGGACCATTGAGGGCACGGCTATTGTACAGGACCTGAGAGAGCCAGCCAAGCTTGGAGTTAGTTTCTCTTATTGTGAGTATATAACACACTGTTCACCATTTCTGACCCGTTTGTCTAATGGGATAAGAATGATTACATTTGCAGTTTTGTCTTAAATGGTATATAATGTAAAAGTGCTATTGTTTTGTTATTTAGATTATAGAGTTTTGTTTTACTATATGTACTATTCAGTCCCCAAACCCAACGCCTTGTTTGTAGAAACTCATTTACGGCATTTATCAGACGCTTTTATCCAAAGCGACTTCCATTCCTTAACTACAGGGGACAGTCTCCCTGG
>JBBJLR010002274.1:0-14318 GCA_037577145.1 Brachypetersius gabonensis | reverse complement strand
GAGAGGAGAGGAGAGGAGAGGAGTGGAGTGGAGTGGATGGGATGTCAGTCTTCTCAGCTGGTAGCTGGTGTTGTGGTTCTGAGGACCATCTGTGTGAAATGTGTAAATACTATTCCAAAGTTATACTTATAGCGTACTAAATACTTTATTAATTATATACAAGACGCTACACTAAATGGTAAACTTACTTTACTAAATACTTTATTAATACACAATAGTACAGTAATGATACAAGGGGCAGTTGGTGGTTTAGTGGGTAGGAAGTGGCCCCCTGATCATGAGGTTGTGGGTTTGTATCCCAGGACTGCTAGTGGTGCCTCTGAGGTGCCCTCAAACAAGGTACCCTTCCCACACACTGCTCCCTGGACGCTGTGTTCCTGGGTGCCCGCTGTTTCACTTGGTGAAAATTAGTGCACTAACTACTAATACTATGCTTATTCTATGCTTAATACTTTACAAATACCCTGTTAAATATTACACAAAATAATGTACTGATAGTATTAAATTATATGCTTAATAATTTACTAATACTAATCAAAGTACTACACTATACTAATACTATGCTGTTACTAACTTTGTTTAAGACATATAATCTATCAGTGTCCATCCTTGTTTTCCGTTTAGCTCTTTACGACTCTAGGCAGAGAATGTTTGTTTATAAAAGACATTTGCATATGCATTGTTTTTGTGACATCAGTTCAAAATACACTGTTGCTAGCAGCTTAGTTTCTGCTTTTCTTTGACTTTCAGAGGGAACAGAAGTGTCTGGAAGTGTGTAATGAAATGTTTCTGTGATACAAGCTCATGTGGAACCACATATGTTCTAGATCGTTGCTGGTTTAATTTGAGGCCTGCGTAAGCCATAATTAGTTAACTGATGAACTCTGAAGCTCCAGGGATGCAAGTTTTGCCTCCGTATTCATTTGCAATGCGAGTTCACACATTATGGTTTATTTTTTCTTCCACAGACTGGGTGGATGTGGCCAATGATCTCCTGAGTAAGTGTCACATTAACCTGAGGCTGCGGAGGCTCACAGACTGCGATGCTAACGTTTTCGTGGCCTTGTATGAGGCTATCCTGGGAGAGAAAGTACCGGGTAAGTACATCTCAGTATAGCTCAATGTTTCCCTGCTTTTCTTTTCACACAATTGATATTTAATGTGAGACAGTCTTTAGTACAATGAATTCCTAAATGCTTCATATGACATCTTGCTTCTATTAGAAGTCAAAATTAGGCCTAATAGGCTCTGTGCTCGCCTGATGACACACGTGGGGAGAAAACCCGATTCAGAAGTAGAGACGAAAACGATCCAGAGCCAGAAGATGCTCGAAAACAAACAGATCCAAATCAGAATTACTGAATTACTTATCAGATTCAGGGCTCTTTGCATCAGGATAGAACCAAATCCCTTCTGTTTCCATAGTTTTCTGTAGGTTCACCGTAATGTTTGTATGGTTTTATCACTATTTATAATTTTCCATGTCAAGTGGGTGATCACACTCAAACTGCTCAAACATTCTGCTGCCCTCCAGACAAACAGTATTGAATAGATTATTTTGACCTGGTCTTATGCGAAACTGATCTGAAGTAAACTTTGTCCTCTTTTGTAGGCTTCACTACAAAAACACACATAGAACACACATGTAAATTAACTATAAACTCAAATTAGAAGTAAAAATGTGCAGTGTAGTAC
Organism: Brachypetersius gabonensis; assembly: GCA_037577145.1. Classification (NCBI taxonomy): domain Eukaryota; kingdom Metazoa; phylum Chordata; class Actinopteri; order Characiformes; family Alestidae; genus Brachypetersius; species Brachypetersius gabonensis. Next base: position 12,623 of record JBBJLR010002274.1, on the reverse strand, counting down.
ATTTTAACATGCTGCGACTGCATAAGCAGACAACTACAAACAATACTGGAATGCAATTGTGTGCTTTTTATGTACAAATGATTAGCAGCAGTTTAACATAAATATATGGGCACTGTGTAATAAGGCAGTACAGGTGTAGCATGGGGGAGTTTTGTGTATTGCTCACTAACGATAGTTCACATGTAAAGATTTGCATTTTTAAAAAAAATGTAATTATGTTGCTTCATTAACAGAAATCCCTCCAGGTTTCCACGTCTCTTTCTTGAATGTAAAAAGTAGCACTGTGTCACGTCTAATTGCCTGATTTTCTGCTCTGTTCCAGATTATATAGCTGTTCCAAAGAGCCAGGAGGACGACATCCACAATGTGCAATCAGTGATCGATTCGCTGGCTTTGGACTATCTTCAGATTAGCTTGTCCCACATTACAGGTCAGCACTTGTGCTTCCGTTTTAATTTCTGCTTCAGTTCTCTATCTCCCCCCAAACATGTGCTGTACTGAAGTCATTTATCTTGATGGAGGGTTTGTCAGGTGATTCAGTAGAAGCTGTTTGCCTGGGGACCCAACCCATCCCTCTGTGCACCCACTAAAAAGAGGCTGTTGTTCTGCAGAACATTGCTGCTTTTGTTTTGTGGTGTGTTTTGAAGGAATGCGGTTCCCTGGTTTGTGTTTGGCAGGCCAAGTTGGCCACGGCTGTTTTCTTCCTTTTATCGTTAGCGCTGGTCCAGTTCCAGACCTCAACTATTTTTTCCCTTTTCTCCCTCCTGCCTGTAGGTGAGAACGTTGCGAGAGGAGACAAGGATTCCATTCGAAACCTTCTGGAGATCTTCGATGGGCTGCTGGAGTATCTCACCGAGCAGCTGAGCGAAGAGGAGGAGCTTCAGAATGGCGGTGAGTTGTACATCCTAGTCTAAACGTGGATTGATCAGGTGGCAGACAAGTAATGTTGCGAATAAACCTACGCTGCGGTGACTTGTGTGCAGTAACCTGTTTGTCTAGCACCACCAGTGTGCTTGTTTTGGAAAGTGTTGAGGTGTAGCAGTTGTTTTTTTGTGAATGAGTGAGTCCGTTTGTCCACTGGAGTGACGACAGGGTGTGTGATTGGATGGCAGAGTTTCAGGGGCCATAGTCCTCCATCCTGCTGATCCACTCGGTATTTCTTTCGTAAATTCACCGCTGTACGTGAACTGGACATAACAGGCTTTGAAAGTGGTGCAAGTTGGGATTACTGGCAGCTGTTTGGGTATTGAGGGAGCGCTGTGTGCTGTTTTCTGGGGCACGACTGACCCAGCTGTGACCCAAAAGTAATTAATCCCCAGTGGGAACGACTGAATTCATTAGTGTCATTGGTAACCGTAGTTTGTTTTTCTTAAAGGAGAAATTCCACTCCTTGTTCTAAATGTCTGTATAACCACTAACAACCCCTACATGATTGTAAAGGAGTTGAGGTAAATCTGAAATTTGGGTTCCATGTTGTTTAAAGATGCTTGTCGTTTTACTTTTGCTGGTTTGATAAAACAGCTTTGGACCAGAACTTTATCAGCCAGTGCATTCATAACAAATGGACTAACTTCTTGTGAGGGTCCTTTTCGAAGTGGATTTGTTATGAATGCACTGCCTGATGAAGTTCTTCTTATTTTAGTGACGAGCATCAAAAGACAATGTAGTACCCATTCACCTTCGGAGTTGAATGGGTACTACTAGGTTCGGAGTTTCTCTATAATGGAGCGTCTCACACGAACCCACTCTAAACTATTTATTATTTAATGGACTGACAGGACTATTTTGGCTCTAGTGTGAAGAGAATGTGCAAAACTGCTTCTAAAACAGATACCAGTGATGCTGAGACTGATTCTGATCTGGTATTTTTTTCTATATTTTTATACCATGCTCAGTCTTCCTCACCCCTTCCTTTTACTAAATGAGTGTTTATTAGCATGTGACCTACACAGTGCTTAATAGTTTGTGATTTTTGTGCCGTTTTCAGGTGAGATTCATTCTTTTTATCTTCTGTATCCAATTCAGCATTTTCTGTAAACATCACCCTGCTAGCATTCACTCTTTTGCTTGTTACCAGATGTTCCGCATTACTGTGTGCTTTTAAGGATCTTTGGTCTTTTTGTGAATGACTGGATCAGAACGTCTTCTGGCCTGAAGTTTTAACAGCATGTGCGAGTGCCGGATACTAAAAAAAAACCAAGTAAAACCGATTAGATGCTTCCAGTTGTTCAATAAATGAACCTGTGGGACGCTTGTTCTGTATCAGAGATCTGTTGGGTTCCGTCAGTGTCCTTCACAGCGAGTGAACAGAGACGCAGTGGAAGTGTTTAGTTCTGCTGTTTGGGCTGCAGGCCTCCTACCTGAGGGTTTTCAGATGAGTAGATGACTAAAGAAGCTGCTTAGTGAATACAAAGAGCCCTTTGTCAGCATCTGCTTATCTGTTTCTTGCTTCTCACCCAGAGGTCAATGGTACGGTCCACCCTGCCAGATCACAGGAGCTGGAGAAAGAGGAGAGGATGTCCCAGACCTCCAGCACACAGTGAGGGGGAAAGACACTCAGGGGTAAATACAGACTTGCGACATTAACCTCCCCCCCCCCCCCCCCCGATTAGTTTGCATGACAAATGGTCATGTGATTTAGAATGAGCCGAACAGTATGAGGAAAGAGGAACTGTTCCCCACAGCACATTTCGTACTTATCCACTATTAAAAATGTTTTGTCAATCGGTGATGGAGGAAGACTCTTGACGAAACTTATTATTAAATGATCCACCCATAAAACACTCTTGTTATATCAGAACCTTTTAACTAGTGTTATTTATATATATTATTATTTATAACTAGTGTTAGTTATTTATATTTATTTCTATCTCTATATCTCTCCATTTATCTAATTTTATAATGAGTGGACCGATAAAAGATTAAAATGTTATACCAGTGATGAGACGTGTTCCTGTATTTAGTTTGTATTTAATAGTGAACTACTGTTGTGTGTGAAAGTTTGGACAGCTCTGGTCAAATGACCTGTTATAAATAAGTTTAATCATTCAAGCGGAACAAAGAGTGTCTAACTGAAGTTCTAAACCCGTGAAGAACCAGGAGTAGATGATCAGGCGGTGATCAGTATCCTGGTATGACAACGATCAGACGGATTTTTACAGCAACAAGGAGGTTCAGAAACAAAGAAACGAAGTGTGACTCGATAAAAGACTTTTACTCGATACTGAACTTCTTTACAAAGCAGCAGCAGAGGGACTGTCACTACAGAATGCAGTCCAACTGGTTTTAAAGGCGCTGTATCTCGAGACACACAGGCCGGAATGCAAACAGCGTGAGGTCATAGCTGTGTCATCATGTTGAAACCACGAAGCCCAACAGAGAGACGCCTGTTGCTGTGGTTGTGTGTTTTATGACCGTTTCTGGCTTCTTCTCCTTTCATTTCTTCTTTCTTTCTCTTTCTACGTCTCGCTGTCTGCTTTCTTCTCCTTTCCTTGTTTCAGTTCAGCCGTCCAGTCTAGTAAGCATTCCCTCCATTCCTGGGACGGAGCGGAGTCCGAGTCTACAGCCGAGCTGATCCGCCTGGGCGACTCCGCCCGGACCTTCACCGGGAAGCACCAAGGTGCTCGTCAGGGTCTTGCTTTTTTAGACAGGAGCGTTCTCTAATACAACCACGTATCTGGGGCTGTTTGCTGATTCACCTTTAGTTAAAATTATTGTTTTGGGACAGTGTAACGCAGGGGTGTTGATCTCTGGTCCTGGAGGTCGTGGTCCAGCAGGTTTTGGTGATTTTCCTGCTCAGAAACTCCTGGTTCTCCTCGGCAGGTAATGGTCAGGTTTAGTGAATGTGTTTGAGGAGGAGAACCATCAAACTGTGCTGGACACCGTCCCTCCAGCACCGGAGTTTACACCCCTGGTGTAATGATGCGGAATTACGTAATGAGTGTGTTCTGTATTTGCCATTTTAAGTCCAGTATTTATTTATTTTTGCTTATGGGGCCGCATAAACTGGCAAAACTGTTAAATATGGTTTTCCTCATGTGAAATAACACTCTTCTCCCAACAGTAACATAAATATCTCCTGTTCTGTTTATACACACACGCACACGTACAAGATCGAAACCCAATTTTTGGCCAAAACTGAAAATCAGGATGTCCTGAAACCAACAACATCTGACGGATCAAATCGGTTCACATTTAACAAGCCTAGCAAACAGAATACTGACGTTTTAAGGCTACAGTACCTCAAAAACCAATGCCCTCATCTGCAGAGAATGGATGGCAACAAATCTCATTATGTTTTAAAAGTTATTTGCACTTTGGCACTGAGGTTTGTTGTTTCTGAAACTGGCTATAGATCCTGTGGTATAGACTTCCTTGTGTTATTTCTGGGTGGCCAGTGGTTTCAGTGGTGATCGTGTCAGTGCAGGAGGGAGGAAAGCATTTTCACTTTGTTTATGTGGCCGTTAAATTGGTTTAAGTTTTAGATTTTAAAGCATTGTGTAAGTGTCGGCCAATTAAAGGGTTGGCCGAAAACAAAATTAAATCTAGTGATTCAGTGTCTGAGTGGGAATTAATGTAAAAATCTTTTTATTGCTGACTGTAACTGTGAGGATCAAAGTGTAAATTTAGGTAGTAATTCAGTGTGACTTTGGTCACTTTTTCCACTTCTGCTCCACGTTCCTGTAGGTTAGCAGCTCCAGATGGCCTTGACGTGCAGCTTTTGCTGCTTTAGATACTCTGCATAGTTTCCCCTGACGTCCTTAGACTGCTATTTTGAGCATTATGTAATTATTAGGCTTTTTTTAAACAGTCTTTCTACAGTTGTGCTTTTGGCAGTTCGCAGACCAGCACTGCAGGGATTTCGCCGTTAATTTGCATTTCAAAAGTGTCCTGAAACGCTGCAGCTCTGCTGAGGTCATTGTTTCTTCTCTCACAGTGAATTCCCTCACCCTGCCCTCGGGGGTCACGGCTGTGAAAGCTGGCCCGCGGCCCGCGGACCACAGTCCGGTACCTCAGGCCACTCTGCTGCGGGAGCCGCTCCGCTCTGCCGTCGCCCTGCAGCCTCCCAGCCAGACCACCCCCGAGAGACCGGCTCCACCACCCTCAGACCACCGCACACCCGCCGCAGACCAGGACAGCACTGTTCTACAGGTGGGAGCCGGAGGAAACCTTGCAATTACGTCTGTTCAAAGATTCAAAACGTTTGTCATGTACTGTAGAAAAGTGCATTTCTCTGTGCAGTGAAGTACTGTCCACACAAAGCCGAGGTTTAAGGAGTTTTATATTAAAAAGTGAGTAAATACGTTGAAGTGTAATGTGCAGATGTAAGAAATATTAACGGTGCATTTATAAATTGATGTAAAAATGTGCAACGGAGCTTAATCTGCAAAAAGTACAGTATGAGGTATAAGGATGGAGATGTCCATTAATTGTTCCTGTCAGCTGTTAAGAAGTCTGATGTCGGGAAGGAGTTGTTGAGTCTAGAGGCTCTAGATTTCACACTTCTTTGTCCTGAGGGCAGAAGTGTGAACAGTTGGCTATTTGTTCACCGCAGAAAAGACCAATAGGGAGTTCAGGAAAAAAGAAATGTATATAAAATTATAGAAAAGTTGATCAACTTGATTTTTTTTGTATTGTTGAGGCTATGCAGTGTTTGCACATAACACAGCGCTTTAAAAAAAAACACTATCAATCACTTAAAAATCCACATTCCAGACCAAAAGCTTTTTGAAGCGCTAGCTGGCCTTGAGGGCCGTCAGAACTATCAGGAAATAACTTTCAGTCGCGGACGTCTGGTTCCATTCACCTCCGCTGTGACAGTTTCAACCCACTCTGAATGACTTTTATATATTTTACTCAAATCTTTAAAGAACATGATTGCAAATTTGACCAAGAGGAAAAAAGATGTCTTTTTCCTGAACTGATGCCCAAATGCACACAGAATTCCAGAGTTGGGGAGTAACAGATGTTTCAGTCTTTATTTAAAGGACTACTGCCCCCCCCCCCACACACACACACACACACACACCCCACACCCCACCCCAGCACTGGGAGACTGTTCTGACTCCACCCTGAGCAAATATAGATTCACGTCTCTCCGTTACGACCGACTTTTGTTTATTTAGGTCTAATCTAATGTCAGCTTGGGTGTTTTTACACAGTAGTGTGTATTAGTTCCCCTAATTTTAAAGAGAATTGTGACACTTTTGAACACACACTGCTAAACAGAAGTTCTGTTGTTAATGTGACTGACTGAATATTTGTCTAAACATGTCTAAACTTGCTCTGAAACTTCTGCTTTAGAATGAGGGGGGGCAATTTTTGACTGTGTAACTGTATATTACCACCCTAAGGATTGCTCTGCTTGTCCCAACATGTATTTACACACACACAGCCCCCACACACACCCGCGTCTTTCCCCGCCATGCCACTGAAACTGTGCCGTTACCACGGCGATTCCCAAACACACCGGCGCTCCTGTCTGGCTTCAGAAACACAAACGCTTTGAGTGTTTGAGTTCAGTGTAAGTAGTTTCAGAAGAGACGAGATCCCAGCAGAGACCTTTGAAAAAAGAACAGAAAACGACCTGAAGAGCAGGAAAATAAGAGCCTATAAGTAGCAAATGAGGTCATTGTGAAGTCGCTGACTGAATTATGAGGTTGGTTTGACTGAGAGGAAACACTCCTTTCCTTCAGATGCGGTGGAGCTGAAAGGCCAGACCTGAGCCTGGTGTTTAGAAAGTCAAATATCCGCACAGTTCAGTTCTGTGTGTCAGCGTTGCTGCACCGTGCATTACATTACACTGCAATACTATTACTATTGTTATAATACTAACAATGTGAGGACACACTCCAGTTTCAGGGTGGCTGTATGGGTGGGTGCTAGTAGTCTAGAACAGTGGCCCCCAGCCCCCGGGCTGCCGACCGGTACCGGGCCGTGGGTCATGTGGTACCGGTCCACGGGCCGCACAGAAAAAAAAAAGTACAGTATTTCCGTTTACTATCAGAGTCTAAACGGTGTTTTATTTTTAACAAGATTTAACAAGATGTTCAACGTTGACCGCGGCGACCGGAGAGCACTAGCGCGCTGAGTGGATGTTACCCGTGTTTTCGGCTCGTTGTTACGAAAATGCTGTTGTTAAAGCTGCGAGCACACGCTGGATTTACGTTTATTATGTTTTAAAGGTACCCCATTATTATATATTTAAAAATATCCCTATTTTAACCCTCTTGTGATGTCATCAACATTCAGAAGATGTTGTAGATGCAGGGAAAAGGTCATAGCATTATGGCAAAAAAACAAAATGAATTATTTTTAGCGCCCTTTCCTTTTCTCTCTTGTACAGAACGGCGTTTCTCCCCGGCCAGGCGTTAACGGGATTCTGCACAACCCACTGACCTGTGCTTCCCCTGGTGAGGCCACTTATGTCATATCTTTATGCAATGTTTTAAATATAATTCTGTATTGATTTCTTCTCCTCTGTCTCCTGTGAGTTGAACTACTGGTGCATTACTTTGTGTTTATTGTAAACAAGCTGGTCTCTGCCTGTTTGCGCAGGTCGGCTCTGATCAGTATTTGTTTTTGTATCTGAGCAGAGAGTGACCGAACCGTGTCCAGTCTGAGAGAACCTCGCTCGGAGGTTCTCAAAGAACAAACAGAGGTGGGTCATTTATTCCACACTACTTTTTAAGGGACTGTTGCATTTTCCTCTCTGTGATTCACATCCATCAGGGCTGCTTATCTCTTCCGTTTAATTCCAGCATTTTCCATCCCGTACTTAATTACACAGTCCACCTTCTGTGTCTGCTGTTCTAGCAGTTTTTCCTGGAATAGTCAAACTTCCCAGTGAATACAGTTCAGCTGCTTTTCAGGCGTTTACAAAACATATACACTACCAGTCAAATGTTTGGACACACCTTCTCATTCAATGTTTGTTCTTTGTTTTTGTTATTTTCTACATCAGTGGTTCTCAGCATTTTTCCATGAAGCCCCCCTTGCCTGTGTCCAAGACAAGCCAGGCCCCCCAACTCTGACCCACATAGATGCACAGAAAGAATTAAATGATTAATTACAAACTTTTTTTTGTTGCAAAAACATTTTTTTTATTATTCTATTTAAAATGAAATTGTATGTATTTATGTAGCCTTTCACCCCCAGCCCCCAAAGAAAACAAGCTAATAAATGAAAATCAGACGCTGTCCCTTTCATTTCAGTTGGGTGTTAATGTGATCTGGGTTCCGTCCCCTCAGGTTGGAGCCGAAGCAGCGCGGAAAGTCCTGTTCCGGACTCAGCCGGACGTCCTGCTCCTGACTCTCTCTGACGAACAGATCCAGAGCCACAGTAAGGACCAGCCCAGACTCTGCCCAGAGGAGGAGAGTGAGGAGGAGGAGGAGGAGCGGCGGCGGCGACCCTTCAGCTCGGGCTCCTCGTCTGGGAGATGGAGGCGCTCCAGAGGCCGGAGGTGGCGAGCAGGGTGAGTAGAGACACGCAAGAAAGTGAAGATACGTAATTACTTAAAGCACTAGAGCTGAAAATAGACTCATGAAAATACCTGAAGCTTAAAGATTTTTTGAATGTTCCTTCTATGTCTGTTTTTGGAACATGTCATGTTTTTATGGAACATCTGGATGGAGAAAGTCTGAAGCAGAAGTTTGTGGCTCACTCTGTCTCTCTCTGTCTCTCGCTCTCTCTCGCGCTCTCTCTGGCTCTCGCTCTCTCTCTCTCTCTGGCTCTCTGGCTCTCTCGCTCTCTCTGGCTCTCTCGCTCTCTCTGGCTCTCTCGCTCTCTCTGGCTCTCGCTCTCTCTCTCTGGCTCTCGCTCGCTCTCTCTCGCTCTCTCTGGCTCTCGCTCGCTCTCTCTGGCTCTCTCTGGCTCTCGCTCGCTCTCTCTCTCTCTGTCTCTCTCGCTATCTCTCTCTGGCTCTCTCTGGCTCTCGCTCTCTCTCGCTCTCTCTGTCTCTCTCTCTCTCTCTCTCTCTCTCTCTCTCTCTCTGGCTCTGTCTCTCAGGGTGTCTGATGTAGAAGAGCCGCTGTCACGGCGCAGTCAGAAGAACAGACAGACTGAGCAGGAGCTGCAGGAAATGTCTGAGAAACTGTCCCGTCGCCTGGAGGAGCTCGACCTGGTCAGTGCAGCTTCACCTGAGTGTCTGACCATATAAAACATTCTTAATGACCAGAGTAACCTCTAAACTGAGGGAACGACGGTATAAAACATTGAGCTGCACTGTAAAGTTTAGCTCGTTTTTACAGCTCACAGCAAGTCACTTTGCTTCCTGAAGCACACGCGGCCTGCGCCACCCTAATGAAGTTCTCAATGGGAGAAGTTTTACTTACAGAAATGTGTGTCTATTGCAGGGGTATCAAGAAAGGGATAGTGTGGCTGCATATTTTAAATCCAACCAATCAGGAGCTCATCTGATTCCACTTAGTTCTGGTGTTTTGGATCTCTAGTACTAAAGGAACAAAATTTAGACTGCAAGCCTGTCTTGGATGATAAACCTCATCTGGAGTAATCTGGAGAAAACAGATAACCTGGAGATGTGCTCCTTACGGCTTCCCTGAGGAGCTGAATCCACACTCACATTGTGTACATACATGAGGAGCAATTTTTTATTATTATTCATAAAGCTTTGTTGGTGTCCCTATTTTACAGATGCTGAAGAGAGCTCTGGGAGAGACGGGGGAGGAGCCTAAAACCCAGGAGGAGGACAAACGCTCCCACCACAGTGATAGTATCATGGAGTGCAGACGTGGCCTAAGACCCTCAGGTTTGTACGAAATCTCTTAAACCCCGAAATTCACGAGGGTTGCGTTCCAAGAGGACCCAGGGATTGTCAAACGGGAATTTGTGATGTGATTTAAAAAAAAGATGCCTGTTTTTATAGTGTAAACCTTAAATATGCACCCAAAACACTCCAATTTCATTTAAAGCTTCCCTTGCAAAAGAAAATTGCAAGGAGACAGCGGCAATCAAAAGCATGGTGCGAATCAAATATAGGCTGTTTTACATGGCTCATTAAATACACTTTTGGTAAAGATGGTTAAAAATGGTCATAAGATGCTTCCGTAGTACCATACCTTTTAATTTAAGTAAATTCAGTCTGTGCAAATGAGAAGGCTCTTATGAAAAACTAAGTCCATAAAAAGATGACGTAAATTTAAGTGAATTATTTAAATTATTTTTTTTATTTTCAGTGTGTCGTAACATGAACAGTTTTCTCGTTCTGATTCTAAAGCAGTGTGATGGTGGTCCACTGAAGGTTAAAGAGCAGGAAGTGTGGCCGCTCCAGTAAATCTCTCCTTTTTGTCCAATGTCTCCTCTCCGGGTAGATTCAGCCAGTGCAGACAGGCCTCCTCGCCCACGCTCCCTGTCCCCCTCCCCACCCCCTGCACGCCGCTCTCTCCAGAGCCAGCTAGAGGGCGCTCTGCTGGCAGACTCATGGCCACACACGGGCCGAAGCCGGCATGGACCCCTCCAGGAAAAACACAGCAAGAGTCAGGTCAGTGAGCAGCATAAAGACTTGGAGCTTCACTCACAAACACACACAGCACATGAGTTTGCATTGTGGCAGTGGTGGTTTAAATAACTAGAAACACTCACAATATGTCTTAATTAAAGGCATAATGACTGCAGTTTGACATTGGAGAGGACACACTACCAGAGTCTTCCTTAACAGAATGATTTAAAGCCTTGCTTAGCAGTTTGCCCGTTCTCCACTAGGGGAGCTGTTGGCGCTCACTTTGACAGAAGGGGTCTGATGCCAGCTGAATTTTGCAAATGTCTATATGTTTATAGTTAAAGCCTATGTACAAGGAATAATATTGCAAGTTTTGTAGTTATAAATGGTGTATATGACTATCAAGTAATTGTCAAAATAATAATCATTTTATTACTTATCAGTAGTGAACAAAGCAAGGGACACACATATATGTATGTGTTTGTATGTATTAAGGGTTATTTTTGTGATTGCCATGTAAGTAATGTGACCTTGAAGGTCACCGCCCTGTAAATGAAACACAAGCTCAAGACTGTTTGCACATGACTTAAAAGTTTTGACTTGGTCTTGGCCTTTCTAATGGTAGAGCATTATCATATGACAAAGGATCAGTTTGGACTTTCCCTGTGAAGAGGATGTGTGTATTTTTAGTGCTGGCAGTGTAATGGCTCTGTTCACCTGCAGATGGTGACAGAAGCCTATAAGGCAGAGCTGAAAAACCTGGACGAGCAACAGAGAGCAGAACTGGCCATTGAGAGACTTCGAGCGCAGCAGGCTGTAAGTGCACTTCTGTCATTTATCCGTGGATATAGAGGTGTGAGAAAGAGCATAATTTGTTGATCAATGATTACATGGAATATGACCGCAGTTGTTTGTTGTCCTGCTGTTGAAAAGCGTCTATATACCAGACTTAAGAAGTGTCCTGAATTGTAAAATGTGTGTTTGCAGGAGCGCGAGTACAGGGAGGCCATCCATAAAGAAGCAGCTCATCTTCTGAAGTCGTCTCAGCCCAGCAGATCTAAATCCTCGCTCTCAAACAGGACATCCCGCACCAGACCTCCATCATCCGTCCGACGACAGGCACAACCCCGCAAAGCTGCGCCCTGTAAGACCACATTGCACTCATTTGTCTTAGGCCATGTCCACTTGTACATGGAAAATCTCCATTTTCGTTTTTAAAAAAATATTTACGTCCACACGCAATCGCAAAAAACGCTGTTACAGCAGGGGGCGATATAACCTTCAACCATACAGCACTGGGGACCAATCAGAAGCCTTGGAGTTGGGACGTCATTACCAGAGACGGCCTGTGTTAAATATATAGCAGCGTCCGAAACGACTTCATACTGGAGGGACAGAAACTCCTGAGTGTAAAAAGGCCAGAATTTCTAACCAGGTTAAGAGCAGTAGGACTCTGGAAATGTCGAGATTGTGGATGAAAACCTGATGTAAACTCGCCGCATGCTGTGACGTCATATGAGCGGCGCACAGTCTGACACCAGAAGCTCAGTTTTTCTCGTCCACACCTAAACGCAGAAACAGAGTTTTCAAAAACCTCCGTATTTACACCGAACCAAAACGCCGTTTCTGTTGGACGAAAGGACAAAACACACAAACGCCTCTGTTTTTAGAAACACCTGTGTACGTGTGGACATGGCCTTAGGTAGGAGGACTGGGGCGCTGAAGGTTTGCCAGTTTGTGTGGACAGATTCCCACTGGAGACGTGACTGAGGGCCGTAACTGTCTTCTTATATGGCACTTTTCTGTAGGTGTGCTGTTCCTAACACTTGCTCAGTTTTAGAACTCACAGTAAGTCATACTGACCATAAACTGTGGAGAGAATTGAGTCAGAAAATCCATGGAACATCAAAACATGCTGCAAGAGCCGTATGTAGTACCTGAACACCACAGGCAGTTTCAAACAAAACGCCCTCAAGTGCAGTACTGCACTTCAGTCTTGAGCAACCCCTCATTATTTCTTAATTGTCTTAAGCAACAATCCACACAGTGACCTACATATGCGTCATTCAAGCAGAACAAAGAGCCTCTAGCTGAAGTCCTAAACCAGTGAAGAACCAGGAGCAGATGATTCCAGATGATCAGGCGGTGATCAGTATACTGGTGGTGC
>JBBJLR010002265.1:0-14319 GCA_037577145.1 Brachypetersius gabonensis | reverse complement strand
AATGCCCTCTGTAAAGGTAAACAATAACGCGCTGTTGTGACGACACACGACACGTGACAACATCAACACAGCGGATGCAGTACGTCGGAATTCCATTCATATCACCCTCATTCATACTATATAGAACGTACTGTTTTAACAGTAGAGCAGTACGTTCAAATTCAAATGTAGTACCTACTAAAGTAGTATAAGATTTCGGACGCAGCAATGTTTTAGTTTGATTGGGTTTTGGGGGTTTTGCTGTGTGTGGTGGTCGTTAGTGTCTGTCCACTGTCATCCTGGATTTAAGTTTATCCTAGATTTGAGTTCTCCTTTTGTTCCTTTGTCTTTGTTTCTGGCCCTCATGCCTTTTGCTTTATTTGAATAAAGAATCCAGAATGGAAGTCTGCATTTGCGTCTGCCATCATTGCCTGGAAAAGAGGAATCGTGACAACCTACAAATAAAACATGCATATTTTTATTAAAATAAAAAAAAATATATAAAAATGATTGTTTACTTTAACACTTAAAACACGAACCACACTGAAACAGTGCAACAAATGTTAAGTCATCATACTGTTAAAATTACATAGAAATTACTATATAAGTTTGTGTTCAAGCTTTGTGTTGTATGACTTGTAGAACCAAAGTTACTGTAATTTACAAAACATATTATATAATACTGTTTTAAAAACAACGTCACACACAAATTAACATGAAATACAGAAACAAACAAATGTATTTTATATTAGGTTTTAAAAACAAACAAACACAAGATCTTTGAATTCCGTCCACAAATGGGTTGGGAAAACCCGTAGAGGGAGGTGGTCCAGAGAGCGGCCGAGTGGAGCCCATCGAGAGAAAGAGCAGCAAACGGCGAACGCGTAGGAGAACAAACACCGGTTTTAGACTGTTTTACACTGTTTATATTCACTCTGAGTTTTAAGAGTTAAATTATTGCTTTCTTTTAAAAATAGAAAAAAAAATGTGTTTAAATTAATATTTAAATTATGGGATTTTACTCTGCTCTGCTGGCTTGTACCAAGAAAGTAAACAAGAGCAGTGAATGTTTAATGCATAGATAAGCTGTATTAATCTGATGTTTTCAATCTGTAAGATTTCGCAATTGTAGGAGGTATTACACTAGATTGCATAGCCCAGAGTTAAAAACAGGATGTTTATGGTCTGTGATGTATCTTGGACAGGCACATGCAATCCCCATTCAATTAGGCAAGAGTCCTCACTGTGAGAGCAACAGCATTAGAGGTTTACATTCGGATGCAGTTGTTCTCAACAAATTGGTTGTAAAAGCAATGCTCGATAAACATGCGCAGTACAAATAGATTTCTGTGGGTAATTCATAGTAGTGATATTTAAACTGGTATTTTTGTGTAAACCTTGCCCAGTGGCAGCTACAGAGGTGTCCAGCCAATCTATTGACCAAATTTATTTGCTTAATTACCCGCTAAAGGTTGCTGTGGTCTTGGCAAAGAGCACAGGAACAGTAACAATATATCTGGATAAAAGCTGTTAAACATGATTGCTGGAAATTAGAGGCTGTAGAATAGACAGAGGGAGGAAAAGAGATAAACCCAAATGTGCCTCACTCCGACATGTAAAAAATTGTTTAGCCAAGAATAAAGCAATTGCAAAATAGCAAAGCTGTAATGGCAAAGCAAGTGAAGAGAAAATGTGCAGAAGGGCCGCAAGTACAAATTAGCAAGCACTTTACGCACATTTATACCGTTAGAGCAGCAGCCGGTTAACCAGTAAGGGATCAGATGAGTGGGATTCACAGCAGTCCACTTAGAAAAGGATCAAACACTCACATACAGCAAACACCCCACCTTGAGTGGGAGAGCATATTTGTATTCATATGTGCAGATCCTTTATGTGCACTGTATGAGGAAGTATACATTTTAATCAATGTATGCACTTCATCTCTATCTGAGAATTGGATCTATGCCCTTGACAGTGCTGTGCCACCCATGTTAAACTACAGTAACTCTGCTATAGTATTATCCAAGCTTCAGAGACAAATCTCAATCTGAATTTCAAAGATGATTGAATGCATCATTGTTGCAGTACAGAAATGTCTTCTTCAAACAATTATACTTAAAATGAGAGAAAAATGAGGAAAAAACCCACCTCTTCAAAAATGCCCATGTTCTAATAGGATTTCAGTGTTACATTAACACTAATAGCAATACACAGGAACATTATTTGACCATTCTGGATTGTTAATCCATAAACTCGGCCTAGAGTTGCTATTCTCCATTTCTGATGACTAACTGAAACCTGGTCAGACCCGGTATGACTGGTATCCAGTCACTGTTGTATCTCTTCCAGTAACCCCCCCCTTACAAACCAGCCCCACCCATTGGAAATCAAAACATGATTGGATAATTCTACTACCACTAATTGTGCTAGTGGTTAACTTGACCATGTTGGCCTTCAGTCCTGCGCTTGAAGGCCCAACTAATGAGAGAGCTAGCTTTGCTGCATCTAAACACCAATAGAGGAAATAGAACTGGGATTTTATTTTCTATTTAGCATTCCTTTACACTGAGAGCCCTGGCTCCTTTCACCACCACTGTAAAAGAAAATCTGAGTCAGTAAGTTTCTCTGCACCAAGCCATTTCACAGCAAAGCCCTCTGAATTGTGTTCTTTACATCTCAACCAATGATTTATGGTGCATTTTAGAAAAACTGGCAGGAATCAGATGTTATCCAGAAATGGGGAGTGTGGATTCAGGTGTGCTCCTGTTTCTTTGGATAAGATTTGACAACCTCTCACTCTTGAAAGACAATATTTGGATTAATAATTAAAGTTGTACAATAATCCCCCGCTTTTTGTGGGGTTTAAGTTCCAAAAGCACCCACATACAGTGAAAAACCGCGTTGTGTTTTGATGAGAAAAATGCCTAAAATGCCTATTTTTATAGTGTAAACCCTAAATATGCCCCCAAATATGCTCGCAGAACACTATAAACTCAGTTTAATGCATTACCTTTTAAATGTAAAGGTAAATAAATGATTAAAATCAGAAAACTTTACAACTTAAAAAATGTTAGCATTAGCCATTAGCATTAGCAGCGTGCAAAGACTCGTATCCAAAAGAAAGAACCATTGAAACATTTAAATACTGTCTCTACCCACAGGGCACAGCCTACTACTGCTAAATAAACTGTTAAAAATTTTGGAGGAAAAGTTTTAAACACTAAAATACAAGGAGAAGACACAGAGCAGTCATGCTTCATGCTGCAGCAGGCTTCCTCTTCTTCTTCTTTAAATGGCAAATTTTCAGCCCAGCGGTGGTCCCTTATAGTAACGCGTGAACACACCACAGCATGAACAATTTAACCCATTCACCAAGTGAAGCAGGGGACTGACACCAATGAGGGGCACCCAGGGAGCAGTGTATGGGACTGGTTCCTTGCTGAAGAGAACCGCAGTGATGACACTAGCAGTGTTGGGATTTAAACGCACAACTTTCTGATTGCAGGGGCAACTCCCAAAATACTAGGCCACCAGCTGCCCCAGCTGCCCCATGCCATCATGATAACATTATGCTTATGTTATAAGTCATCATGATTGTGGAAATAAAGGTTTATTGTGTGTGAGAGCTCATGTGTGTGTGTGTGTGTGTGTGTGTGTGTGTGTGTGTGTGTGTGTGTGTGTGTGTCTATGAACACCTCCACACTATATTTCCCCTTCAACACTCTCCCTGTCCCTGTCGTGTTCAGAAAAAAAGAAAACAGCCCCCTTCCCTTTTTTACATCCTCCTTTCTGCTTGATCCAATGCAGCTTGGCGGGCTGCTGAGTAGCCTTGCTCTCTCCCACTCGCTCTTTGGCAGACGTGCCGATCGATTTTACGGGAGGCCACAG
The DNA here is from genome assembly GCA_037577145.1 of Brachypetersius gabonensis. Taxonomy (NCBI): domain Eukaryota; kingdom Metazoa; phylum Chordata; class Actinopteri; order Characiformes; family Alestidae; genus Brachypetersius; species Brachypetersius gabonensis. The sequence continues at coordinate 10,452 of JBBJLR010002265.1, read as the reverse complement.
CAAACAAGGATGCTTATTTCATCTAATCAGCGTGGTAAATATGGCACAGCAGCAGCTGGCCAAGCCGTGGTCCGGCGCTTGGCCATGAATAATGGAGAAGTCATGGGGGCAGAGGTATAGCCCGCCACTAAGAAGCAGCCAGCAGCCAAACCCCACACACACACTGCATGTGATTGACTTCTCCAGAGCTCCGGCGGGGCCAATTAAAGCCTAGAATGAGAGAGAGAGGGTCAGAGTTATAGAGCTAGAGTCCACCAGGCAGGACACTAATACACTCACCCACACAAATGCAAAACATAGATGCATAAGCAGTCAGATATCTGCCTGCATTACCGCTTAAAAGTTTGAAAACCCACATCTACAGTAATGTCAATTTCTGCTGGTGTCCTTATTGGATTCTAGTACTATGTTAGCGTGTTAACACTAAGGCTGTGACAAAGAACGAGAAGATGAACAGTTTTTGGCTGTTCTAGGTTATATATTCACTCTCTCTCTTCCACTCTCTCTCGTCTTTACACAATCACACACACACACCCACCCACACACACACACACACACACATACACACATTAATATGTATACATTAAAATATTAAGACAACAGTCGGTAAAGTGAAGTAGCATTAATTATCCCATTACAGAGGAGCTTGGTCTCACAAGTTAGTTGCAGCCATCACGAACACAATTTAATTAAAAAGTACGTTCTGCGATCACAATTTAGGGCTTTTTTTCGTGCTAGGACAACGTTTCACTTTTTTTGGATCTTTTGGAGGTTAATGGCATTTCAGTTAATTTCAAAAGAGAAAATTGATTTGACATACAAGTAATTTGTCTTATGAGCTCCGTCACTGAATGAATTAAACTTGTAAGTCAAGGTACCACGATATTTTAATGCACAGTGCTTAACATCACCTGTATCAGCGGTAAGTTGATTCCTTACCTTAACCTTAACATTTACGTTTACGGCATTTAGCAGACGCTCTTATCCAGAGCGACGTACATCATTAACCTTAACCGTAAGCTTAACCCTAAACCTAACCGTGACAGTCACCAGTTAGCGCATATACTGGCGATGTTAAGCACGCATTAAAATACAATGGATAGTGAAGCCTTGTCCTAGCATGAAAAAGTGAAGCGTTGTCCTAGCATAAAAAAATATGTGATCACAGCACGTATTTTGATTGGGGAAATCTGAGCAGTGTTCTGTTGATAAAGTTTGTTTTAATATGGACCACCTACCTAAACATTGTTGTAAACCAATTACATCCCTTCAAGGCAACAGGATTCCCTAAAGGCAATGAACTCTTTCAGCAGGATTATGTGCTCTGCCACAGTATAAATAGTGAACTCTTTGCATCAACAGGTCAGAGCTGTTTGGCAGCACAAAAGGGATCTACGCAATATTAGGCAGGTGATTTTAATATTATGGAAGACCAATATACATACTCTATATGGTCTAACAAACCGGCAGTAAGATGGGTTGTACTGAAGACAGATGGCTAATCACTTTATTTTCTGCCGTGCTTGGTCAGCCTTATGTGCTGTTGTTGTGAAATGAAAATGTCTAGGAACAAAAGCTCAGCTATGAAGGTGTAGACAACACAGAATCATAAACCAGCTGCTCACAAGCATTAGATCACAATGCCAAGCATCAACTGAAGTGGTGTAAAGTAAGGCACTACTGGACTCAGCAGTGGGAATGGCTTCACTGGAGTGATGACTCATGCTTCACTGGCTACCAGGTGATGCACTGTGTGAAGAGTAAAGTGGAGGGCTTGGGCCTGGGGCTCTTTTTCATGGTTTGGCTGAGGCCCCTTAGTTGGGGTGAAGGGTGGTATTATTGCTAATGACATTTCAGACAATTACATGCCTTCAGTTTCAGTGTAAAGAAACTGAACACTACTGGGAAGAGGAAGTGGAAGTGGAAGTGGAACTTTGACTGTGAACCAGTGCTTCTGGTGCAACATCTCTTTTGAGTTAATGGCCCAAACTTCCACAGATTCACCCCAAAATATTTTGGAGAGCCTTCTCAGAGAAGTGGAAACTGTTATTGGAATGGCCTTGAGCCCTTAGTGCAGAGCCCTGTACAAGTCCACTTTTGGAGACCTGCACCCACCTGCACCCGTATAGTACAGCACCACAGTTAAATTCATATCCACCCGGACCAGTTAACATTCCGCCCATGCCCAGGATAAATTACACACAAATTAAAAGCATTCTATTGAAGCGCAAGTGCGCGGCAGGACTGGCCTTCCAGGAGGCTTTGCGTGTGGAGTAAGTGGCTGTTTGGCCATGTTTTGGGGAACATTAGAGGGGGAGTAGATGTTATTATGTAGTTTTAGAGATTATTTATGGTGAGTGTGTGTGTTAGTTGTGTTAAATAGTGAATGTGAGTCTTCCTCACCAGTCCCCCTCCTCCAGAGTTTTATGGCAAGTCAAGAGCTCAGTTGTTGAAATTCTGGGGTAATGCCTAGACATGCCAGTGGGGGAGCAGTACTATTTCAAAGCTATTGGCTGAGGGTAAAAAGACATTTTGTTTTCTCTCTCATGCTCGCCACAGTATCATCCACAGTCCCAGATTTGAGCTGCATTCTTGGTTCAAAATCTCTCTCACTGGTGCGCATTGAACACGCTGTGGTGATGATGATGATGATTTGTACATGGTAGTTTAATACACAGATACCGCCCGCATACCTGCCTGTAAAAATCCAAAACATTAAAATCCGCCCGTTTCAACTATACCCAACTCTGCCTTAGTGTTCCGTTTTCTAACCTCCTTGCCTAAAGGGGGTGCTGTGGGGGTCATGAGCCATTTTCTAATATAAAAGGAAGTCAAAGCTAAGGCTAGGTCAGGCTAAAAGTCTTCTTGAAAGCCACTGTATTGTGGTTGTATAAGTTATTGTATAAGTGTATAAGTTATTTTTTGCACAAGTGGGTCACTTCATATATATCTTTACAGTTATATATATGAACTGTCCATCAAATGTATAGGTGTAATAGTCAGGTGTCCGTATGTTTTGGTCTCACTTGTGATGATTTATAGTGTAGAATACACAAGTAAAGTAAAGATCACAGACACACACATGTATGTGTGTTTATTTTAGTAAATATACATGATGCATATGTACACACACACACAAGCACCAATTAGCAATTCATCAGAAGATGACTCTTAACATGCACCCACGCATGTCACATGCACATTTAATAGCCTGGATGTACACCAGTGTTTGGTCACTCGCTCTCTCCCTCATGCAACATGAAAACCGTTCTGCATCAACAGCAATCAAAACACGCGATCAGCACACTGCAGCCTACCAGCAAAGGCCTATATGACGCTTCCACACTAAGCCCTTGCAGCCCAAAGCAGTCATCCAGAAAACAAATCTCAGCAACCACAAACCATCATCTCACTGACCGCTTCACTGACCAGAATAAACACCAAGGCTCCGCATAAAATTATAAACAATCGTGACCACTTTTCAAATGGTCTTTTTATATGATTTGATTGATTTTTTCTTTTGTCTTTGGAAATCAAGGTCGATATCACACTCGCTCACTCACCGCCTCTTACACACAAATCTAAAGGGCCATGTGTTGAAGCTGAATAGAATGTGTCTGTCATCCAATATTTCATTTGGCCTGTTCAGTGTGTGTGTGTGTGTGCGCATGTGCATGTGTGTGTGCGTGTGTGTGTGTGTGTGTGTGTGTGTGTGTGTGCGCAGTGATCAGAGGGCATGCTGTAATGGTGCTGTATTTGGCTGACACACTATTGCACCCCTGAGACTATCTCTGCTGCAGGATACGCTCACAAACCTAATTAAGACCAGAGTTTAGATCCTGGTGAGAGAGAGAGAAAGAGACTCTTAAAACACAGGTCAAGGTTCCTAAACATAGTTCATCATCAGTCTGCCAGTAAAAACCTGCGGCGCCTCATGCCTGAAAGCCAGGCCAGCTTCTTAATGATGGTGTGTTGTGTGGTCTGTCCGTGAGCCTGACAGTTTGGTGTGTGTATCTGGGAATATAGGGAAGTGAGAAACTGACCATTGGGGTCAGTGCTCTACCGTGCAGCAAGAAAGATCTATCAACTCTGTCAACTCAGAGATGGTTTCATACCTTAATTTGGCATGAGATATTAATCTAAAAGATATTTATTTTGTATACGTGTAAAAAGCTCACACCATTACAGCAGACATATGTTTTGCTGTTGTTGTTGTTTATTAGGGTTTTCTAGTGTTCCTAAACCGACATTGGCCAGCTGGCAAACCATTGTCAACATTGTTGTTGTCATGACGCTTGGGGAGTGCCCCATGCCACAGACATAATAAATGCAAAACAAACAATAATTAGCTGTATGTCATAGAATCAGGTTAAACTAAACATAAATTACTTATTTGCCTCCATAAATAAAATTAACAGAATGGAAAATACAAATTAAATAAATGGAAGGAAATGCAAATTAAATAAATTATAAGGGGTGCTGAAGTGTGTTATGTGTGTGTTATTTCTGTCTAATTTTGTAAAGAAATAACACCCAAAAAGGGTGTCCTAAGAAAATGCTTAATTCTTTCTGATATGGACCAGAGACATCAGAGGAGGCCATTTGGTTGAGAGAAGAAAGGGACAGCTTGTAATGCTGAACATGTCAGTTGTCTTATAAGAAGTCTGCAGTCAATAAAGAGATCAGAAAAGTCTTTGAAAAGTCAGCTTAGCTATCAGTTTTGTGATTATAGGCCTCTTCTAATTCTAGTAGACATGGTCCTGCAGGTTTGTGTATAATTACCTGGGAGCATCAGCAAGTCAGAATGGACAGACTTATAAGGACATAATGTATTAACTTACCTATGTGGAGTCTTTACGGATTAACATAACCCTGGTTCTTATCTCTTGCTATTGGCCATGGAACGACATCCCAGTCATACCACTGTTATCACCCCTGCATGCCCCCTGGGCCTGAATGACTTGCAATTTTTAAAAGGACTTCAAAGAAATTCAAAGAGAAATCCACATCCAAAGGTGAGGAACTAAAAGGAGTTTGGGTAATGCAATATAACAATCAGCCAAATCCAGAATAGAATCACTCAAACAGTACAAATTGCTTGTATTAAAATGGACAAGTTCCAGTCCTGACCTCAATCCTGCTGAAATGCTGGGATGTGATCGGAATAAAGCCATTCAAGCAAGGCAAAATTATACACAAACTGAAGCAATTTTTTCAAGAGCACTGGACCGAAATACGCTCAAACAGCTGCACCAGACTGATCATTTGTTGTTCTTTTAACAAAACATGCAAAAGTCATAACTTTGAATGCACATTTTTTTACTGTATTATCTTTTTTGTTACCCAGTCTCCTAGCCAATTAGTCATGTTCCAAATCCGTCCCACTATTATGGTTTAGCACATGCTTCCTTTGAGTCACATTAAGCACCACTGCATTCTTGGTTTCTAATGCAAAGTCAACTAATGGGTCAACAGACTATAGTGTATGCCATCTCTTCCTCAGTAAACAAAACACACACCTGGTCATCCACATGATTAATCAGACCAGGCTCCATGGTCCAGTTCTGATGTTTATGTTTCCACTGCAGGTACTTTTGGCAATGCACAGAGGTCAGCATGGGCACTCTGACCGGCCTGCAGTTACACAGCCTCATAAGTCAAAATGTGATGCACTGCGTATTCTGACACCTTTCTATGATAGCCAGCATTAATGTTTTCAGTAATGTGTGCTAAGATCATCATTGTTCACTTCATTGTTGGTCAGTATATCAACAAAGTCACAAATTCAATGTTTTTCAGAAAAAGAGTGAATTCCTCAGTGAAATGTCATTGCCTTGACCCAAACAAGCCTCTGATTCGACCTGGTTGGTTTATTTGGCTATAAACACCCAACAGCATTAGCAGTGAGCAACATCAGCTTCCGGAGGAACTGACAGTTGCATAGATCAGCTTGAGGTCTCTTACGACTAAGAATGGTGCACCTCATTAGAGCCAAGCTGGGTTTCTTATAGAAAACGCCATGCTGGGCTAGAAAACCATTGATGAGAGGATAATGAGGAAATCACATCTTCATGAATTCCAGCAGATGACTGCTTTCAGTATGTGTGACACAACATAATGAATTGAGTCCTTGCTGGAATGAGGTGCGCATGCTCTGCAGGCTGAAGCTGACACATGGCAGAGCTGACAACATTGGTGAAAATTAAAATTGTATGTAAATAAAAAAACACTCTTTAGTGGGAATATTGTTTGTCACTTGGCTGGCTGGGTTTGGGGAGGTACACCACTGATTGCTTGTGGTTTCTATGTTTGTTTTCTGCTCCTTGCCTCTTAAACCCAGAGAAACAGCAAAAACTGTCAAAATAAATTTTAAGAGGACTGATCAAATCAGCAAGCAACAAGGACCAGGCAAACCATACAAATGGCAGAGATACAAATCATACTGCAATCCCTTTCCTGTTGGGAAATATTCAGTCTAGGGCAGGGGTTCCTGACATTATTCACCCTGCGACCCTTTTTAGGGATAAAAATACTTCTCAGGCCCCACAATGAATCCTTGTTAAATTGTCCAACAAAGATAGACTAAGAAAGTTGGAAAAAAGAGTGAATATAATTGTATAATTTGTATGTGTTACTGGTTTTAATGCTAGCAATTCTAAGCCTTCTAATGTCTTTTCACAGGTGATTAAAACAGTATGAATTAATGAATGAATAAACTTTGACATTGTAGGTACAATGAAATTTCGATGCTCAAACATCCAGTGCAGAAGGGAAAAAATATTGCTCACAAATTTGATATTGCACAGAGTTACGATTTTCCGATGTTACGTGCTACTATGGCTTTTGAATAGAAACTGTTCTTTAGTCTATTGTTTTAGTCTATCACTTTGCACCAAGGGCAGCAGTTCAAAACGAGACTGACCTGGATGGAGTGGGTCTTTTAGGATGTTTTGGGTACTTTGCAGACAGCAGGAGCTGTACAGTCCGTCGAGGGAGGGGAGTGGACTGCCAGGGATTTTCTCGGCAGTGTTGATGACCCCTTGAAGTGTATTCCATTCAGCAGCCGTGCAGCTGGCAAACCATACACAGATGCAGTATGACAGAATACTCTCTATGGTACAGTGGTAGAGGGACACAAGCAGCTGCTGTGTAAAATGGACCCTCCTGAGTATTCTCAGAAAGTGTAATCTCTGCTGAGCCTTCCTGAGGAGAGCAGTGGTGTTGGTGCTCCAGGACAGGCTGTCCTCGATGAATACGCCCAGAAACTGGAAGGTGGAGACCCTTTCCACACATTCTCCATTGATAAGAAAGGGCTGAATGACAGTCTTTTTCCTCCTGTAGTCCATAATCAGCTCCTTGATCTTTGTTATATTTAGGACCAGATTGTTTTCTGAACACCACACATACAGCCGTTCCACCTCGTCATGGAACACAGACTCGACCCCTCCAGAGATGAGCCCCACCACAGTGGTGTCATCAGCAAACTTGATAATGCTACTGCAGATTTGGGCAGGAACACAGTTGTGGGTGTAAATGGTGAAGAGCAGGGGACTCAACACACAGCCCTGGGGGGAGCCACTGCTGAGGCTGAGGTCTGAGGAGTTGTGAGAGTCTACACAAGCAGGTGGAGTAAGATAGACCCAAGTTCAATAAATCTGACACCAGACTGTGAGGAAGGATGATTGGTGTAAGTGCCACAGGATGATAGTCATTCAGGCTGCTGAATTTGGGCTTCTTAGGAAGTGGTACAATGATAGACTTCAAGCACAGTGGGACAGTGGACTGGGATAAAGACTGATGATTTTGGTAAAGAGACCCCCGTCAGCTGGTTTGCACAGTCCTTCAAAACACGTCTAGCAACGTCATCGGGTCCAGCAGCTTTCCTCGGGATCATGGTCCTCGAAGTTTGTCTGATCTCATGTTCCAGCCCCAAGAAGACATGGCTGCTGTATGCCTGAGGATGTGACATAGCTGACACTTAACCTCAAAGCAGTTGAAGAAATGATTGAGTTCTTCTGCCAGTGAGGTGTCACCACCAGCAGCTGGGAAATTATATGCTTGACCCCTTGCTACACCTGCCTTGCGTATTTGCTATAAAAGCAGCCCTCTGTCTTACTCTTGTAAGTGGCCTTGGCCTCTCTGATGCCTCTCTTCAAGTCTGAGAAGTGTCATTTTCCAGTTTTGGGAATCTAATTCACCAGTTTACACTGAAAGAAGCCTGAAGAGTCTTCTGGTACTATCACCATTGGCATTTTGGAGTTTAGACAGCTTAGACCCTGTAGCTTTTGTTCAAAATACTCAACAGTAATGAACCTAAAAGTCAATGTCTAGTCAGCAAGTGGCAAAGCAATTTGTCAGAATTGAGATCCATGTCTTTGTAGCCACACTTTCTTGGGACCACATCAGACCCTTCAGGGGGGTCACAACTTCCAGGTCAAGCTCCAGTGTTGACTCAGGCTTTTGTTTTCTCATGCCTTAGAGTGCTGTAATGCGCCTGTCACTGGATTACCTAAAAGAAAACAGGCAGATTACAACCCAAGCACTCACATGCTCTACAAGGTTTGAGCACATCACCCCGACTAGCATGCCGGCACTGCTTAAATCCTTCTTTTAGAGCTGATTTAAAAATGATTTTAAAATAGTTTGAGCTTTCAATGGACAACCACCTTTATAAATTTTAGAGTGTTTGACAGAGTGTTCCAAGACATTATTAAGACCTAGCACAACAAGAAATCCAGAGAAACACCATTTTTAGCTTTTTCTTTTTTGCACCACAGATCTGGAATGTGCTGCTCTGAGAGAATCTCTTAGCATTCATAATTCTCTTAGCATTAATAAAAAGCAGCTGAAAACACACCTTTTTTGTATGATTTGCTTGAATAAAATTTGTATCTGCATTGTATCTGTAAAGCAATTTGAGCTGCATTCAGATGTATGAAAGACTCTATGTGTAAAATGTATTATTATTATTATTATTATTATTATTATTATTTATTATTATTATTATTATTATTATTATTATTATTATTATTATTATTTACATATCTATACTCCACCCACAGAGGCATTTGTTTGTAGCAACTGATATGAGTTTGGATGAACTTATTAAAATCCCTTCAGCCCAATGGCCCACTGTGTAGAGCACAGAGAAAGGAAGTCATAGTCAGCATTATTTGTATGTATTTTTGCAAGTTATTGTAAATTATATAAATTATTCCCATTAGCCTTCCGCAGTGGTGCTGCATGTTTTTACAGTTTAACATGTTATGCAGTTGCGTTGGATTATGTTACTCATCCCACATTCAAAATAAATAAAATTGGTGAGGTAGTTTATTGAATGTGCTTATTGAATCTACCTGCTGTTGTGTCTTCCTGGTAAGCTTGCTTACGTTTAGTTTGTATTTTTAACTCTACTGCTAGCTTGTGCATTTAAGCTGTCTTGAGTGCTTATACTATGAGGTTTTAGGTAAGTTTCATTGCAACTAGTTAGACAAAGGCTCACCTGGTTTCAGTGAGGCCTGAGGTAATTCGGTGGCAAGTGGTGGGAGTGGCTTCTGCTCTCCCTGATTTGTTGAAAAGGGCCTTCAGACTGACAGTCTGTAGCGGTTTGTATCTTTCAAGAAGGACTCCTCTTTCAGCAAACTGCTCTTGGCTAAGTATCCTTTCCTCCCTTCCTCTCTACTCTATACTCTTTAACAAATAATGTGCATCACACCTATTCCTGTTCACATATCTTCTGGCCCAAGAAGATATTTCCCCCGTCGTCGCAGTAGAAATCACAGTAACCTCTCCCAGCTACTTTTTTCCCCGCAGCCTCCTATGGTGGTTCATGGTGGTCTGTGGAACTCCCACACTCCTTGCACTTCAGGCAGAGGAGGGGGTATAGGTTTGCTTCTCTCAAGTTCATGGCGTTTCACGACTCTTAGTCTTTCCCAACTCAATGTTTCATGCTTTGAGTTCCACTGTTACTGTAACGCACCCGTCTAAACTTCATATCATTTTACTTTACCATCCACCTGGTCGTTTAGGTAACTTCATTGATGAACTGGACATCCTTCTGAGTTCATTTCCGGATGATGACTCATCGCTCATCCTCCTTGGCAACTTCAGTCTCCCAAGCGACAAGATGCAGACCTGTGGACTTTTGGCCTGACCCATGGTGAGTCTCCACCGACTCACAAAGCAGGCAACACTCTGGACTTGGTATCCTCCAGATTACTTCCCATGTTAAATATACTGTCTACTCCTTTACATGTCTGTGACCATCTTCTATTATTCAAATTCCCTCATCAGACCTCTTCATCTCTTCCCCTGCATGCAGCACCTATGTCTGCCTGCAGGAATCTCTCTTCTTTATCTCTGCCTTTGCTCTCCGCATCTGTTCTATCCTCTTTACCTCTTCCAAACCCTAACCCCACTCCATCTTCTGTTGAATCCACCACCCATGACCTT
>JBBJLR010002217.1:0-14321 GCA_037577145.1 Brachypetersius gabonensis | reverse complement strand
TACAGATGTGCATATTTATATTCCTAGATTTTATACTGTAAATTTTTAGACTGTGACATAGTATTTTATTCTCTTTTATTTTATTCTATTCTATTATTTTTCTTAATTTTGCTTCTTTTACCTTGAACTGTCCTTCTTTCTGCTGTGACCAAGCAAATTTCTAAAAAAGTAGAACTAACTAATGAAGGTTTATCTTATCTTATAGTACTTTATAACACACATTTATTCACAAGCAAATGTACATATTGACATTAAAAGATCACAGAAATGATCAAGCTTTATCCCTGCAGCCCTTGTTCTTAAGCGGATTTTTCAAATGCCAGATTGTGATTGTAGTAACACTTATTTGGCATTTAGGAACATTTCCAACCCACTGCACTTGTAATTTCCCTTATCTCACATCCCAGATGCTGTCTTACAGCAAGACAGGCTTGTTATGACTCAGGATTAACCTCTGCAGTATATATATGTAGCTCTACCACATCTTTTTCAGCTGCTTTCCTAAAATATGCTAATACACATACAGTCTTGTGGCCTTGCTTTCTTCACCACTAGGAAATCTAGAGAGCCTTAAATAATATAGTTTTAAGAAAAACAAGTAGCACATGACTGCAGGTGTTTGATGTTGCCCCTCCTTGCCACCTCCAGTTTATACACATGGAATAAAAAAGTCATGAAAACAACACAGATCCAAACCCTTAAACTATTGGTTCTTATATATGTTCTGGTTTTTTTTAAGAAATGAGGACTATTTGTCCCAATACTGGGTTCATCATGGCCTTAACAACTCGCTTTTTTTCTCTAAACCGATTAGATGATCTAATATTGTGGAGGTGGAGTGTTCAGCTGTGATACACTGTACCTGTATGAAACATCACATCGCTATGATTTAAATGTGAGAGTTTACTTGAGAACAGTTGATTTCAATGCAAGCAGTCAAAGGCTATAAATACTTGCATACATTACTACAAATTATTTGTCTTATTTAGACTCCGTGTAGCTTCGGGGGCTAGATTAGCTTTGACTATGAGAGCACTAGTATATTTACAGAATATTAACAGTTCAGTAGTAAATGAATGAATTGAAAGTTTATTATAATTCATGAGGAGCTGGGTGAGGGAAAGGTGTAAATCATGTTTAATGAAATTATATTTAAAAACACAATCGGTTTGACATGTATGTGCTCCTGTAAACACTGGTTAAAATAGCAGAATAATTGAACACATGAAAAGAAACTGTAATTAGACTCAAATGAGTTCATATCGAAAACCTATATAGCTGCTGTTTGGTTTGAGGCCGTCTGAATCTGATGATATGTGTATGATTCTGTACATCAACGGGGTCAAACAGGACAGATTATAAAGTGTTTAGCCTTTAGCGGTTAGCTCTTCATGTCACAGCGGACATGATATATAGCACTTAGTTCACAGAGTGTAAACATTCTAACACACTCCCTGGTTCAGCTCCCCTCCCTCTCTATCCTCAGCATTTCCTTCATCTTCCAGAAGGAAAAATAGCTCCAACATCTTGTCAGACACTCATTCTCTGGTTTAAGAGTTAAAACAGTGCTAAACCAGCTTGTGCGCCCTGGTCCACTCCATTGTGCTCCGAGACTCCTTCGGTTTCTCCACGTCTCTCCCCTTCCTTCTGCACAGAAACTAAAAGTCTTTACTTTTATTTTGTTGCTAAGTTGCACATGTGTAACGCCATCTTTAATTCGCCACTAGTATTTTCAACATGTTTTTAAAACGTATATATATTTACTTCTACGGAACACAGGACCTCCAGACAAGGCTCAAGATGACGTCTGAAATCTTGTGATTCACAAAAAATGGCAGAACTTGCATGAAAGGAGCTGTTTTGCTGATGGATATTGGATTTGATATATTTATCAAATATCCATGCCGCTTGGAGTTCTAATACCGCCCTATACCGCGAAAACGGTATAATTTTGAAAAATACCGTAATAAAAAAATTGTCATTCCACCCAGATCTAAGGGCATGAGTCCCAAATGAATGAAAAAGGCACATAGACATTAGGTGTGGGTAAAATAGGAATTAAAGGCTGAAAAGCATAAAACAGATAATCATTAAACAGTTCGGCCTTGCAGTTAATTCACTATGTGAGGTGTTGTGATCCTGACTGTGGCCTTGGGTTCAAATAAGGTTAGCCATGTTCTCAGTCCAGTCTTCAGAGACTCCATCCAGCCCACATTTTTGTTCTATTTTAGTTCTGGCTCTAAAAACACCTGAGCCAGGTATTCAAAGGTTGTAGAAGGCAGAGGCTTTGGCTCAGATGTGTTAGGAACTGGAACAGAACAAACAAATGATGACTGGCAGGACACATGTCCCCTAAAACAGTGCTGAACTTCGCACGCACATTTTCCTCTTTTCCGTTCCTGTTTTCCTGTTTCTGCATGCAAACCAGAGTGAGATACTACTTTATTCTATCTGATTATCACAATCTGAAGCTCAGAAAGCAGCTAAATGTGTCCAGTGTAGCAATAATAACTCATTTAATTATTTTTGCTGCTCAATAGTGTATGCATACTGTCTTCTTCATGTTTGTGTTTGAACTGTTCATCATTTTTGATGAACAGTTCAAAGTCAAACACTGCAGTCAAACACTGCATGTATACTGACTGAAGTCTGGTTCAGAAGTTTAACATGAACAAGAGAGAGACTGTACACACATATATACAGTGCATTCAAGAAGTATTCATACCCCTTTTCATGTTGCAGACATATGCTGAAATAATTCAAATAAAAATTTTCCTCGTCTTCCATTCATTTTTTTCCTTTTACCTCGTCATCCAGGATATCTCTGTACTTTTTCGTGTCAGTGTCACAGCAAAGGTCTAAATACTTACGTCCATATATTACTTTATTATTTTTTTTTTAAATAAATTTGCAAAGAATTCTATAATTCTGTGTTCGAGTATAGATTCATAAGGAACAAAAATTAATTAACATAATTTCAGCTTCATGACAAATGGTTAAAAATTGAAAGGGGTCTGAATACATTATAAATGAACTGTATATATATATATACACAGTAATCCCCGTTATTCGCGGGGGTTATGTTACAAGAGCACCTGCGTATAGTGAAAAACCGCGTTGTTGTGTTTTGATCAAAGAAATGCCTTAAAATGCCTATTTTTTATAGTGTAAACCCTAAATATGCCCCCAAATGTTCTTCCAGATCACTTTAATTTCATTTTGAACTCAGTTTAGTACATTACCCTTAAAGAAAATGTAAAGATGAACCCGAGTCTTAAATATGGAAAAGTCAGGTACGAGAGAGAGACAGAGAGCGCAAGAGAGAGAGAGAGAGAGAGAGAGAGAGGGAGACAGAGAGAGAGAGTAAAAGAAAGTAACAGAGAGAGAGAGAGAGAGAGAGAGATACAGAGACAGAGAGAGAGAGAAAGAGAGAGAGAGAGAGAGACGATCCGCACGCTCCAAAAAAGTCACGAACGAGAGAGAGCGAGAAAGAGCACGCGAAAGAGAGAGACAGAGAGAGAGAGAGACAAAGAGAGAGAGAGACAGAGAGAGAGACACAGAGAGAGAGACGATCCGCACGCTCCGGAAAAGTCACGAACGAGAGAGAGAGAGTAAGAGAGAGCGAGAGAGAGAGAAAGGCACAGAGAGAGCGTGCGCGCGCGAGAGAGAGACAGAGCGACAGAGAGAGCAAGACAGGTTTAAAACGGGCGCGATCCACGGACTCCGGAAAAGTCACGAGAGAGAGAGAAAGAGAGTAAGAGAGAGAGGTTTAGATATGGTCCTGACGGCCATGCACCAGGAGCCAGAGGAACTAAAATTAGTTTTTTAATAAAACATCTTGCCACGAAAAAAGCAAAAAAAACGTTGTTTCATTTTCGAAAAAAAAAAAAACGCGTGTGACTGGATCCGCGAATCCCAATCCGTGTAAAACTGGTGGATTGCTGTATGTGTATATATATATATATATATATATATATATATATTTGTGTGCGTGTGTGTTTTACCCAGTGAAATCTTTTCCCCTGAGTCAGCAGGCAACAGGAACACTAGCAGTGCGAGGGTGGAAATGAGCACACAGGGAATGAGGAGGTTCAGCCCATAGTACAGCGTTCTCCTCCTCATGACCACCGTGAAGGTTATGTCAGGATATGGCTCCTTACAGCAGTCATAAAACCTCTCGTTCCTCCGGCCTGGAACCTCTACACACACACACACACACACACACACACACACACACACACACACACACACACACACACACACAAGTGTAAGTATATGGTGGCCATCAACAAAGCATGAAGCAACAGTGTATTGTCAGCAATGGAAACACACTAAGCCCATACAGGTGTGACAAAAGTTGTGAGTTATAAACCCTTTTTAATGCTGTGGCTTTCTGCAGGAATGGCTCCTGTAATCTGATCTTCATCAGTCATAATAAAGTTTGTAGACAACAAACAAAATGTTTTGCACTGCCACATCATGACACTGAACAAATGGTCATTGTTGTTGATAGAAAAAGTATGTGAATACATGTATTTAGGAACTGGAGGAAATTCCTTTACAGGCTATGACCTCTGATAGAACAGCCCTGTTGGGTATTTTGCTGTCATTTTGTTGTCATTCATATTAAACAAAAAAAATGTGAGTGAATAATATGTGTTACATACTGTGTTATGTTTATTAAATATGTCATACATTACCATAGACAAGATTTATAACAAATACACCACACGCTACACCATACTGTACTACACACAGACTATATACTGTAGCTGTTTATGAGCATGAGGAGATGTAGAACACTGCTCTACACACTATCTTTTCAGATCAAAAAACTTCGGTGATGTACATTTACAGAAGAAGTTTAGGCTGTCTAGGTGACGACTAACTTCTAGTGTTTGTTGGCAAGGTTAGCCTGGCAGTAACAGCTCTCAATTAAGTATGTAAAATGTCTTGGCCGATTGGCTGCATAAGGAATAAGTGGAAATTTGTTTCGATTTTTCACCACGTGGCCTCAGGATGGAAAGAAATTATTTGAATTTCTTTCTTACTTTTTTGAAGAGCAGAGGTTTCATGCTTTTTCACTTCTGATTAGTGTTTTTCCTATGGCAGACTCATGAACCCAGAGATGTCTGTCGTATTCATCACGCTAGGGTTCCAGTTGTTTGACCATTCTCTGGTGAGCTCTTGTACTAAATATTGTAGGAACAGTACTGATTTTTTTTTTCAAATTAAAGCCTGTGTGTCTGACTGTAGACTAATGGATGCCCAAGTGCTTTGCAATCTAAGGCCTTCTACATTGATATTTGAGGTCTACTGTGTCAAACTGTGCTTGAACCGAATCCAGATATGAAGTCTCCAGATTTGTGGGGTTCTGAATTAAACACCTGACATCTATTAACCCTTTTTTTCAAGACGTTTTTCTTCATCCCAAAGGTTCAAACACTTTTTACTAGGTCTTTCAACTTTATTCTTATGAATTTCAAGAACAGTATTTTACTAACACAATAGAATTGGCACAATAACGCCTCTAAGCCTAGGCACGCTCCATCACTGTTCCACTATGTCTGTTTAGCTGGACTTAAAAATACACATTTAAGCACTCATAGAAAAATTATTTTGCACACTCAGCAAAATTAATCAAAGAGCAGGTCTAACCTTCACAAGGACCAAGAGTAAATATTCTGTATCTTCACATGATTTTCAATTATGTAGGTGTTATATGGCCCATTGACCAAGGGCATGTATTCTTTCTCCCTCCCTCATGCCCCCCTTGATTTCCCTCTGCAAATAAGGGTGCTTAATCTCCACTGACCACCAAGCAGGACACCACTCCTCATTACCCTACCATCAGCTTTCCCACAGACTTTAGCTATAAACCTCACAAAAAGGAAAAAAAACTGACGCAAGGTCAGAAGTGAGGGCAATTTTTCAAAATTTGATTTTCCCTGAACCATGAGAGATACTTAATCTTATACAGGAACAGGTGACAGGATCTGACTCCTCATTCCCCCACTCATACATTAGAGTAGATATCACATACGCTAGTATTTGCTGGTAGTCATGGCCTCAGAACATCCGAAATACAAATCTCCGGAAAAAAAAACCCTGAAGAGGCATTCAAGACCAGAACCCAGATTCAAACCCCCAGTGCTGGTGACGCAAAGCACACTGCTACCCACTGTGGCACCATGGGGACATTTGTGATAAAGCTGCTTCATTTATACAGCAGTGAAAAGCTTTAGTATCATTGCAAATAAACGTGACCTGAGTCATGAGATGCAATATTGTTTCCTACACTTCAAATTCCTTCCAGACCTTCTATGTGGGTAGCTTCTTCTCATATAAAAACTCCTGCATGAAAGACAATATGCAGTCCAGACAAAAGTTAATTAGAAAAGAAGCCATTGATGGTTGAGTACATCATTATCTCTACTCGCCAATAAGAAAGCTTAATTATTTTGAAATTTAATGCTAATCCACAGAGATGACTTCCACAGCTAATGGCCACAATCTCCAAAAGACATTCTGCACGTTTATTCAAAAAAAATAAACAAGATTCTATGCCTAATTAGGAATTCATAGGAATGAAATGTCAGTCCTGTATCAGGGGACAGTGAGTAATTACATTTTAGACAATTGGAGAGTCAGGCCCTTCAAGCAAAGTAGAGCAACAAGCTGCTGAGGAGGTCAGTATATCTGACTTTGCCCCTCAAAATTCCTTCCTGTACATTAGAATAGATACAAATATAAATGCAGCACAAATGTAACAGGAATTTCAGAAGATTTGACCTCCCAAAGTCAAATAGCTTGTTACAACTGAAATGGGGAAATGAATAATAAGAAGGGCTTTACATAAAAGGAATAAAAAAAATCAGTCATGATCAAGAATAATAATAAAGTAACTAACAGCATTAAATGTGTTCTGTGTCAATCTCCATCAACATGTTTTTATTATTTTTATTACAGTTTTTTTTTTATTATTTCACCCTCACAACCATGATGTTTTAATAGTCAATTTTGTGCTCCATTACCTATTATTACCGAATCAGTATTTTTAACCTTATTTTATCTAAAAAGCTATTTCATAACAGCGTGAGACTTTTGGATGCAGACACCCAATAATTGGAGTTTATTCTCCTCAGTAGCTTTGGCTGGACAGCTCAGCAGAGAGCTGTAATGCTCCTCGATAATATTCAGAGGAAGCTTAAACTGTGAGCATTTGCCTACCAGAACGTTAGTGAGGTCAGGTCCTCAAGTTGGATGATTAGTTCTGCTGACAAACACCACTCCAACTTATTCCAGTATTGCAGGATGTAGCTGCATTACTTCATAGATCACAGACCCACCACCCCATAGGCCAGAGATGGGGGGCTTTACACTCCTCTGGCCGACACTTGGCATTGGACATAGTGACATTAGGCTCATGTGTTGCTGCTCTAAAGCTTTAAGTTTATTGACAATGCTTTTCTTTGAGTAAAATAAAACCATAGTAATATTACATTAATTGTCATTATAGGCACTTCACATGGCTAAAGCACTCAGCTCTAAACAAGCAGTTTCTGCGCAGTCTACAGCTGTGAGCATTTGCTTTTGCATAGCATTAATGAAATGGTTTTGTAAGTGATACGCGTGTTTGACTAAGACTATCTATAGAGTTCTCCATATAACACTCAGGTCTGACCTTCTTGGTTGAGAAGCATTCTTGCTTACCACCAGTTGCTAAGCTACAGTAATGATCATTTACTACGCTGCAGGCCTTCCTCTGTTTGGCCTAAAAAAAAATTCCAACAATGTTCAAGGCTTCTTTGCTTCACCATTTACTTGGTAAAACTGAAAAAGAAGGAACAACCAAGACCATGGTTACTGAGAATGACATCATGACCTTCAGCTCCTGTCTGTGACAGAATCACCTGCGGTAACGGCTTTATGATGTCATAATGACCAGGTAAGACGTAAAATCCCAAAAGATCAAACGCGTAAATCATTAATAAGATTGGTGGGTGGGGGGTGTACAGGGTTAAGGTTACAGTTATGGATGTCTGTATTTACGCAGGGGGTTCTGTGAGCTACTAAACAGGCTTCAAATATCCATGTTTAAGACAGATCTCATAATAAAAACCATAAAATATGAACATACACCACCACCAGCTTGGTGCAAGCAAACCATTGTCAAGCTCACAGGTTCCCTATTCTAGCCCTGGAGCATTCACTGCACATTCAAATGTTTTCTCTACTCTTAGCAGCAGGGCTTGTCAAGTAGCTGCTGAGTTGGATCATGTGTATTGGGAGGTGGGATATCACTAAAATAGGGGGTACTCTAGGACCAGGGTTTGAAACCAGTGACACAGCCCATTGAAACAGTAATGTGAATATAGCATAGTGTATTTCTTATTTCATATTGAGTTTTTTTCTCCAGATATTTTATCATGTCTTTCATGTATGATTCACTGGCAAATACTAATAATATTTTCTCAAACCATTTATTAAAATACATTATTCAGGAAGTGAAAGATTTGATTTAGCCATCAGCAGGCAGATTTAGCAGGTCTTTCCATTCGTTGAAAAAACAAAAAAGGCACATTTATTCAATTTCACCACCAGCATACATGATGAAAGTCATGCAGTTCTGATTCGCTGAACCTGCTTCACATACTGGAATGGGGAAATAAATGATCTAATCATGTCGACAGTCAAGAATCATATTTAATATATTAATGTTTATTTCCTCCGGTTTCCCCCACAGTCCAGAGACATGTGCGTCAGGTGAATTGAGGATTCTAAATTGACTGTAGGTGTGAGTGTGTAAGTGATTGGTGTGTGTATGTGTGCCCTGCAGTGGGCTGGTGGCCCACCCAGTGTGAGCCCCTGCCTCACAATTGTAGACATCGGGATAGGCTCCGGGTACCCGCAACCCTAGTAAGGATTAAGCAGTTCCAGAAAATTAACAAATTAATGTTAATTTCTCCTCTAATATTATGGTCCTTGAAAAAAAACCCCATTAGAACAGATTACAATTTTATCAGAATGTCTGAAAGGCTTAATAGCCGAAGCAGGTCAATGTAAAAACTAATTGATAAAAAGTTTAACAGTGAACCTACCCACTAGGTCCCACTCTCCGTTAGCAATGTATCCTGTGATATCTGCCTCCAGCATTTGCAGATCCAGAGACCAGCCCCCATACGTCCATGAGCCGAACTTCAGATCACACCGCTGCACATCGAAGGGGAACCAGCGAACATCGATGTAGCAGGTGCTCTTAAAGATTCCTGCAGCAGATTAGTTTATTAGTGAGTTAGTTTAACCAGTACATATGCTCAAGACTTCAAACTGTTATAAACATATTGCATACTATAACAGTAATATAACTATTTAATCTTCAAAATATGTAAGAGAAATCTTTTTAAACCTTGGTCAAACATGCCCTGATATTCTTACCCTTTTTGGACCTGCTTAATCACCTTGAAGCTAGTTCTGATAAGTCCTGACCTTTTAATGATTTTAATTATTCATCGTTTAATCATCTTTAGCCGTTTAACATTAGTCACTGGATTATATCTTGATCTTTACACTCATGATTTAAAGTGCCTGTGTTCATTTTCAGTGTTGTTTTTCAGTAAAACCTAATTACTCAGCATCAAGGACAGGTTTGAGTTTCGAGTTTTTCCTGCCACTATCACTTTAGCTTGATAGAGTCCTGGAAAGTGCTTTCAGGACAATGCCTAAATGAACACTTGAACAACGAATGTCTTCTGATTACAATCAACTAACAATAAATCAATTACATTTTAATGTGACCCTCTGATGCCCTTGACCCTGTTGCATTTTGCTATATTGAGAAAATCAGTGTTATTCACTTATCAGTGGTTTTGTGTAACATAACTTTAAAAATTCTATAGAAGCCCTTGCGGTAAACAGCAACAATAATACAAGTGGTGGTACTCAGATTACAATGGGGCTTGAAACCATCATCAGATTCAGAAGTCTTAAAAATAAATGAAAATAACACACTTAAACAAAATAGACAAAATACACGTGGCCATTTCTTTATTAAGGAAAATGATCCAATGTCACAGATCTGTAAGCATGTGACCTTTTGCTCAGTGGAGGATTGCATTTCCAGGAACTGTTGATCAGCCCTGAACATCACCTTGAAGGAATTTTCTCCACACAGAACAGGTTCAACTCTGGAGTGATGGGTTTCCTCACATTAGCCCTCCACTGTAGCTCCACAACATTTCTACTGAATTAAGATGAGGACTTTGATTCGGTCTTTCCAAAACATTAACTTTATTCTTGTTTTAACCATTCTTTAATAGAATGACATTGTTAGAACCCCTTTCTCATAAGATTCAGTTTACGGACATTTCCCTTTAGAATTCAATGATGGGAAGCCACTCTGGCATAGATGCAGCAAAACAGGCCCAAGCCATGAAACTACCACCACCATAGTTTACAGATAGGATAAGGTTCTTTTCTGAAATGCAGTGTTTTCCTTTATTCAAACATAGTGCTCGTCAATTAAAGCTAATCTATTTTGGTCGCATCCATCCATAATACATTTTAAGTAGCCTCCTGGCTTGCCCAAGTGATATTTAGAAAACTGTAGATGTGTTCATCAAAAGCAGCGGTTTTCTCCTTGCAACCCTGCTATACAAACCCTGCCCTGCACATTCATTTTCAGGCCTTTAGTGGCTTTGCTCTGGGTTCCTCTGTGACCTCACAGACTATTACATGCCTTGCTCTTATTGGCCGACCACTCCTGAAGAGGGTTACCAATGGTCTCGATTTTCTTCCATTTGTCTGTCAGCCTGTGTATTTGTGGAGTCCAAACTCTTTAGAGGTGTTTATGTAACCTATTCCAGCCTGGTGTGCATCAACAACCTTTTTTCTGAAGTCCCCAGAAATCTCCTTTTTTCTGCCATGATGCGCTCAAACAAGCATGTGTTGTGAAGATCAAACTCTGATAGATCCCTGTTTTTTAAATAAAAGACTATAAAAGACTCAAATCTGATTGCCATCACACTGATTGATTTCAAAATGCTAATGCAAAATTTTTTACATTCTTTAGCCACTCACAGATAAATTAAAACATTTTCTTTTCTAAACGACAAGATTTAATTATCTGAGTTCTTTTATATTTAGGACATTTTAGGATTTTTATCTAACTTGGTGGTGGTGTTTTTTGGCCATGTTCATGCAGAAATATAGGAAACTCAAAAGGGAATACATATTTTCTAGCACCACTATACTTGTAAAATGAAGATTTTCAGAATAAAACACTGCTATTTAATGAATGCATTGCGGTGGCAACTTAATGAAACGAGTGGCTTAAAGCAGCATTCAACTTTTCCCCAGAAAATCTAAATGTTACTAAAATTACATAAAAAAAGAACATCAACTGATATTGCTGATATCTTCAGATACCTCAATAATGTAGCATTAGAAAAAATCTCGTATAGCTTTTTCATACAGTAAGAAACACATCCTGGTGGACACATTTTCACATGGGGCTTTAGAAGGCCTTTTTTTGTATTTTGTAATCTTTAAAAGCCTCTGCATAAAACATTACTGTGCAGTCAAGTCCATATTTTACTGCCTGGCATCAAAACAAAAAAGACTCAATTAATTGTCAAAAACAATTGCACGATTACTCAATTACTGAAATAATCAATTATAACAGTCCCAGACTGTGCAATAAACAAAATAGTTCAAATAAATAAGCGTCACTGGGGTAGCAACGATCGAATATGCCTGATACAAGAAAGGCGAAGTGAAAGAAAGAAAGGAAGAAAGCACGAGTGAACCACAGAGAGTGAGAGCTCAGGCTGGAGGAGGCTGGATGGAGTGAATGCACTCTTTAATTTAAACTGAGCGTTTCCCTCAGAAAACAAATGTCCATGAATCCAATTTGTTCCCAATCACTGAACAGCTGCAGAACGTTCCAGGACCATCTCCTTCCCTCATCCGCCCTGCCATTCCTGTTCTCTGGAATTACTTTCCCAAAGCAATAAGGGCTTCCAGACCTTTCTCTGAGACCCCCCTGGGAATTCAGTGTCTACCGAGAAAACTTGCGCATTTGCCTGCATCCCATCATGCTCTTCCCTCGTGGAAGCATTTCTATATATGTATTATCGGGGTGTAATGGCGTGCAAACATTGATTTCTGAAAGCAATAGGTCTTTTATTCTTGTCAGGCAAAAGCTATGGATAGAGGTTATGGTTACTGTGTGCATGTGTATGTCAAGGTGACAGGTGAAATCCTCCTGGGCAATGTAGCGATGCGCATCCCGGAGAGCACCGCAGTGACATTACAGGCAAAGGAGCTGAGCCACAGTTCAACAGGAAACTCAGCACCTAACTCTTCTGAATCATAATCTGTTGAGAAGCATGCCTTGACGTTTCTTCAATATGCTTCAGCGGGGTGTTAGATTCATGTTGTGGACACCCACAGCGCTGCTCAATTTAATGTTTCACTGCTCTAACTAAGCTGACAGTCTGAGGGGTTTGATATATACCTGATATATACCTGGCAATATAGGTTATACTTGGGCAGTGTCGTTGTTTAGGTAAGATTAACTTGGGCAGAATTGTTTAGGTAATACTTGTTTTCATTTTTACATTAATGTGTATTGGTAGACATGCAACATACTTTGTTCTCTTTGTATTTTCATTTGTATAGTGATATAAGTTGCACTGTTTCTGTACTGTAGTACATTAATATTCTACCATCACTGAAGAATTACTGATCAATTATTGATCAGTTTATGTAAATAATGGAATACAATGGAATCTACAAGATCCATGAAGAAATGTTTTTGCACTGCACTAATGCTGTATGCCTCAGCAAAGTTGTTTTTGCACAGTAATTGCCTTCAGTTCATTATTGCCAGCTATTACATCAACTAAAAGATGAAACAGCTGCATTTGGAATGAAAATGACTATGAAGAAAGCTGACTAATAGCTTTAAAGCATTGGCTATAGACCATAATAGCAAACATAGACCTTTTTATATATAGTTATTTATTTTCAGAGAGGCATAAGTACTTGGACAGTTTACCTAGTAAACTGTAAAAAAAAAAAAATAAATGCCCGGGACTCTGTATTTTCAGTGATATCATGTAAAATGTTTTTCCTTTTTTCTAACATGACTTTTTGTATAATTAACCTTAAGCCATAACTTGCTCTAATGTATGAGACATGACAATATACACAGTCAAGTAAGTGACACATTGAACTGCTGATATGCACACTGCTCATTCTTTTCTTCAGGACAAACCTTATGCAAATGAACTAAGCTGCAACCAATCAGATTGCTGAAAAAACTCTGGCTTCCAAACGAACACGAAAATCCCATCACTTGGAGGCCCAAAGCCCCAAAAGAAGCAGAAACTGTTAACCAGCACCTGACAGTGATTTTGGATCACAAAGACTTTCATTAAGTAATTTTGTTATAGAAAAGCTCTCAAATTAAAGCAGACACTGCATACCACATCATTTCTTGCTCAGTGAAAGCTGCAATTTCCATTTTTGTTCTCATGAATTAAAGGTTCAGGTCAGCTTTTTGGTGTAAAAGACTACCACCTTGAACCTGAATAATGGATTAAAAAGCCTGTCATTCTCCTTTCGTGTGTGTGAAGGAAAAGGGATTTATTGACTTCATTGAGAACATAAAGAGAGGAAATGTTTGCAAAGTAAAGCTCATGAGAGAACAGTATATTCTAAGTGTACCAGGTTAATATGATTGATACCAGTCTTTGAATTCAATTCCAAGTCCCTAAACTGCTTTAAGCACACATTCTGTTATGTACATGTTTTGTTTTTTTTTACTATAGAAGTCCAATGCCTATTCCATTAGACAGATGGAGCAACACATTAATTTCAAATGTGTGAGAAGTCATCAG
Source organism: Brachypetersius gabonensis (assembly GCA_037577145.1). Classification (NCBI taxonomy): domain Eukaryota; kingdom Metazoa; phylum Chordata; class Actinopteri; order Characiformes; family Alestidae; genus Brachypetersius; species Brachypetersius gabonensis. The sequence continues at coordinate 417 of JBBJLR010002217.1, read as the reverse complement.
CAGTTTACCTGGCGGTAGATACTGGCAGTGGCCCGAAGAGTTGACGAGCACATTGGTATGGAAAGTAGCATCGAATCTCTCATCAGCACTGTGGAAAAAACAGACAAGTTAATATTGCATATTGAGTAGTACTTTGCAGCTTTAACGAGACAAACAGGGTCATAAAGTGTTCCGACAGCTCTGGTCCACCTCTAAGGCTCGGATGTGGAGGCAGCAGGTTAAATCATGGTTGTTTAGGACCCCACAAAGCAGAACCAGCAGACACAACACAGTCACTGTAGTCAAGCTGACAGAGTGGGAGCTAGCGGAAGAAAGCGCAGCATCAGCTGCTTTAACACAACTAAAACACACACACACACACACACACACACACACACACACACACACACACACACACACACACACACACAAACACAC
>JBBJLR010002199.1:0-14321 GCA_037577145.1 Brachypetersius gabonensis | reverse complement strand
TGCTGGAGGTAGGATTCGAACCTGTGACCTTTTGGTCCGGAGGCAAGTATCCTACCACTAGGCCACCACCACCCCCATTTGTAACATTACAAATATAAACAAAACATAAACAATATTAACTGAAATTATAGATGTGGCACAATACAGCACAGCCAGTCAGAATAGAATGAATTTACACATATCAGTATTGAAGGTACAGAATTAAAAGAAGGTACAAGAAATAAAAGAATTTTGGAAAATGCAATAATAATAAGCGGTCGTCAGGAAAAAGATAAAATACAAGAAAAATGTCAGATGTTAGTCTTTAAACAACCACACGTTAAGTGGATGGCATACTGTATACATCATTACCATTAATTTGTTTAAACTGATCTAATTACTCCAAGAGTATTAACAATAATAAGGAATGCCAGGTTTTGTCACATTATACTGTATTATACAATGCAAATGCTCTTGCTTTCTCTGTCATGTCTGACATCTGTATAATGCAATACAATTTGGACCCTACATTAAAAATGTGAACAGGTCATGAGACCTGAACTCCATGCACACAATTATTCTAAAGCTCTAAAAAATTGAGGTATCTAATATTAAGAAGTTGTCTTTGAAGTAATTCAACTACCAACTACCAGATATAATCCAACTACCAGAAGAATTACTGCAAAATGCACAGCACTCCAGTTCAGAAAGAAACCAGTAAAACCAAGTCTTATCCTTTTGAGTGGAAATTATCACCAGTTTAGGTTGTGGTCGAAGTAGGCTAAAAAACGCAGATTGGGAACCTTAATTAAAATGAGACCAAACAAGGTTTTGATCATGTTCACTGGCTTTGCCTCAGAGGTAGAATACTTAATTAGAGTGTTAGCATCCTTGCTGCTTGTTAGACAGTATTAATTAGAAAGAGGGTGTTAAGCCTAGTCCCTGAAGCAGGACTGGGCTAAAGCAGAAGGAGAACAGCGCCTAGCCGTATAAACCAAAGATAAAAGTGCGATTTTCCAGTTTTGCAATTTTCCATTTGGCATCATTTGCTTTGTGGGAAAAAAATGTGCAAATTTAATTAAACTTACAGACAGACTGTAATGTGATTTTCGAAATGATTAAATCTAAGTGTCATAGTATCCTAGGAACCCAAAGCATTTATTAACATCTCAGCATTTCACACTTTGGAACAGTTTCCCAGAAAAGATTATGCCCGGGACTGAATTTTACAGTTAATGGCGGGTTACCACTTAGCTCACATTCTGGCTGTCCTTGTCAAAAAGAGTCGTTATAGAACATCCACAACTGGCTCTTGTTTTATGGAAGATATAATCTTTCTGGCACACACCAGTCACATCACTGCATCTTTCGGAATATTACATACAGCCTTGAAGCAGTCAAAGCTTTTCTCAGTGCAGCCTCTGGACATGAGAACAGGGTCAGTGTGGTACCAGATTTTTGGCAAGTGGGAGGCTGAGGGGTGTGTGTGTGTGTGTGTGTGTGCGTGTGTGTGTGTGTGTGTGTGTGTGTGTGTGTGTGTGTGTGTGTGCTGACTTTGGGCTTTGGAGAATGCTGCTTCAGACTGTATCGACCAGTAATAGCCTGTGAGCTGGTCACACTAAGAAATGTCAAGAATCCTTGTTAACATATTTAGCTCCATGTGAATATCAGAGGAGGTGTGCAGGGTTCTTTTTCTGAAAGAATATCTTGATGAAGGTCATTGTCTGGCTGTGTTCCATTTCCATTTCTCCAGACTGTTCCCACTGGTCAAACTAAAGCCAAAGTCAAACTAATACTTATGTATTTATTATATTACAGAGGAGCTGGCCAATATCTATTAATCTGTAGAGACCTGTAATGTCTAGCTTATCCACACCTTGCAAATCTGATTGGCGGAGCCATTTTCAAAGCTATTAATGCTGTTAAAAATAAAATATTATTTAAACTTTACGTTACTTGGCAACTGACAGCAAGATTGTTTTCAGTGACATCATTAATATTGATAAATTGGATTGAACACTGGAGTATTATCTCATCGAGTGCCTCGCCCACTTGGCAATTTGTCTAAAACCACCCTTTTCTTGGTAAAATGACTGTAATATATAGCCCATGGCTTCTTAATTTAATTCCATTAAAGAGCATTAAAACGTCTATTAAAGAGCATTAAGTTAATTAAGTTCTTAACCAACAAGTTAGCCAGAACAGTTCAAAAAGAGAACTGTGATTTATTGTTCTCACTTTGAACCAAGTGAATTTTCAGCTTTGATTTCACATGAAAACACAGTCTCAGAGCTGATATGTATTTCCAATAACAGTGATTTAATATATTTATCCAGATTTTGCCCTCAGGGTCAGGCTTCATCACACGGCTTTCATGTGTCTGCAGTCGCGGTGCAGTAAATTTAGATGGTGTTCTGCTCCATGAGAGATTTGCTGAACCTGCTCCCCACAGCACCGTAGTCCTGAATCACTCTGTCTTGTTCTGCTCAGACCCTGACATTTCTGATGAATTTGCACCTGTGGTTGCACACTAGTACACATCTAATTGCTCCCATTGCTTCCTAGTATTAATGTTGATGTCTGAACTGTTGCTCTCACTACATTGCCCTTTCTACTCATTAAGGTGTATTTCTAATTAGTACTTGGTAAATTAATGTCCATGTCTCCAGAGAGTGATACTAAATGAGCTTTCAAGATGGGTTGGATTATTGACTCTTAAAGGGCGCATATCCTACATTTATCTTGTATTTTATTCCGTTCTAATGTTTGTGTGGTTTCGTGTAACAAATTTTATATGACCATAAATCTTATTCAGAATTAAACAGGCTTTTTTCTCCCTAGTTTCATTCTGATTTCACCTGCAAGCTAAAGCTGCTCCAGTTACATGATACCACTAGAGGTAGGAAAGCAAGGCCAGCTGTGATCTCTTAGACTCCCAGTTACAGTTGGTTGTGGCCCAATGAGAGGACCAGACATCTCTGCTAATTGGGAGCCCTTTAAACAGGCAGTTTTCCTTGCTGTGCCTTTAACAATGATCTGGAGTCTCTCGTGATGGAGTTAGAGATGGAACATGAACTTGGCTTTACATTTTGTAAAACAGCAAAATTAACTATTCGCACAACTATTAGATCTGTCTCTGTATGTGAAATGAATATGAACTATAATTCTGTGAAAGATGTGTCTGCTTGTTTGGAGCATTCTTTGTGAAAAGAGGGGGTTTAAATGTGTAATGCTGTTGCAAATCAAACACTGAAATTATATTCTGTTATTATTTAAATTGGCCCTTTAAGAAAACCAACCAAATAAACACAAGAATGAAGGATGAACATGTGCATACACACAAAGACATGTGCACACAGTCTCTCACACACAGTAAACATATATTAGAAGCACACTTAACACATGACAGTACTCAAACAATTTGAGCTGAATAGTAAAGCATTATATGAATAATAATGAACTCTATATGCATTCTAGCTGGCATGCTGACAGACAGTGCTTGTAAAATGGAGGCGTGCCAAATAACATAGATTGACTCTGATTTGTGCGGTACTTTATACAGCTATGAAGAATGGAACTGCACTTATAGATGATGTTCTGAACCACTGCTTGTAAAATAAGCTGAAAGCGTGTTGAGAGGCTACATGAATCTTCACAATCTAAAGCTGCAGAAATAGAGAGGAAGCATGTAAAGGCTTTGGCTAAGCAACCCTTCTGGTACATGCATACACCTTGAATGTTGATGGCAAATCTATTTTTGAAAGTAAAATTCAACCCCCTTAAAAACTAAGCTTTGACACGATTAGTATTAGGACTTATTAGTCAATCACTACAACTTTAATGCTGACATGTACTGTAACTAAAGGGCAAGATTCATAAGGTTTCATGAAACCCACGTAAGTCTGTTATGACAAATGAAATAAGCTTGTGTTAGCATTCATAGGTCTATTTCTCAAGCGCCACTTATCATGAAGCTACTTTCCTCAATTTCAGCCCAGAAAGCATAATTTCAATAGCTTTATAAATGTCTGTGTAAGTTAAGATCAGTTTTCAGTGAATACTGTTGCTTCCTTTAATACAGAAAAACTGAAAAGTTGGGATAGCATGGAAAATGAAAAAAAAAACCCAACCCAACAACTAAGCAACACAGAAAAATAGAAAAATAGACAAATAACCCACAGTTGTCACACTGAGCCTGGAGAAGGATGTATTCACAAACAATGATTTGTTAACAAAAGAACGAGAAACAGGAGAGTAAACAGAACACTGAAATAACACTGGGACTAACAAAAGAAAATAAAATAAAGCAAAGTGGAATGGGGGTGGAAATTGTATAAACATGAACACATGGGGGGCAAAAACACACCACAAACCATTCAGCAAAAATCACAGAGCAACAAAAACTAAGCAGAAACATAACAGGCCAAGAATAACCGAGCAAAAGCATCAAGGCAAAACCACAGAGCTGAAATTACAGAGCAAAAGGTGTGAGAAACAGAGCATAAACATTAACAGCAAACTAAACTAGACTAAAGGCTATTTATACTAGCCAAACAAATAAGAAACACCTGCACAGGAGGGGAGTCCAAAACAACAGGATGACAAGGGGCTGGATGAAGATGGGGCTAGAACCAAAACATATTCACAGGGAACATGGAGAATACAAATCACAACAGGTATTAAAACAGGCAGAAGACAAAACATAATAAAAAGTCAAAACAGAGGGAAAATACAGGGAAAACATTAAAGAAGTTATTCTTACATTTTCTTTGATTTTGTTTCATTTCAGACAGAATAATATGTGTCCTGCTGCTACTATTATTTGTACACTTATTTATTGCTGCCTACCTCTGTTCTGCATTTTTGCACTCCTAATGAAACCACTGCTATAATTCAGTGTCTGTCATAATCAAACATCATCTGCTCTAAATATTGTCTTGTTCTGTTGTTTGTTTTCTCATGTGTTTTTCTTGCACTCTGTCTCTTTCTTGCTGTCTTTGCACTCTGTGTATTTTGTTCTGTCCTGTAGTTTTGTGTTGTTTCTGGTTTTGTGCTTGTGCTGCACCATGCTCCTGGAGGCATGTTGTTTCATTTCACTGTTTATATGGCTGAGATGATAATAAACCTGCTTGCCTTGACTTGACCTGAGAATTTTAGTGCAAGCCTAAGCATAATACCTGTGATCTCTGATCCCTCAGATGGCTCTGCTTCAAGAACCATTATTCATCAACAGCTAACCACTTAGCCAAGGGATTACTTTGGCAAAGCTTTGGCAAACACTACAATACACGGCATGGGGTTCTTACATTGCCCTCAGCAAAAGTAACTTATACTTTGGTGATGCCAGCATTAAAGCAGAACAATACAATGACTACAGCATATACTGCCCTCAAGGCAACATCTATTCCAGGGGTGTCCATTTAATTTTCAACAAGATGATGCAAAACTGGCTGGTCTGCAGTCCTGTCCCCAATAAGGGTATGTGGAGAATTTGATATAGAAAAAGCAACAATAACCACCCCCAGCTGCTGCACACATTAATACCTTTCTACAGGAAGAACTGAACACAATAACACCTGACATGCTTCATCATGGTATCCTCAATGCCAAAATGTATTTTAAGTGCTGTGAGAAGGAATGACAGCATTACAAAGTGGTAAATGCTTTACAGTCGCAACTTTTTTTGGGATGTGTTGCAGGCTTTAAATGTTGGGATAGATGTATATTTACAAGCAGCATGAAGTTGGCCAGACAAAATATGAATCTGTACATATTTTGTATTTTATACAGTCATACTAAGTGTTTAATTATATTGAGATGTCTGTTCCACCTTAATGAATAGCTAGATGTGATATGAGTAAGCTGGCAAATGTTTTGAGGATCTTTACCAAAAAATTGGTGGCTATTGACTTCCATGGATTATTAGCTGCATGAGCTACTTTAGTAATTTAGCTCATTACTAAATTAAATTAGATGCATATTTAATTTTCAAATTAAATATGCATATTTGCAACTTGCAAATTTGGACACCAGCCATGTCTTGGCTCATTGACTACATCTGGGCTAAGTGGAAATGAGATTTTTTGCCAAACTATCGTGTCCCACCCAGGCACTGGTTGCCAAGAGGCAGGTCTTATGTGTATTAGACACTGTATCTCATTAATAACCTGTCTGAGCGTCCGATTGTGATGGTGGTTGCAAAGTAACAGACATTCAGTGGTTGACCTTAAAGGCAGTAAAGGGGGCTGGTCATCCAGTATGCAGTTACATCCAGTGTCTGGGGTCGAGATTCACAGTGAGGGATGATGATTGTAAAAAAACAGCATCTTTGGCCCAGTGAGGGATCTTGAAGATGACCTGTATGAGACACTGTAGGGAGGTCTTGCATGAGACAGGAAGGGCCCTTGTTTCTCTGTTTAAGTTCACTCATCCTTGGCAGATCAAAAAGAATGAGATTAAGTGTTCTTGGGGTTGACCTTGGACCAGGCAGCCAGGGGACATTCTAACAAAACTAAAATCCAAACACTTCATCATAGCATACGGCTTTAATGTACAATATTTTGGTTGGACTGATGTTCAGTCAAAAAGTAGAGTTTTCTGATTCCTTTGACTGAAAGCATGAAAGCCTGTATCACGATCTAGGACTTCGGTTTACAGTAGATGTTAATTCTGGCATTGACATTTTTTCTACATGAGTTAATGAGTTGACATGAATTAATAAATGACAAGGAACTGAGTTCTTAGCCATTCAGCTGAAACAGTGAATGGTGAGGTTATTTTTTTTGAAGAAAATATGAAAATAATTTATGGTCTCACAGGTTTACTGCAGTTTGCCTCGGGGCACTGAGGTATAGGTTATTTTCAACATCCCCACTATGTGAGTGTTACTCATCTAATATTTTGCAATAGAATAATGGAGCTCAAAGGACAAACAGAATGTGTACCAGTGAGAAATATAGGATCTTTTTTCACAACCTAGATGGAAATATAAATGTTATGTTTACATCAGTCCAGTGGACATTTTCAAGATGAAAAACGTGCCTGTAAATTATTACATGTAATGGCCCATTTTGTGCACCATCATTTACCACAATTAGTACAAGTATATTTGTATGCTGTGGCTCTTTGGTAAACTGATTTCTAAAGAAATTTCAGTTCGGTACCATGCCTTCTCCAGAGATTGAATTAGATGTTGAATGTTGAGCAGTTTATCTGCTAAATTATCATTTAGAGAGTTTATTTTATGCAACAGTTCCAATGTGCTGCAGATGCTGAAATCACATTGTCCTACAATGCAGAGCCCATTTGAGCTGATCTTGGATCACTAAATGTAAAACACAAAGATAGATGCAGTCTGGATTGCTTTTTAATCGCTAAGCTAGCGCCAGTCTGGCTAATTGCATCTGAGCTCACATTGAACCCACAGTACACGGCTTCATGCAGTACAACATATTAAATAAATTTCTGTGAAAACAGATCAATGGATCGTTTAGACAAGACTGACAGAAAAAACGAGTGGAAGATCTGCAAGGTTACCTTGAAAGAAAATAATAAACAAAAAACAAATCATTTGATCTGAGTTAGCCTGAAGTGATGCGGTGCAGTCTGCAGACAAGACGTCCTACCTTAGTTTGAAACAATAAAAGGCTTTTTAATGCTGTTTACTAGTTTTTACATTGAGAGCTTCATAAAAATGCTGTGCTTCTTGCCTGCTCTGTAAACCGTGGAGTAAATTGAGGACATAGTGGCAATAAAACAGTCTAATCACACAGAAATGGAGGCAATAAGTTACACGCCTGAATCATTACAATATTCAGCTGAGTGTGCAGGACATTCAGAGATGTTCATTTGGCTGTAAATCCAAAGGTTGTTGAAACTATCCTGCTGCTCAATTCATATTAGCGGTGGGTGATATGGCAAAAATATCATGATTTAGTTTTTTATATTATTTATATTAATTGTAACTACAGAGTTGTTTAATATTTTGCAAGTTACTGAACAGTACAACCAAGCTAATGGTGGTTTATCTCTGTTTCTATAAGGCGGGCATTACGCGGACTAGCAAATAGCGCGCTTTGGCTGAGGAAAAAAATTAGGAAGAGCATAGAACCACAATAGATAGATGGAATGTAGTCTATTTAGACGATACTACAACCTCTCTGCTTTGGCAGATCGCCAGCTCATAGATCGTCTTCACGATCTCATGTCATCGTATACAGATATATATACATGCAAACGGCTGAACAACCACGTTTTGTGTACTTTTTTCCACAATGAGTGAAAATAAGTACATATACTACACATAAAAAGAAACAAAAATCCTATTGATTTGCCTGAATTTAACAAAATAGAAAAAAAGAAAACACATAAAACATGTGCAACAGCCCATTCAAATCTTACTTAAGTAATATCTTTTGTACAGGAGATATTTTTTGTTTTGTTCCCTCCAATATGTTATATTCAATAGACATTCAAATAGACACTAATTGTGCATTAACATGAGCAGAAGTGTGTTTTCTACTGAGGGGCACACAGACTTACGTATACAGCTATAGGTGGTATGAGGTAAATGATGCTGTAAAGGATGCTGTACTGTTTGACATTTTCTAAACAGTATTACGTTGTAGTCAGTTAACAAGTTATACCCCGTATTGCTAATGTTAGGATACAGTCCCTGTATACAAAAGATTGTCTCTGTGTGTGAGAAGTATATGTAAACCATGACATCTGTGGGGTATGAGAACATACGCACTCCTCTGGCGCAGCAAAAAAGTAGACTCTGAAGCAGTTAAAAGGGCAGGGAGCTTTCTTTTTTGTCATCAGCAAATAGTGATGTTACCATGGCAATCTACCCACTGCAAGGATCAGTCATTAGGCCCGGCAGTTGCTTGTTCAAGGCAGAGGACTGAAATGTTGACTTTTCACAAATCCAATTAGCTTAGCCTCCAACTTAATAAATGAGGACATTCGCTGCATTTGAGCCTTTTAATCATTCTAGATTGTTTCATGTCAGTACAGATTATTAACAAGATGATCATCAGACATGTTTTTCCTCATCTCTGCTGAACTGCAATGTGCAATACACTGTACTGTAACATATGGTTCCTTTTTAGACCATGTGCCCTGATCTTGTTTACTTTCACCCAAATAAATGACTGGTAAAATAGCAAATGATCACTTTTCCAATAAAGTGTATACTTATACTGTGATCAAAATAAATGATGAAACTAATAGAAAGGTTTGCCAGCCATCACTCGTTTATGCAGTCCACCCACTTTAAGTAGCTACAAGTAATTTAGGAAATGGCTGCACACTTGTTTCTTGGCCAGCTGCATCATTAGCTCATGTACAAGAGAACTGACAAAATGTCTAAAATCAGCTCTAGCCTTGTTGTATGTTAGTCTAGGTTCCGGCATACCCCACACGAGGGAGAAAGGGTGAGGTTTATGTATTTATATATACAAACTACACCAAAAAACAACTTCAAATTGCAGTGTTTTATTTGCATCACCAAGCCATCTCTCCAGGGAGTAAGCAAGGCCAAAATAGCAATGCCCCCCTCCCCAAAACTAAATACACCCCACGAGTTAACCAAACTAAATTAACTAAACTAAACTAAAGAAAAACAAATACAATATCAAGAACTTTCTCCCTAACTATCCCCCAAACCAGGCAAAAAACATTATGACAAACAAAAAGGCACTTACCCCCCCCCCTTTCAGCAATGCTACACATCCTAGAAAGTTATGGTTTGTGTACACTCTTGTAGGGTGGAGCAGTATCTCAGATTTACTTCAAAATGCTCCGAAGGTAACACTAAAGCTAGCGTCTCCGTTTCAATTGCACTGTAACAAGTCTGGTAGAAATTCAACTTTTTGGAAAAAAAACAGCTTCTTTACCCAGATATGTAATTGTGGCTTGACCAAACTCACATTTTGCTAAATTCGTGGTTAGGTTGGCTTTATCAAGACGTTGGAAGACCTCCTGCGGGGTAGTCAAATTATCCAAGAATCTGAATAAATGACCACATCATCCAAATATGCAAAACAATTTTGTACCCACTGTAAGAAAACATTCATGAACTTTTGGAAGGTTGCACAAAAAATTCAATTAAATTGATGCAATATATTTTTTCAACCTGATTTAACTGCCTTTACAAGCATTTACCAGTTTTACAGATTGCAGCAGAGAGACACAAAGTGCTAATAACATGTCTTTGTATCCCCATTTCAAGAAGGAAAGTCTTACAGTGGGAGACATTGGATACAGGAAGTAGCTCAAACTGACAATTACATTTTTTTGCAAAAATGTTGCAAAATTATGATGTTTAATAATTAAAGATAAAATATGAATGTTTGAATGTGACACAAATCATGCCCTCACCATGCTGTGCATTTGATGGAAGATTTGATGGTTTTTGTGCATTTGTGTCAGCACTAAAGAAGCACTCCATTGGGTGTGTGTGTGTGTTTTATATATGCTACAGTAATAGTTAATAAAAAAGTTACATTGTACAGTACTGCTTTTAGAGAATTTAAGCTTTACAGTTAACGACATTTATCACTTTTATGCAAGGCGACTTCCATTCCCTAACTACAGGGGGCAGTCGCCCTGAATCAACTTGGGGTTAAGGGTCTTGCTCAGGAACCCAGTGGTGGCGCTGAGGGTAGGATTCAAACACATGACCTCTTGGTCTAAAGGCGAGTATTTTACCTAATAGACCACCACCACCAAACACTATAAAGACTATCAAAAGGTTTAAAATGGTCCTGAGATGGTTTGCCACTGATAACATCTCAGAAACCTTTGATATAAAATCAATTTATATCAACATTCAAACCTATTTACACCAATACAGCACTGAAAGTGCAGAAATGTACAGTGTGCATATGTACCATGCTGCCGAGCATATTTGCACGGTTTTTCTGGTACACGAGACACAGCTTTTTACTAAACCATGGCGAAGAGGGAACAGTAAGCTTTTCGAAGTTTGTGCACTAATTTGAACTGTATTGGAACAGAATCAAAGAGGAATTACTGTGCATTCAGTGTCTGACTCTATTTGTATTCATGCTGCATTTTTTTTCAAAATCATCTTTGGTACTTTCATATGAGGCTGGGACAGTTCATTCATTAATCATTTCTTGTTAAAGCTTCTTCGCACAAATACAGAAGAAGAGCTCTAGAGAATTCTCAGATAACCATTATGAGCATTAGTCATTCACATTATGTGAAATTACAATAGTAGGTGAGCCTTCAGTATATCCACTAATGGACAGTGTAACCTCTGCCATCCCCTTTTGTGATGACCGTGTAAAGACATTTTGTACCTAAATGGAATATAATGCCCTAAGTAGCTTTAAGTGGCTCTCTGCGGAAACGTTTCCTTGAAAAAAATGGAATGAACAAACCAAATTGTCTCAGACAAAATCAATGATAGTAACATTTGAATTTGACTAAAATTGCACGGCACCATAATAATGCTCCTAAATAACTGTGATCAAAGGATTAAGAGGAATAATGTGAGATCATTATGAAGCACTGAGTTCAGTTTTCAGCCTACGTCAGTTCACTTGATACATATTAGAAGACCATCAAGTCTTTTCCATCTCATTCTGAGTAACTGCTTTATAATTCAACTGGTAATTCATAAAATGGTGACAAGACTAATGTAAAATGTCTTACCAGTGCAGGCTAGTTATAGTAAGATTTTAACTATAGATTTTAAGTGGACTCAAGCCAAAAAGATTAAAGAACTAATCAAAAATGGGTCAGAAATTATTCACAGTATTGTAGGTATAAGAACACAGAATAGGAATAACTGCAAACAATTTTGGCAGAATGTCCTGCTGATGACTCAGTTCAGGACGAATGTCTGCTTAATGCAGTTATTTGTTATGTAACCAGCACAAGCAACAAGATCAGGAAATGTTATCCGATCAAGATCTTAGGTAAGACAACAACTGGATAGATTGCAGAGTGTACAAGAAATTGGCTACAGAACATGCGCCCAGAGCAACAAAATGTAGCTTCTGAATAGAAATAAAGAGTCATCAAATTCACCACTTGACAGTTCACATTCTTCATTTTAATTCTGCTGGACAAGCTGCACATACACCAACCATGGCTTAGCATAGGAGTGTTTTGTCACATTAAATCATGGTCCGCTCACACTTAGTGCTTTAACAAAGATTTACTTTTCCGGTCCTTAAAGTAAGTGGATATAATGATGTGCATTGCTGTTTGAGACCTTATTGGGTGGGCTGAATAAATAGTAATTGTTCAACTGGTATTCACAAATAGAAATGGAATACTTCAATATATGTACAGCCAAGCTATGACCACAAAATGAAACACAGTCTGAAATGAAATACAGTCTGACCCTATAGAGAATATGGGCAGTACAGAATCAGACACACATTAAAAGCACCATTAAAAGCAAAGACCATTGTTTTATGGCTTAGACCAAATGGATAGAGTCGTTAAACAGCTGCAAGCATTTGCAAACATTTCTTATCAAAAACACACAGGTGGAACCATGACCCAATGTCCATGTTAGTCCATTGAAAGCCTTCATCAAAACAGCAATAGCTCATAGTGAATTTTAAGCACACAGTAGCATTTACAGCTATACATTCATGGAGCAATACCCTGAAGTTTGAAACAGTCTTGGAACCCTTGTTATAGGGCTCTAATATTAATTCACTATTGGGAATGTTTCAAAACTCATTTGCTGGTGGCATAACATGTAAGCATTACCGGTCACATATTTAAATGAAATTAGTATCATTCGTCACGTCGTCCCAGTTCTCGTTTTCCTGCCTTCTTTTAAATTGTCATGGCTTTTGCCCATCTGTAAAACGTCTTTAGATTTTTATCTGAATCAGTCTCTGTGCACCAAAAATAATGTCTCCACCCATTACTGAGTGAAAAAGCAACGCTAACGCTTTGTTGCAGTTGGAAACATGGCACAATACAGAATGAATGAACAATGATTTTCAGTTCACAGAGACTTTCAACACATGTGCATTCAAGATCCATGAAAAGCTCCTCCAGTATCAACATCATACTGGCATGTAAAATATTTTTGGTAATGAGAACCACAACACATTTCTGGGGTGCATAATTCTACAGTAATACCTTAAATACATTCGCACAGTAGCTCATATATGTCACAGTTTAACACCATGAGGTTTTCAAGTCAGTAATCACACAGAATCCCTCCTTAGATTCTTGGATGAACCTTTTTTTTAGTCAGATCAGGTAACAGAGGGTTTGTGTTGCTAAGAATGGGAAATTTGGCATGTCATACTTTTTCCACTTAATTCGTGCATGACACCAACACCTGGCCCATTATCTAAGTACCATTACAGGGAACATGCAGCTCAAATGACTTTGGCAACAGACACACTGAAATGCTGAAACACAGGGCTACAGATATGACAGAAATCTTTAGATACGCACAAAGCACTGAATGGTCACAGTGAAAACGGGTGAATTAGCCTCATGATGGAGGGATCCAGCACAAAAGTCCAGCAATGAACATACACTGGTGCATTTAGAGGTTGAGGGTGGGCTTGAAATGTCTGGGCATGGATCCACATTTAATTCTCAGTAAGTGTGTATGTGTGTGCGAGCCAAATGTCATCATAATGATTGGGAACAGAAAAAGTCTGTAAAGGTGAGACACGGAGGTTAAGGTAAAGGTTATGTTTAAATATGGGGATAGTTGACTTCTTCAGATATGCATGTGTGACAATTTCATTAAATTACATGTGAATAATTTAAAATCAATGAATTTATGTAAATAATTCAAACCCTTTACAAAAATGCTGAGCTCCATCTCTGGCACCATTTCTTCAATTTACAAAATGAAAATGAAATAGTGATGTTCATGTTTTTTGATAATAAAAAATATATATATATAGAATCCTAGTAAGAACTGTTAAAAGCAAACTGCATCATATATTTATTACCCTCCCCCTTTCATGCCTGTTCACAACAGTTGCTTGCTGCTGCTGCTGGGAAAAGATAGGCTATCTGTCATCGTAGGATACACGGGAGAAGAGTCATTACAGACTTCAGCTTATAGGGTACGTCACAGAATAAGCAACACAGTATTCCCCTTTATCAGTACAGTATTAATGGTATGTTTGGATCAAATGCAGACTATTATTAATAGTATAATCCCAATGGACAAATAATGAAGAATCACAGGCTCGTTACATGTTATTCACAACTGCTTAGTTTGCAATGATAACTGTTATAACTACACACACACACACACACACACACACACACACACACACACACACACACACACACACACACACACACACACA
>JBBJLR010002154.1:0-14325 GCA_037577145.1 Brachypetersius gabonensis | reverse complement strand
TACACATACACATATATATATTGATATATTGCTTGGAAAATCTACTGCTAAAATGGTACTATGGTTTACTGTTTTACTGTTTTCTCTGTAATTTCCTACAGCAAAGGTGAGCGACTTCGGACTGGGTCCTCAAAATACAATCCGTACGAACTTCACCACGAAGCAGCTCACGGAACTCGAGAAGGAGTTTCACTTCAGTAAATATCTCACGCGGGCGCGGCGTGTTGAAATTGCAGCCACGCTCGAGTTAAATGAGACCCAAGTGAAGATCTGGTTCCAGAACAGACGAATGAAGCAGAAAAAGCGTGAAAAGGAGGGAATCGCCCCAGCCTCTTCCACAGCGTCTAAAGACTTCGAGGACAACTCGGATCACTCCACATCCACATCTCCAGGCGCTTCCCCAAACCCTGAAACTTAATGAGTGAAATAGGCAGTACTTCATGCACTAAATCAACCAACCAGCTATACATGAAAATCGCATGTCCTTAAACATTCCAAGTTCCCAATAGCTAAGCGTTCCCATATACCCGTGTGTTATAGGCGTTGAGATGTGGGAGAATTAAATATCAATTATTTACAACCGAAACTGAAGCATTTTAGTTTGATGCAACCTCTCCACTTCTAAGGAGAGTGAAGAATTTCAGGAGTTCGTTTCCTCCTAGGCAATGCACTTCTAGCATTTTTCTCTAAATGGACGAGGGCAAAAAGAATGGTGACGTTGTTGTGCTGTTGCTTTGATGTTTTTAATATGTTTTAGATGTAAGTTTGAGAACTGATTGTGAATAGTAGGCCCAGCTGTGACATAAAAGAATAATCTGACCGTTTGCACTACAGGCGATTACAGGGTAGGCCTCCAGTCCAGTGATGCAGCTCAGATTGTGAATCTGAATATCCAAGTAAATAAAAGTGATTTCTTTTTTCTGTGTTAAATTCGAAATTGCAACCCGAATCAAGGTGCAATATATACATTTCTGTATTCAGTAGACATATTAGGACACGTCGTAAAAAAATTATTTTTAGAATCGCAATGTTCATTTGTTTCCGAAAATACAAAGTTGCAATGGCCTTTTCGTTATCAAAACCGTTTATGAATACACAGACTGGCTGAGTTTTATTAGTTGTGTCTGTATCCCACGAAAGTCGTATTTCAAGTATGTATCTACCTCATATAATAATAATAAAAATATTTTTGATTGATTGAGCAAACCTTTTTCTTATTATGCGTGTTGTCATTTATGTATTTTATCTAATCTATTGAAATCTTTCACTTTAGAAGGAAGCAACATGCCTTAAAACTTGCACTGAACCTTATATGTTAAAAGTACATGAAAACTAAAAAAATGGAAGATAAGGCCAGTCACCTTTTTAGACTTTTTCATTTTTATATTTATTTTTACTGTTTGTTTTCACCGTCCTTAAACTACCCTAAAACAACTTTAGTCTTGTTTTACGACACTTGACATGTGTAAATGTGTTCTCTTGTGTCCTGGGCATAAATCTGCCTTCGTGTCGTGAAAAGCCAAACGGGGGTATATAGGTCTGACTGCTGGGATGGAGGGAGAAAGAGACCACCAGTCAGCCGTGCTGTTCTCAGTGAGGAATGTTGCTATATATTCCGGGTGGCTCATGGTGACCTTTTTACCTCTGCGATCTCTAAACATGTCAGCAAACTTTCTCAAAGTTTCTGTGGCTGTATTGGTGGCTGTAACCTCAGCAATCCCGCACTAAATTGGAGTCATAATGTAAGTGCCCAGTGCTAATTTGAGGTAGTAGTTAAAACACCACTTTATTTCTAGCCACTAGCCACTGTCCCTGAACAAACTAATGATCGCATGTGCTGCCCATAACCTACGTTAAAGCCTAAAATTCTCAGTCATAAATCGCACCCTGGACCTTATAAGACTGAATTGCTTGCCACTATAAACACTAAATTGTGTCAAAATGGTCCTAGATTTACTAATGGTTCGCTGTTGAATAATCGAAACCAATGCCCTAATGCGTGAAGACTGATTAACGGACACTGACTTGGCGAATGCGCTGCAGCACAAGGTGTTTATTACAACAATCAAAACAGGAAAGAACAAGACTGTCAAACATAAACAAAAATGGCACTTGAACAAACCATTTTCTAATACCTTTACATTTACGGGCATCAGGGTGAAAGATCTGAAAATGATTCCACTAAATAACGTTTTGTTTCTATTTGCGGAACCTTTTAACTGCCAGTTCTTTAAATAAATAGTTTTATAAAATAAATGTGTGAAACTGAGGAATATTTTCGAAAGTTAAAAAATAATCAAATTACTTGTTGACAATGCTTGTTTTCTTTCCCTTTTGAAATGCGTCAATTAAAAAAGGCAGATATGGTAAATCTCTTTCATATCTCTGTTATATGAAAACACAGCATAATGGCTGTTTTTGCTTCTGTACACTCCCTGGGTGGCCTGCAAGCTAAAAAAATGCTATAAGCCAGACATCATGTATCACAATTGGTTTTAAAGACAGACATTTTGTGAATCATGCGAATAGCACATAATTCAGGCTACCAATTAGTTGTATTACGTATAGCGTGTAGTTCATCAAATTTTGAACACTAGTATGTGAGCTCATAGCATGGGTGTCCAATAACACAACTCCCTTGGACAACGTGTCTAAACTCTAGGCCTTCTCCAAGAAAGTCTTTCCTGACCATCTGCTGGGTCAGTTGGTGTGGATTTCAGTCACGCGGTTTAAAGCGTTTGTCCTGTACCCCCCAAAACGGTCTTTGATCAAATCGCTGTTCCCCGCGGTCACCATCGCCAGCTTGCATTGAAACGCAAAGCAGCCTCACGCACACAGTGGCAAGTTTAACCAGAGGTCACCTTTAACTGTAGGTGAACTCTTACACATGAAAACGTTTTCACACTGATTCAAACATTGGCCTTTTTTTCCAAAAACATGGCACCAACACATAGGATATGCATTTTGGCAAATGTCTCGCTTTTGTTTATCTCACACTTTTTAATTAAAGAGCCTTGAAACTTTTTTGCCGTATGCACGCCACAAGATGCTTCTTACAATAGTCCAAACCAGGAAGAACCAGCATAAACGATGGTAAAGACTAGCATAATGCATTCAGGTGCAGATTTGTGGATCGTAAAAAAGAAAGATCTAAAACCAGGATTAAATGTAGTTAAAATGTAGCTACTTATTATTTTAATATACGTCTATAATTTTGACTTTACTATTTGGTCGTTTTAGGAGTCTTAAGTAGCAGGCCAAAGCACTACTGAACGATCTGCACAATTGCAGTGAAACGTCTTAGAACTTCCAACATCTATTAGCATAGGAGGTGAGGCTTATTGCCAGTTTATTCTTCTCTTTTTTTAGGCGCTTCTGGTCTAAAGTAAAACTACAAACCTAATAACATCAGAGATGTGACAGAATGCAAGGCAAATGCGCCCACCAAGGTAACATTTTATCACGTATACATTTGAAGTTAAACTGTTGTGGTTTAATAATGCTCTAGAAAAACAATAAAAGGAATTTACGTTTCTAGATTTCAATCCGTTTAAAAGGGTGCTTTGTATTGATTTAGATGCTTAAATTGTAATACATTGTGTAGAAATAACTTGCCCCCTACATTTTCTACCTAATCAGGTAAACCACCGTTGATCCCCTCATTAATGAATTGTAATTGCATGTCAGCGATAATTTAATTCGAAGCCCAATCAAAATCGTGCCCAACCAAAATCTTTCAACACATACAGTACAATCCAAATGGTTAACTTTAAAAAGCACGCATTGCCTTTAATCTAGAAAAGGTCATGACAATACGGTTGTTTAAAGATTAGTGAATTAAGCTTGAAGTGTATGAAGTGACTACGTGATTCATGGCAATGATTTTGTATGCTTTTTAAGATTCAGTTTGAAACGTGCAGTGCAAAAAATGTCAGAGGACCAGCGACCTCCTGAGGAACTAAGATTGTGAAGAAAAACAGAAGCGTAGGAGTTACCCGATGAGTGTAGTATAGTAAGAGAATACTACACAATGAGTAGACACGCCCGCGCGCACACGAGATGGTATTTACGTATTAGTATTTAAATAACACATGACATGAAAGCCTTATGAGTTTCTAAACCGTCTCTGAGCCCCGGGGGGCATGATTCCTGGTGAAAGGGTCCGGGGAACACCTCGGAGGATGCTGACAAGAGGGTGCGGGGGAGGAAGGGGAGTGTGAAAAGATCGGGATGGTCTTTTTTGGCAACGTTTGAGGAAACGACTTTGCAAAAGTTTTTTTTCCCCTTTTTTCTCTCTCGTGGCCTCACCCCTTTCCAAAGTTTACGCGGACTTGACAGGTCCATTTCATCCCCGACCTTCTGACGGACCGCCTCAATATTTGCACAGGCGGATGGCTTTGCCCTGGGCCCCGGCCTCAAACAGCTCCGTCCTGCCATCCCCGCTATCCGCGGTCTCGGTTCACAGAGAGTTCAGGCACAAATTAATTCTAGAGAGGCCTTGCGGGTCAGCCTGAGAGAAGCTGCCACAAGCTCCCATCTCAGAGGGGTCAAACGCAGGTCTCTTCCCTCAACGCCACTCCGGGCCTTCAACTCGCCCTGCTCACCCTTCTTATCTTTTTTTCTCTGTTACTCCCGCTCTGTCCATTCCGTCCCCTCTGCAAATTAAAATGACACACGAAGGGCTTCAGAGATTCAGACAACAGAATTTCCCACTTTGCGTTTTTGTAGGTCAAAACTTACAAGCACAATTTGCATACTACAGTATATTAGCATATATAGTTGAACACAAGCATTTCTTTTCTTTAGTAAAATCAAATGTGGCTATTATACCTTTTGCAGACAATAATATACCGTCAAATGTTTCTGCAAATATTCCCTACACTTTTAATATTAGATATTTTCTAGAATTATTTGGCCTGAAAGTACACAATGGGAAATTTGTTTCTGGATGCCTTTATTCCAAAATCACATTATTCCAAGAAATACCTCAACAAACTAGAAATGAATAAGCTAGAAAATTGAACACAAGTATATAAACACACACACAGGAAAATGTTACATTGATAACACATGGCAATATAATCGAATTACCACCACCAACAGCAGTAACAATAATAATAATAACAACAACAATAACAACAATAACAACAATAAAAAAAAAAAAATTAGCACGCTTCCTTTAGCTGAATGTGATAAAATGGCAAAAATGGCAGATGACCTCAGTATGACCCCGCGCTGTCCAGCCACAAGGGCAATATCTCTGAACACAGATCGACACAAACTGAACATGAATGTTCTGGCACCACAAATTCTAATATACAAATACAAGACAATATCTGCAAGATTCCCTATCTGACAATGATCAACAGATTTACCGGCTACCGATATTCAAGAATTAAACACGAGCCGGTGCTTCGATTGCCTGTAAAATGTATTTAGCAAAACCACGATTTTCACTCTTAAAGATTTACAATTTTCTTTAAAAAGTATTTTGACTTTAAACATACAAATGATGGGGAAAATGATGGGGAACGAAGGCCAAAACATCTTCTTCGTCTTCTCACATACTTGGGTGAAATCAGAGCAAAAGGTTATCTGACAAAAAATCCTCAACTGTAGGAGAAGACAAGGTGAATTGCAAAAGCGGTTTTTTAAGCAAACGTATTTTATTAAAAACAACCCACGACATTAAAAACAATTGGCATACTTTACCTGAATTTCTTCATTTTAAAAGTCAGGGAGTCAGTCTTTTACATGCTTACAGTAAAAAAAATGTGAACAGTGTATTTCAACACCTAGTAAAGAACATCACAATCAAGGAAGAACAGAATTGCTCCATGAACTGCCCTGGGCTCTGAAACCCCATGACCCAGGTCACCAACAGAATATCAACAAGCTGAAAAATAAGATGTAAACTAACTTAGCTGTTATTTCGACAGGAATCAGTACCTGAATTTTAGCCATCTGCTAATTTTAACTTATTTATTAGTTTCCATTGCCATTTTCAAACAATTAAACTGATGATCAAAGTAAATCTTGTTGACAAAAGTATGATTTGTGTCATAAGAAGAGGTAAAAAGGACTGTTGATTAGGTCTTGGATACCTACCTTATCATGAACTATTTTACATTTGTAAAAGCTTGATTCTATTCTGAAACCTAAAACTTACTGTGGCAATATATGTCAATATGAAAAAAGGAACCCAGTTGATGTACTGTTTCCGAGCATCAATAGAATTTACATAATAAATACTTTTAAATAAAGTGAATTTGCAGAGTATACTGCTGTATGGATGGGATAGCATGTTCATTGACCCTTTGCCTTGGACTTAAAGAGGATGACTCCCACTCTGTACACACAAACAAACAACAGCATTGAGTAAAGACTGCACAATGGCTTTATTTACCTCAAGCTAACACAGCATGTTGACACGTTCTTTATATTTCTGAAGATGAGGAAAATTAGGAAATAATAAACATCATTTTAACAAGCAATTATTAAAATTCTTCCTTCCAGGTTTGATACATAACACAGACCTTCCAACGCTGGACATTATCCTTTTTCTACCAATGTTTTCTAAGGTATTTTGTCAGTGTATTTAAAGTTGTTGGTATGTAGGTTTTGCTTAAATGTCACAGAGTAAACGTATGGGCTGTAAATATATATATATATCAGGTCAGGTTGAGTGAACTGCATTAAAAGGTTTTTAACTCACTCAGAGAGAGAAAAAGTTGGTCACTGGCCCAGTTTTATTGTTAATGATAAGTTACCTGGCCTCTTTTAATTTCTTAAAAGCGGCCCAGTAATAGTAAGTCAACAGATCAGTATGTTGAAATCTTATTTGAATCAATAAAAGGTTAACTTCTGTTCTAAGTCACTAGCTTAAATATATATTCTTTTCATTTGAATAAATGCTGTGTTAAAATCACAAGATTATTTCCCATTAATCTTACTCTCTCATTAAAAGTGAGCCTGTATAAAAATGACAAATAAATTTCCATAATACATAATGAAATGTGGGATATATTGAGAGAGCGTTCAGAGAAATGTGAAAAAGAAAAGAGAGAGAGGAAGAGAGAGAGAGAGACCCAGTAGTTAAAAGGGAGAAGTGTGACGCTGCAGGCAGGCGATTAACAGACTGCCATGTTTTCCCCCTGCAGTGTGTTTGGTTGGTATCAGTGATGACCCTTCCTCCATCTTCTCTTCCGCTCTTAGCTCTTGTCCTGCATTTTGCCAAGAAAAACTGTTTTAAAAGGTGGGTTTTTCACATTTCAAAAGAGTTATTCAAAGAACCATTCATTCAATTGATTTTGGGGAACCAACACACTCTCTTTTAAGACATCCATCATAAATTCTCATAAAATTCTCATAAATTCTCTATTTTTGAGAATGCAGGGTATTAACAGTCCAGTGTATTTGCATAACGGAAGACAACTAAACGCCATCTTTAGTTACTGAAAGGAGTTTCCTTTCAAGATGCACCACTTCTCATGGTTGAAGAAACTGCGAGTGTGTGTATGAGTGTGTGTGTGCAGTAAGATTTAAGAATTGAGAAGACTCATCAGCAAGATTTTTGTATGTGAGACAATTCAAGACTGTCAGGAGTCCCAGCAGCAAGTTCAAGAGATGGGTGTGTGTACATATGGGTGTACTATTTAAAGATCCCTAAGAGATGCTGAGGACAGACTAGACAGGAGGGAAATTTAAGCTCAAAAGAGATGATGTGTGTGTTTGTGTCTGTGTGTGCATGTGTAGCATAATGGAAATAAAAACCGACTGTAAAAAATGACTGTATGTGTCCATGAATGTGGATTCTTTTACCTTCCCATACTACCAGAAACAACTAAGATTATACAGTGACAACTATATTTAAATATTCTATAAGTGTTTTAATGTAGTCATAAAAAATTTTACCTAACCATTTCCAAGGCTTTCCAGGCTATTTTGTTCTGTTCTAATAAGATGCTGTTTACTATACCTCATGCAAAATGCAAAAGAGGTTGCAATTCCTTCCATATGAATCAGCAAGACTAAACTGAAATAGGAAGAACAGGTGGACATATGACTTGGCTTGCATTGAGATCCCAAAAATAATTACTTCAAAAACAATTTGAAAAATAACTTCTGTGAAAAAAGGAAAAATTTAATTGTACATTCCAGTGTTTCATATTCATCTTCAGGTCTTTGCAAAACAGCCCTGGGAGTTTATATTTTCACAAAGAAACTGAGCACACGTCATTGCATGTTTGTCAGCAAAGTTTGGCTATGCACACACATTATATATTTGTCTTTCATGTCTCTATATCATGACCTTTGATTGAACTACCACTGAGCTCACATGCGAGAGCTGGATCTGTGCTTCCTGAATACACCCTAGACTCACTCTGGGGGTCTGAGTTTTAGAATTTAAGCAGTAGGATTGCTGGAGATGGCATGAAGCCAGCTTGCTGTTAAAGTGTAATTAGAAACACAACGTTACATCGACACCTCCCTAACAGCTTAAAAGAAGGTTCCATATGACAGCAAAGGTCACCACCCACCCAAAAAACTCACTCCTCCTGTCTTTGACACCTCCATATAGAGGCAAGGCATGATAGCAAGCAGATTAGATTCTCTGTGTGTGGAAGGACAGAAACACAAGGGAGACTGAAGACTCTGGAGGTGTGAAGGGCCTGATCTAGAGGGCAGCTGTTGCTTTTCTTGTCTGATCTCATTCCTTGTCTGTTACACTTATTTATATCTCAATGGCTCAGGTTCCCCCTGTTATAATCCCTTACTGCTCCTCTTTAAGTGGTGGTTCAGCTAAAAAGTTTCAAGTAAGGCATTTTTGAAGTTTGCTTCTTTAGTAGTGGAATAGAGCTGCAAGATGAGTGTAGCTAAACAATAGCACACCTGTCTAAAACCACATACTTGCTCACATGATTTCTAATCCAATGTGTAATATTGTAATGTGTATCTGCAGTGTGTGACAGAGTCATGAAACAGTATCGACTGCATAGACAGAGAATGAAAAAAAAAAAATCCCTGATGACTGTAATGGATGACAATCACCAGAAACGAGTGCTTAAAACAGACATACATTAAGACAAAAGGATAAATTCTAAACATTATGGCTACAACAGGTCCCAGGGAGTCTGCCAACGTCTATAAATGGGGCATTTTCCAAGAAATGTTAAACATGTAGGTAGCCATGACCCTGTGGTTAAAAGTAGATTGAAACAACAAGCCAAAATGCTTTCTGCACCAGTAAAACAATCCAAAATGAAAGTCTGTCATGTCTGGCTGAAATGGTTCCTGAAAAGATCATGCAATAGGTTAAAGAGAGTGCTCAATTTTCAGTCAAAAAAGACAGCAGCCATGTATACTTTCTATGTTAATTTTAATGCCCATTGCTTTAATCCATTTAGCCCATTGCTTGTCATAGTAGAGTGTACCTGATGCTGGAAATTTATTTTCTTTGCAAAAACAATGAAGCACATTCATATCTGGATCTTGTGTCCATCAGAAACGGTTGACAGTACAGCAGGAAATGTTTGATATGGCACCATTTACGTTAACATGTAGTCCACATGTGATCTTCATAGCTGCAACAAACCCTGTCAAAAAATAATAAATCAGAGCTTAATATATAAGTAAGGAAAAACAGTTAAGAGGGGAAGTGTTTTTTTCAAATATGTATGACAATATGTATAGGAGACAGAGATATTCACAAGTCATTTTTACCAAGTCCAAGTCAAGTCTCATGTCTTTGTGCTCGAGTCCAAGTCAAGTCTCAAGTCTTTGAGAGGCAATGTCAAGTCAAGTCTCAGGTCTTTGAGTGAATGTTTAGAAGATATGCTAATTGGCCACACCCTTAGCTGGTGCTTAGCTGGGGGTGGGACTGCGTGCTGTGATCCGCCCTCACTGACACAGAGGATTGCCTTAAATGATCTTAAATCTAAATGTTAAATATGAAAAATATATCTCGCTCCCTAAATGTGAAACTTCACATTTCTCAGTGAACTCTTTCCAACAACCCCTCAAAAACCCTTATTAGCTGAAAATCGTTCACCTCGGACAAAAGTAATAGGACACGGGGGGAGGTGAGCGGTTTTCGGGTCGCTGGAAAGAGTAAGGGATATAAATAAATAATTCCATGAAATGAACATTATTTACGAGTTTTGACTCACAAGTCACAGCACCATAGTTGTTTGTGCGACTTAAGTGCGACTCAAGTCCAAGTCTCAGACTCGAGTCCCCATCTCTCATAGGAGATAAGCAAGAGAGCTGGTTAGTCACCAAGGTGCTCCTAGAAGAGGTGGGTCTTCAGACCATTCTTGAAGATAGCAAGGGACTCAAGCTGAGCGGTGCTTGAAGCACTGAGAGGACACAAAGTGAAACACTGCTTGATCAGTAATAATAGGTAAGGAGGTGCAAGTCTATTCTTGGCCTTGAAGGCAAGTGTTAAGGTTTTGAACTTAATGGGAACGGCCACAGAGAGTCAGTGAATGTTACGTAGAAAAGTCGTGATGTGTAAGAATTTAGAAACATTGAAGACTAACCTTGCAGCTGCATTCTGAATTAGCTGAAGTGGTCTTGTTACCTTCAGTGGAAGTCTTTCCAGTAGAGAGTTGCAGAAGTCCAGTAGTGAGAAATGACCAGTAGTGAGAATGGGTCAGATTCTTTTGATTTAAGATATCTGCATGTCCTGGCGAGGTGATCAACGTGCTACAAGAATGACAGTTCTTCAACTAGCATGACACCAAGATGTCTTACCTTCTTTGTGGGGACAATTATCGAGAAATAGTGAGATTGTGGCTTAGTGATGGCCTGCCTTTGATGAAAATAAGCTCTGTCTTGCTGGGATTCAGCTTGAGGTGGTAGGCCGCTATCCAAGAGGAGATGTCATCCAGGCAGTCTGAGATGCAGGTCGAGACCTGATCATCAGTGGATGGGAAAGAAAGAATAAATTTAGTGTCACCTGCATAAATGTGGAAAAGCCATGTGAGGCTATTAAATCCCCAGGATAACCAGTATATAGAGAAAGGAGGAGCAGTCCAAGGACTGAGCCCTGTGGAACACCAGTGGACAATCCTCGCAGGGCAGAATGTTATGCTGTCAGTCTATTTCCGGTCATCAATGTATGATATAATTGCCTGGTTGTGCCCAAAATTGCAAGACTGAAGAGAGTAGCTATCATGGGCGTCACTGCCATTCAATCACATTTCGTAATTACAGTATTCGTTTGGACACCCCCACATTTAACATAAAATATTAGTTCACCCAGTGCTGTTTTGCGAAATAATCAGTTTCACTTAATCAATAAGAGAATACACATACCACTGGAAATCTGCTCTGGGTTTGCCTCCAACTCACTGCATGCAAGTGAAGTGAATTGTCAGTACATAAACAGGCTGAAACGCGAACATGTAACTCAGCCCCATTGTGTGCAGAAGAAAACAGTTTGGCAACCTCTGCCTTAAGCCACGTTAAATGAATGTTTAACTAAAAAATTAAACATTAGGAATAAGCTTTGCCTTATTTAGGCTACCTGAACAGTAAACTTAGGGTATTCTTGGTTGATGAACCACTGTTTGCAATATTTGCTCCCTCCCAAGAGACAATGGTCATAAGAAAGTAAATTAAAATTTCCCCACAAGACATAAACTGTATCACATTAATTTCATTATCTTAGGCATAGCAGTAGGTTTAAAAACAGGCTCATTAATATATGGACTAGTTGAATGAGTACTCGTTGAATTGCTGAATCTATCTCTAAAATAGTAATTGAACTACGTCACTTTTGTACGTAAAATTAGGTGTTTAACAACCTGTTAAAAATATACCAGAATGCAGGAAATGGTCAGACCCTCGCCAGTGTGTCCCACCTCACATTCTGAATGCCTCTGATGTCCCTGGTAGCTAAATAACATATAGTACACATATAACATGTAGCATGTCATGAATAGGTTGCCTACTTTTTTGTGTGTGCTAGAAGAGTTCTCATCAGAGAGATGATGCTGATCTCATATAATCTGCATGCCTTTCTAATGACACCCTAAGTAAATTTAAGCATGCAATTTGCCCAATGCAAATACTGGCCGTAAGCATATTTTAAACATTAACTATGTAGCTCCAGTGCAAAAACAAAGAAGAAAATTTCAGACACCAAACATCAACTACAACTGCACCTTTAAATACTTTTTAGCAGTGTGCCAAATGTTAAGTTTAGTTTGGGCATTGTTTATTTCTTTGATGAAGTCTTGAGTGACCCAGTTTACAGCTTCTAATACAGTTACAGACTTATTTAAGTATGGTGGGTTTATGGTGGGAGATCCATATTCCTACAGATAGCTTCATAGGAATCAAATCTATAATGAGTCCTCAGGTCTGAACTCTATCTGAGCATGTGTGTGCCCTAATACCTCACCCTCTCTCCACCCTTTTCATCTGTCACAGTCAGCAATGGGTTGCAGAGCATAACTGCTAATCAAAAATCTAATTTAGTCTCTAAATCAAGACATTAAAAATTTACACAGGAAGAAAAAGAAAAAAGGAACGGAGGAGGCTGAACAAGGAAAATAAAGGATAGAAGGGATAGAAGTAATAGAATGAAACAAAATCAGTCAATCAGACCAAAGGGACAGGGAATTTGCATTCTGAATCTATTGCTCTGTACCATTTCAGCACAAAGGTATCAGTCTAGAGGCGTTTCTCACTGGGCAGTGTGAAACAGCATGGTACAAATCTGAACCCAGAACTTTCCGAACCCTGGTCAGAACCAGTGATGGGAATAACGGCGCTATAAATAAACGGCGTTATTAACGGCAATACTTTTTTCAGTAACGAGTAATCAAAGGAGTCACTTATTATCAAAGGAGTTTCCCCCGTTACAACGCCGTTACCGTTACTGACAATAAAATGCGCGTTACTATAACTGAGAACAGTGAAGCGGTTTTCATGCAAGCAATGTCTCAGCCTCAAGACCTCTCTTTCTCAGGGGTGTGTGTGTTTGTGTGTGTTCGGGGCTGGGGTGGGACACAGAACCAGTTATAATGATTGGTGTGTCTGAAAACGTGGTGTAACTGAGAACGCGATGATTGGCTTCGATTGAGTAAATTTCCATTGTTTGCCAATCAGAGGCAGAGAAGTGCGGGTGTTCACACACGAGCACACGCAGATCAGACGCACACAAACCAACATCCAGGAGTCACAACAATGGCAAGTTCAAAGGTAGCTTTTGCAAACTGGAAGTATAAGCACTACTTTTCCCTCGATGAGGTGAAAGGCAAAAATGTTGAATTTAACAACATTTAAATAGTTTAGATTAGTGAACAATGTTTTATATTTATTTTATAGTTGTATTAAATTAAGATTTTTTTAAAGTAATGCAATAGTTACTTTGCCTGGTAATTAGTTACTTTTGTAACTAATGTAACTCAGTTACTATTTACTTTTTTAAAGATACATGCCCAACACTGGTCAGAACCATGAAAGTAGCATAATTAAACTAAATTAAAAGTGCAAAGTATAACCACATTTACTCATACTAAGCACATCCAAGCATACTATGTGGTCACTGAATTTTGTGGGACATTCTATGGCCTAAAAACTGTAAAAATTCTGTTTAATGGTAACATTTTATTGCCACTTTTTGAGGCTATTGGGGTGTGTGTCTTGAATGTCTGTTTGGTTTCAGCCAAGGATTTTCATTTTGGTGCACCACTAACAAAAACTATAATGATACTAAATTAATGTAAATGAGACCTCATCAAAACTTTTTATTAGTCAAGTACCAGATATTCAAAAAAGAATTTAAGTCCTTTAGTCTGCTCAAATTTGGTTCCTGAAAGGGTAAATATCAGGGTAAATACTGCATATCATGAGAATGCCCTTGTGTATTGTGATCATGGGCATCAGAACCATTACAGCATTCGTTTCGTCCCCTCCACCCCACCCCCGCCCCCAATCCACCCAGCCCAGGACAGCAGCCGAGACGTTGCACACACCCCACATTAAAAATGCTTCCGGC
The DNA here is from genome assembly GCA_037577145.1 of Brachypetersius gabonensis. NCBI lineage: Eukaryota > Metazoa > Chordata > Actinopteri > Characiformes > Alestidae > Brachypetersius > Brachypetersius gabonensis. Next base: position 314 of record JBBJLR010002154.1, on the reverse strand, counting down.
GACCAAGAGTGTGATGCTAAATTATTGACATTTCCCCATCCACAGTTTTTACTGTCAACACTGCGTCTATGGTGTACTCTGCTGGGATGAGATGAAATATATGGCACTCTGCTATTGACTCAGGGGTTCCAGTAGGGAGAATTTGGTTTATATTACTCTTCAGCTACACTTAGTTTAGCTCTGTATGACAGCTAACCTGAAGGTGAACCCTGCAAGTTTCACATACATATACATAGCACCCATTCTCTCTCTCTCTCTCTCTCTCTCTCTCTCTCTCTCTCTCTCTCTCTCTCTCTCTCTCTCTCTCTCTCTCT
>JBBJLR010002145.1:0-14325 GCA_037577145.1 Brachypetersius gabonensis | reverse complement strand
CACCAGGTGCCTCCAAGCTCATCACAAGCCTGGAGTCCACCTGCTGACTACACACAGGCACCCTGACCCGTGAAAACGCCAAAACACTAATCTAACTTACTGCCTTTAACGGCAGTCTCCCTCAGACCTCACAGTTATACCTTTGATGTAGTACATGATTATAACACAAACATCGAGTACAAATTATAACATAATTGAAGTCACCAGCTTCTCCCACTCTCCAGTTTCTGTCTCACAAAGGCTGTGTCCTAAACTGCAAAATACCACAATAAATAGCATGTTGAAAAAAATACATCATCAGCTATGCATCCAGTAATGTATCTATGTAAAGTGCAGAAGTGTGTAGTTATGGACGCAGTTAAAGTGAAAATCTAAGAATTCCATCCAGACCACTCTTAGGATGAGGTCGGGTCAATGATGAGGGGCCCGCTAGCTAAGAAAGCTAGAGTAAGGCGGAAGTTCAGCCCTCATGATCAAAAGAGTGCAGTTTTATTTAGACTAGAGGTATTTAGAAGAAGAGCTAGAGGTATTTTCCATTCAGTCTTAACTGACACAATTCTAAAAATATATTCAGGCTGCCACACTATTTAAGGTGGTTCTCCGTTCTCTATGCTGCCTGAATTGACAATTTGCAAAGTTTTTATGAGATACATATTTAACTTCTGTATCACTGATGCTCTGTAGGTAAACACAGAAACCTAATAAATGCAGAGCATGACTTGTGAAGATGCAGAAGTACAGAAACAGCATACTAGCTAAAACAAATGTAAGATTTAAGATTTACAAGATTTATATTTATTTCGATGCACACACTCCCCACCAATGATTCAAATATTGCTTGGTAATTACATCTGAAGCTCCAGAGGTTAAAGTGGCATAGTTGCTAAGCAGAAAGCCTATTTCAATGGAATTAAATTCCTGACCTGTAGTTTTTTTTTGATGTGGTGTCAAAATTAATGTGGTGTCAACTTAATGTTGCTATGGCTACTTAACAAGAATATTTTAAACTGACAATTTTAAACTGACAAGTGCTTTACAGAGATTTCAAAATATTGAGATATAAAAATATTGCACTATTATCTATACATTGGTTTACCTTACTGTCAACCCAATCAAACCAACATGGTGTTTTTTAAAATGACCATATATCTCATGAAAAATCCCCCACATTGCAGTCTTTTCAATGTTTTTCTCACTATCATGGCGAAGGACCCTGAAAATGATTATGATGTACAGATTTTGGTGGCTACTAAGGCTGATCAAAGTCTTCTTGTGCATCATCCTAGCAAACCACAAAGATGGAGCATGCCCAGTAAACCCATTAGCGCTGATAGTGCAATAATGGACAACCAATTTATGGACCCAGGGATTGTTTAGCTGACCCTATAGCCATTTTCACAGCAACAAATGTGAGCTAGTCTTAACCTTTCAGAACATGCATTATACTTTTTAGAGCATTCTCATAATGCTCCCTTCCTTTAGAGCTAGATTAGGCCTGAGCCCAGTGTTTTTTTAACAAGCACCCAGTGACACTATAAACTCATTTACCTTTAAAAACCTGTTGAAAGCCATTAAAAACTTCAGTACGTCAGTATCATTTTACCCATAATTAAATATTTAATAAATAGTTCAGCTCAGCAAAAAAAATTACATATTTTTACACTTACCCCACTCAATAAACAAAGACATGTCTAGTGTCCAAACGTTGCTATCATTGCTAACTAAATAGTCGCTCAAACTGCCCACATTGTTTCTACAAAAATACATTACTAAAAGTTCTCTCAACCTGCTGAAACCACATGCAGCTTTTCATAAAGTTGCCTCAGACTTGCGTATGTGGTTTCGGACTTAGTATCTATGATGGTACTAATGTTCCCAGGTTCCTACGCAAGACTTGACTTGGGACTCACTCTCCTAAACATTCACACAAAAACACACACCTCTTAATTTCCCTTACAATTTCCCTTACAAGTTAAACCAGTTCTTCTTCTGTCATATTGACTTACTTAAATAATAGATGAAAAAAAATCTAACCTTGATTTAGCTGTCATTTAAACTCATAAATGTCTTACTTGGGAAGCTCCCTATACATGGCACTAATGAGTGTCGGATGCTAGGTACATTATTTGGGTGCAGAGTAGAGGGTGAAGCGGGAGTGAATTTTCAAACCTCTTCCGACCCACTCCCACAAAACAAAATCAAATCCCATCCCAATCCTGTAAAAAAACTGGGGGAAAATCCCGACCCGTCCCAATCCCAGAAGAATGACTCCCATTCCCTCCCACTCCCGTGTTGTTGTTTTTTTGGCTGGAATCGTCAGTTACAGTAAAAAGAAAATAGAGTACAGATCACAGCAGGCCCAGCTTAGTAACTTGTAATTTGTTATTTTATTGATCTGAAAGTAATTTTAACAATGCACAGTGTTTCATGTTGAATTTTATGCAAATCATCCATCCATCCATAAAAACACAGACACACACACACACACAGTCTGAGTAGTCCTTAATCGGTTGTCTACAAGTCTTGCAGCTGGCGTATTGCGTTTTCACGCCATCATTCTCAACACATCAACATTTTAGTTACTTCAGACCGCCCAGAAATATCCATGAGCACAAGTGACGTATTATTTTCAGACAGTAGTCGTTGCAGCGTAGCTTTCACGTCTATCTCCATTTTGGTAATGATTTTTGCGACTAAAAAGTGTGTGAAGAAGCTTCTTCTTTTACATTATTGGTGGTTGGGACTATCGCCACCTACTGTTACGGGTGTGTGGAGCACCCCATTCACTTAACCGGCTACACACAGCAAACAGGAGGAGAGCATAAAGAGACAGGACAACCAGTATAGAGTTCAAAATTAATTAATGTATTTGGAATGTATATTTTTGTGTAAAGTTATCCTAGTGTTATTACGATTCCTGGTCCCACCCTTTCCCGCATACATTTTTTCCAGTCCCGACCCAATATCGTTATTAATAGTGATTTTGTTTCCCATCCCGCAGAGCTCCTGATTTTATTACCCACATAAGCATAATGGAGTCATTTTATATTCCCCATTAACATAAGCTGGCACAGACCTCCAGTGAATGAATGGATTTCAAACATTTTTTATTACATTTTAATGAGACAAAAGACCATGATTATGTTTTATTGATCAATACAGTTTCCTATATCTTCTTTGCATCTTTTTTTTGTCAATTTTCATTATCAGCCCAAGTGACTTTGAAACTGCTGGCACGTCGTTTTTATGTCTAGAGTTAGTCTGACTGACAACGTTTGCATCAAACTGCTGTTAATGTCTGCACATGAGTATTGCCCTGATCCTAACCTGTGTTTGACGTGGAGAACTGATACAACTCAGTGTGTAAATATACTCAATGACAAAAAACGTTAAGCACCCAGAAGTGATGGTCTAATTTAGATGTATTTAGAAGAGGTCCACCTATACCCAGCCAGGTCCCCAGATCCTTCTCCAATCGAACATGTGGGGATCAGCTCGGATGCCAACTCAGACCCAGCATCAATCTGCAGGATCTCAAGGACCAGTTACAACAGCTGTCGGCTGAGTTTGCGCAGAAGAAGATACATTCAATGGTTGTATGATTTCATTCCATACCATATAACTGCATGTATCCAGGCTTGTGGGGGTGCCACACCCTACTGACATGGGACCAGCAGTATGCCACACTGCCATCTCTGTTGTCCTTTTGATCTGATACTTATTACAGTCACCACAGTGACCTTTCACCAGGTTCGTTTTATTTTCACCACTTCATCTGGTGGCGTAACTTTTTTGGTGTATATAGATGATACATTGAAACATTGCCTCTTTGTTCCAACAGGTCAAGTAAAGCAGTACTCCATTACTGTTGATATGTGGGTATTGGAATATTGTCCCCTTGATTACTGAGTGTTTTAACCACCACAGAGATATAAAAATGCACAGTGGGTTTGTACAGAGGTGTGTGCATTTGAGATGTCCTTTGCGTTTGCATGCTTGCATCTGTCTTATTAATAGTCGTGGTAATAGTAGAAGTATATCTGTAAGCCAAAAAACAAACTCCAAACTAAAAAGGAAAAACAGACCTAGGTTCAATTATAGAGGTTATACATTTTTTATTTGGATGATAGGGTTCTTAGTGATTTATGGAAAGATTACAGGCAATTATTTACAAGACAGAAATAAGCAGAAGACTGCCACTTCCATTTTGTTCAACTGTACATTTCAGCGTCGACATCCTTGGCTGAAGGTGCCAAAGGACTTGCTGTTTCACACAAAATGCCACTGATATTAGCAATCAGGAAATGAATAGGAACTCCTGTTGTTCATGAAAGGTTCATTGCAGAAGGAGTGACTCAGCAGCTAGAAAGGCCAAACCGATTCAATTGTTCACTGATTGTAACATAGCAAAAGGGGGGAAAAAAATCAGTGTTGAAGACAGCACACCATCTAAAAGAGTGGCAACTAATTCAAAGGTCATTGAAATTTAACCCTTTCTCACGTTCATGGATGCTAATTACCTGCCCAGACTTTGGACATCTACATCAACCCTAGATAAGATTCTATGAATTCTGGGAGCCTGTCTGTATTAGTCTCCAGAGGTTTCTTTATTCAAATTCCAAAGCACCCAAAATAACCTCTGGGTCTATAGATCTACCCTTAAATGCTAACTGAGCTTGGGCTGTTTGAAAACCTCTTCACAGGTTCAACTATTTCCTCTGTTTCACATGTTAATTCAGGAGGCTGATCAGTGGGGTTTTAATCAATTCCTAAAATAACTGATTAGATTCAATAAGATTTAGTAGTGCATTTTTGATACAGCAACATACAGTCAGCTCCATAATTACCAACGCCCTTGGGAAAGATGGGTAAAAATGAATATGAAAATGATTTTTTTTTTAATAATCTCTTAAAAGAAGTATAAGACCATGTCACAGTTATTGCCACCGCACATAAAGTACTTTGCATAACCTTCTTTTGCCAGCATAACAGCAGGGAGCCTTTGCTTGTGTATGATGAGACAGCAATCTGAGACCACACCACAAAACAGAATCTCTCGAGACCCATTGGGTCTCTCTTTTGGACTCTTCGGCTCATCCCACAGTGGGGTACAAAAAGGGTTAGGTCAGGAGACAAGCCATATCAAAACCTTGATGTGGGGGTGGGTAGGGAGGTTTGGTTTGAAATGTTTCAGATCATTGATCTAACCATGATCCACGTTTGCCCGTGCGCATCAATAAGGTATTCATGCTAGTCATAAACCAATTATACAGTACATTAGTTTTTGATAAGCTGCAATACAATCTGATTGTATTTTTTCATCCCTACATGATAAACCACTTATTCATTGCATTGTATTCCTATATTACATATTTTGTTGTCTGTGACTATTTTTAACTATGTTAACTGTGTTTATACACTGATTTGAGAATTTGCGGTTATTGGCCTGTCATTTCATAAACTGCACAATACTATCATAGTGTAGAGATCACCTGTCATCTAAATCAATCCAGTGTTGTTGAGCAAATAACTAAAGTACGCATGGTTCACAAACACCCTATCTCTCCCGAGACTGCAAGCACTATGCGGAGCCACCTGATTTAATGTGCAGGGTTGTGTGTGTGTGTAAAAGATGATGCCTCAAGCTGCTCTCATTCACTGGCTGTGGTGCTCCCCGCGAGAGCAGGATGAAACAGGCTCTACACAGCACTGCAGAGTTGCTCTTGTTTTGATCGTAACCATGGGAACAGGCAATCTGGTGACCTGTGTCAACAAGAGCAAGCGGATTCAGTCAATGTGACGAGTCGATAATATTCCACCCAAGTCTCAAAGCCGTGGTCCAAGCTGCTTCTGCATATTATGCACTCGTTCAGGAAGCTGCAGGACAGCTGGAGAAAGGCCACAGCTCCAGCGAGCAGATGCTTCACACTTGTCCACAGTTTATTTAGAGGTGATGTCAAACTGGGCTGCAATCTGTAGAGATTCTAGGAGAAGACACTTTATTGTTTGCACATCTGGAATCGAAATAACAAAGAAGATAAAGGGTCACAAAATAGAGAAATGAATGCAACATGTTCTGAAAGGTTGATGCCACCTGCCGTAGGGCTTGACCAAAACTGGCTGGTAAAACTGTTCAATATAGATTCCAGGGAATTTTCAGCATTGTAGGGAATTAAAGTATTGTATTTGGGTACTTTTAGGGAATTGTATTTAAAACTGAATGTGAGAGCTGTTGTTTAAGTTAAAAGTCAACTTGTTATTTCTTCACTTCACAGAAATGTGTTGACTAAATATAGGACATGGCCAAAACTGCACACAATGGGTTTTCAGTACTTTGTTTTGTTTTAGCTAACATCTGCTAACTAGGTAGTAAAGAGTGATTAGAGTTTTATTCTGAAGCAATATTCTGTGCTCGTATTGTGGGCTTTAACCCTCTCCTGAGAGGTATGGTAATGTTAAGGGCAGAGACTGGATTTATTCAGGCATGCAGCAGACAATGCCTTTAACAAAGTGTTTGAATATATGATTTCGTTCATGTGAATTTAGTCTAACTGTTTAATCTCATATGACACCCACAAAGTCTTTAATAACCACTCAGACCTATTAGTTAGCCAACAAGTTCAGGGTAATGATATTTCAGGTGTAGAGCTGTTTAGCCCACATCTTACATTTCCTCTTTTGTGCTTATAAGATTAGAATAAAGGGTAAAAATTCACATCTCGGTCCAAGCCGTTGAGACATAGAGTATCCAGTTTTTACATTGCTCACACACTAAGCAATAGCTTTCATTTTGTTTTGAGTTCACTCATGTATACAGTTACAGGTTACTAAGCTATGATTGGTCAATTGGTATTTACAGGCAGGTTTTGCAGAGAGCCACTCACAGAGAGCTTGGTAAAATTATGTCATCTGCAAATTCCTCATAGATGAGAATAAATTGGTTTGATGGGTTTCACCACCACCTGACACTCTACCACCCTCTTCAAACCTATTGAATTGTTGGATTGAATTTTTTTAAATGTAAAATCTGCTCTCTGTGATGCAAGTAACAAGCCACAAAATTGACATTTAAGCCTGGCATGTCATAAAATATTCAATACAGCCAAATCATGAAAAAAGTTTTGTGTTGTAAACGATTCAGTGTGTATACTTAAGTAAATTTAATGCAATTACATCCCTGAACCCCAAAATTAACTGTAATGAAAGTATAGTAGTACAACTGATATAGCTAACTCCAGAGCTTTTGGCCTTTTGGACAAGTGCTCAGCTAGAAGTGTTTAAGCTAGAAATGATATGAAAAAAAGAAAATAACTCATTATAAGATTTACTGAAGCACGTCTGTGGTGCTTGGGATGGAGGAGGAGATGATGTTCTTCAGCAGCCTCTCGAATACATTCATTACCACCGAAGTCAATGCAACCGGTCGATAGTCGTTCAGGCATGAGGGCTTGTTGTTCTTAGGCACGGGGATGATGGTGGCTCTTTTGAAGCACGTGGGGACCACAGACTTTGCCAGGGACTCGTTGAAGATGGAAGTGAACATAACTGCTAGCTGGTCAGCCCAGCATCGCAGCAGACGGCCGGTGATGCCGTCTGGTACCGCCGCTTTCCTGGTGTTCATTCTCCTCAGCGCTGCTCGGACGTCACGCTCCACGATGCTGATCACTTGTTCCTCGCTGATGCCATCACCGTCCTCCATTGTCAGGCTCTAGTTAGCATTAGCCACCTGGCTAACCTCGAAATGGGCGTAAAACTCGTTCAGCTCGTTGGTCAATGCAGAATCAGCACTGATTGCGGTGTCCTTGGCTTTGTAGTCCGTGATGGTGCGCAGTTCATGCTACATACTCTTTGTGTCACCCTGGTGGAAGTGAGGCTCCACACACTCTCAATATCGGCGTTTGGCATCTCTCACCGCGCGCCGAATGCCGTATGAAACCGCTTTGTAGATGCTCATAACCACGTTGTAAGTGGCGGTCCTGGCGTTCACTGCAGCATGGATCGATCTGTCCACCAACGGTTCGGGAACGTCTTGACTCTTACTGTAGGGATGATCTCCTCCGCTAGCATGCTAATGAAGCTAACTGCTACCTCCGTAAACTCGTTGATGTCGTCCGCGCATGACCGGAACAAGTCCCAGTCTACATCATCGAGCGCGTCCTGTAGCGTAGCTTCTGATTGGGCAGACCAGCGTTTCACCTCCCTCGTGACTGCCTCATCCTTACGTATGTTTTGTTTATATTGAGGGATGAGGAAAATGGCGTTGTGGTCGGATTTCCAAAAGCTGGATGTGAAACAGCTTTGTAGCCCTGCTTGTATGGCGTGTAGCAATGGTCAAAAATTTTGTCTCCCCTCGTCGGACACGTAATGTGTTGGTAAAAGTTCAGCATAACTTCTCTGAGGTTTGCTTTATTAAAGTCTCGTGCTACAATGAGGGCTGTGTCTGGATCTTTGTTTTGGAATGCACTCAGCACATCATGTAGTTCAGACAGAGCCATACTTGTGTCTGCATGGAGTGGGATGTAGACTGCTGTGGTGATGACCAAGGTGAACTCGCGGGGCAGATAGGAATGGCGACACTTAATGCTCAGGTATTCCAAATGAGGTGAGCAGCCGCTGGAGAGAGTAGAAATGCTCCTGACATCGCATCACTTTCTGTTAACCATGAGACACACTCCTCTACCTTTGGTTTTGTTTGACTCCGTTCTGTCCGTGCGGAATACTGAGAATGAATCCGACAGAGTTAGGGCACGGTCCGGCACAGTGGAGGTCAGCCATGTCTCAGCAAAGCACAGAATGTTACAATCCCTCATGTCTCGTTGGAAAGTAACTCTGCCCTTAGGTCATCTAGCTTGTTCTTCAGTGACTGTACATTAGCCAGCAGGATACTGGGCAGTGGTGCACGGTGCGCTTGCTGTCTCATCCTGTTTTGGATGCCAGCACGTGTCCCCCGGTGTTTCTTTGTTCTGCGCCTCGGGTGAGTGTCGCACCCATTGTTGTTGTCCGAGCTGCGCAAAATCTCAGTCGGCCACGACGGGTCGGGTTTAAAAGTGTCCGAGATTAAATGTGCGAAATTATTACCATTGTTGAGAAGCATTCTATTATCATAAAGTATTAAACCAGCTGACTTTTTATAAATAAATAAGAAACTAAAAAAGAGCACAGTCTGTGCAGAGCAGTCAGGAAGGCGTCTGGACGTGGCCATGTCATTGATGAAGTGCTAGCTGTGTCCATTAAAAAATGTATACAATGTAACATGTTTTTAAAATACAGTAGATTTTTGAGGCATTTTTATTATTAGATTATTTTCTCATCCCATTGAGACCGCTATGTCCGAGACCAAAACAAGAGACCAAGACTGACACCAAATAGAGTTGAGACCAAGACAGGACCAAGACCACAAAAAATTGGTCTTGAGAACTACAGCACCAGATTGGGATGTACTGACAGGTGCCAATTGTGTGATGGGAAGATGGAAATACTTTGATGGAGTTCTTTGAAGAGCTGATGAATGAGGAAAATGAGAGAGAGTGTAGAGTAGAAGAGGTGAGTAGAAGAGGTGACTGCTGTGGAGCAGGAAGTAGCTGAGATTCGTAAGGATGAAGTGAGGAAGGATTTGAAGAGCATGAAGAAGGGAAATGCAATTGGCCCTGATGACATTTCTGTGGAGGTATGGAAGTGTCTAGGAGAGGTGGCAGTAGTTTTTTTGATTTGCTTGTTCAACAAGATCTTGACCAATGAGAAGATGCCTGATAAATGGAGGAAATATTTAAGAACAAGGGAGACGTACGAGATTGTGGCAACTAATAAAGCTAATGAGTCACACAATGAAGCTTTTGGGAGAGAGTGGTGGAAGCGAGGCTTAGGTCAGAAGTGAGCATTTGTAAGCAGCAGTATGGTTTAATGCCAAGAAAGAGTACTACAGATGCTATTTTTGCTTTAAGGATGCTGATGGAGAAGTACAGAAAATATCAGAGGATGTTGCATTGTGTCTTTGTAGATTTAGAGAACGCATATGGCAGGGTGCCGAGAGAGGAGCTATGGTATTGCATGAGGAGGTCTGGAGTGGCAGAGAAGTATGTTAGAGTGGTGCAGGACATGTATGAGAGCTGTGAGACAGAAGTGAGGTGTGCTGTAGGGGTGACAGAGGATTTCAAGGTGGAGGTGGGTCTGCATCAAGAATCGGCTCTAAGCCGCCTCTTGTTTGCTTTGGTGATGGACAGGCTGACAGATGATGTTAGACAGGAGTCTCCATGGACTATGATGTTAGCAGATGACATTGTGATCTGTAGTGAGAGCAGGGTGCATGTAGAGGAAAGGCTAGGGATTTGGAGATATGTACTGGAAAAAAGAGGAATGAAGATTATTCGCAGCAAGACAGAATACATGTGTGTAAATGACAGGGGCACAAGTGGACCAGTGATGTTTACTTCTACAGGGAGTAGAAGTAAAGAAGGTAGAGGACTTTAATTACTTACTACTAATTACTTACTATGGTCCAAAGCAACGGGGAGAGTGGAAAAGAAGTGAAGTGTGTGCAGGCAGGTTGGAATGTGTGGAGAAAAGTGTCAGGTGTGATGTGTGACAAAACGGTTTCAGCAGGAATGAAAGGAAATATGTACACGACGGTAGTGAGACCAGAGATGTTGCATGGTTTGGAGGCGGTGCCAATGAGGAAAAGACAGGGGGTAGAACTGGAGGTTGCAGAGCTCAAGATGTTGAGGGTTATTTGGGAGTGACGAGGATGGATAGGATCAGGAATGAGTACAACAGAAGGACAGCTCATGTTAGATGCTTTGGAGATAAAGTCAGAGAGGCCAGACTGAGATGGCTTGGACATGTCCAGAGGAGAGACAGTGATTCCAGAGGTAGAAGAATGCTGAGGTTGGAGCTACCAGGCAGGAGGCTGAGAGGAAGACCAAAGAGAAGATTTATGGACGCAGTGACAAGTGGACATGAAGTTAGTTGTAGTGAGGGTAGAGGATGCAGAAGACATGACGAAATGGAGACAGATGACTCGCTGTGGCGATCCCTGAAGGGAAAAGCTGAAAGAGAAAGAAGATGCATGCGCCAATGTTTTAACATTGAAACTTACAATTAGAGATCTTTTGAAACTTTTAAAACTACCATGGACAACACACATCCAGTCAGTGTTGTCATAGGTCATTACAGCCTTGTGTATGACCATAACATGACTTACACTACATATTCTTTCAGCCCCACAATGTTGTCTTCTCATATTTTTGCAGATCTCAAGCAAGAGTGGAGATTGATTTTCCTTTGTCTCAGAGATGAAGCTTTAACTGGTGTTTTTCTGATGGTACAGTTTTGGTGTTCTACCCGATGTATATGCACAGTTGTAAAAAAAATTTTTATTTCACTTTTTCATTGCAAGTGGAAATACATATAGGGTCGATTTCCCGGACAGGAATTAAGCCTAGTCCTGGATTATGTAGTGCTGTGAATAGAGATTTTCCATTGAAAAGAAAATGGTAGTCCAAGACTAGGCTTAATCCCGGTCTGGGAAACCGATATTATGTTTAATATATGTACCATATTCATTAAGTATAAGTATTTGATATGTCTATAAAATTATTATCTGTGGTATCATAATTTTTTGCTGCTGAAATGAATGCTGAAAGGAAGGTCCACGTAAACTGAACTTAAATACAGAACTCAAAACGCATTCCCACCAATCATCCAACTCAATCACCAACTCAATTTACACCAAATGAAACACAGGAGTTTTCCCTAACCAAATCCCCACACACATAAACTGAAAATAATGACGACCCTTACTGGCTGTCCACCCATATAACGCCTGACCCTTACAGCAGGATCATTCTAAGCCTACTGCTATTCAACTGATATGCACTGATATTCACTGATAAACTCCTCCACAGCCCTAGCAAAGACTTAAAAGAAAGAGCGGAAGCTTTCACGTCACTCAAGTCACCCCTTAAGAAAAGTAACACAGCTGACATGCTGGCAATTGTACTTCCACTGTTTAAGTCATGAATTCATTTATGCTAAGGACTTCAGATAGCTTCACTGGTCCTACAGCACTGCAGACAGTACAGCTAATGTCATACTCTCCATTAGTCAGGGTGAGTAGTGCTAATAGGGTGGAGTAGTGCTAACAGGCTGAGAAAGCACACAGAGTTCCCACCTGTTGGCCACCAGCACTGTGCACAGCTTCAGCTCATTTTCCATTTCAACCAGAGTGTCTGTACACAAATTACTGAGTCGCTACATCTGCCAGAGCTCCATTCACTCTGGGGAAGTGTTGTCTGTAGGACGTTTAAAAATGAGTGCAGAGAAGATGGCAGATGGGAAACAAACAGTGTTTTTGTGGGGGGATTTAAGTAAAGAACCTTTGGATTTATCAAGAAACGGGATTGGCCAGGATGTGCATACAGTGTGCATACAAGCGCAGGCATCAGAAGCATTTTAATGTGGGATGCGCTGCACTCGGCATCTCACGTGTTTTGCCCATAAGTCACCCCCTAATATAATAGTTCTGGAGTTCTGATGATTCATGCTACCCTGTCGAAAAATGCTCCCTTTAGGTTTATACAGTTCATACAGTTTATAGTCAGTTTACAACACTGACAATGATGAGAAATAGTCAAATACTATACATAAGCAGAGAAAAAATATATTGAAAAAAGCCTAACTAGATAAATCTTTAGATTTGCATAGAGCCAGTTCATATAGTCAGGTGCTAATACTGAGAAATGCTACTGCAAATCAGGGCACAGGCTACTTCAGATCGTGCCATTCTTCCAGCTTGTGGTGATGTCTGGACAGTGCTGCAATAGCTTCAGATAGGATTCTGTAAACTGCAGAAAAAAGGCGTTTTATAATCAGAATCAGAAAACTTCATTAATCCTAGAGGAAATTGCTTATGTAATGACTGGAAAGACACAGACCTCAGAGTAGCGACATGCACTCAAATACTGTATGAGTTTTGGGTTTTGTATTTAGTTCTGTTTATGTTGGACCTCCTTTATCCTAGCTTCTTTCTGTTTGCTCCTGTCTCCTGTCTTAGGCCCTCATGCCTGTTTTATTAGTGTTAATAAAAGCATGTAGTATGGAAGTCTGCATTTGCGCCTGCCTTCACTGTTGAGAGACGGGAGCTGTGACACCTACTAAACACTTGGTAAGATTATTCAAGAGACAATCTTAGAGTAATTATTGTTGCTTATGTCTTATAGTGCTTAGTGCTATATAAACACATTCTTTACTGACTCCAGGGCTATGTTTATTAATTACCATGTACTTTGGTGGTTAAGTACATTTACATACATTTCTGTAGGATTTTTCATCAGTATTAATTTAATATGTTATTTTATTTTTATTTTTTCAAGCACATTTCTTTATTTGCCTGTGTTCATATTTGGCAATGAGCAATCCTGACTTTTTTGTTTTGAACTCATCAGTATTAGCAGCATCATTGTTAATTTTTATTGCCTAGTTTTCTTGTACTCCTATTTGAAAACAATGGTTTTATTGTTCTTTTTTGATGTCAGAGTTCACCTGTTTCTATAAACTGGACTCTGCTATCATTGACAATGTTATCTAGCATGCTAGCATGCTGCATAAATGTTGTCAGGCATGCTCTCTCATTTTTGGATTGATGTTCTTATAGATGTAATTTGTTAATAATCATTTAATTACATGTACATTTTTATTTTCACAAGATTCAAATTTGATTTTGTCAGTATTTCCTTCACTTGAAAAGCTTTTAGCAAAAAGTTTATTTGCAAGGAAGATACAAGCACCATATCCATAATATGAGAAGTCCATGTTTTCTTGCTTGTGTTAAGTTTAAAGAAACTTCTTCTACACAGATTCTCAATATGTACTTCTTTGGTATACTTACATACAGCACTGTATTTTTGGATGTGAACTTGTGTGGGTAAATCTGGGATAACAGTAATTGCTTGTCAGTGGTCTTATTAAATAGGGTATGACTCCTTACACAACATTCTTTCAGTGTGATCTTCGGTTATAGCATGCAGTTTATTACCAGAATAAAAAGTTCCTTGTACTGGTACCAAAAATTACAAATTAAAATGACAAATGTATAATTCACTGAGCCGACTCAGTGTTTAAATAGCTTAGACACAAACGGTAAACTAGTAGGGCTGAAATGATAATTCGAGTAACAGCAACATTTAAACTCGGGAGCACAATAATAATAATAATAATAATAATAATAATAATAATAATAATAATAATAATAATAAAATATCATTTTATATTTTACAAACAAATCTTAAAGTGCATACAGACAGAGAAAATGACAAAATAACTAAATAAAAG
>JBBJLR010002125.1:0-14327 GCA_037577145.1 Brachypetersius gabonensis | reverse complement strand
TCAGTTACTATTTGTGAGAAGTAACTAGTAACTGTAACTAATTACTTTTTTAAAGGTACGTGCCCAACACTGGTTGTGCAACAGTTCCATTTGTGTGTATTTTGTGTTTGTTAGGTATTTGTTCTTGTAGTTCAAAATAGTGTATTGTGTTGGGGTTCAATTTGTTTAGTTGATTTTTAAGTTCTTTGTGTGTTGTTTGTGTTGGGGTGCGCGTGTATGCATTGAGTTTCAGTTCTTTGCTGGCAGTGAGTTTAGGGCTCTGACTGCTTGAGGAAAGAAGCTCTTGCAGTGTATGGCAGTCAAACATCTGATGCTGCGAAACCGTCTGCCAGATGGGAGGAAGGAGAGCAGTGCATGTGAGGGATGGAAAGTATCTTTCACTATGCTTTTCACACAGCGAATGAGGTATTTCTCATAGGGCTGGGAGATGGCTGTGAGAGGGACCCCGATAATGTTCTCTGTTGTCCTCACTATCCGATGCAGGGACTTCTTTTCAGCAGCGGTTGAGTTTCCGTACCAGACGGAGATGTAGCAGCAGATGTAGTGATGTACACTCTCGATGGTCCCCTGGTAGAATGATGTGAGGATGGTAGGAGGGAGGCTGGCCTTCTTCAGCTTTCGAAGAAGGTGAAGACGTTATTGGGCTTTCTTGGTGATGGTAGTAGTGTTCAGGTTCCAGGAGAGGTCGTCTGCCATGTGCACCCCAGGCACTTCACACTGCTGACTATCTCAACAGCAGATCCGTTGATGTGCAGTGGGGTGTGGGCTGCTGAGCTCTTCCTGAAGTTGACAACCATCTCTTTAGTCTTCTGAACATTGAGAGACAGGTTGTTATTTTCACATCAGTCCACCAGATGTTTTACCTCCTCTCTGTATGCAGACTCATTGTTGTTGGTGATGAGACCCACTGCTGTTGTGTCATCTGCAAACTTGATGATGTGATTTGAACTGTACTGTGCAGCACAGTCATGTGTCAGCAGGGTGAACAGCAGTGGACTTACCACACAGCCCTGTGGGGATCCTGTGCTCAGTCTGAGGACCCTGGAGGTGTTTCTTCCTATGGAGACAGTCTGTGGCCTGTCTGCAGGTGTTTATACCTAGAAAGTCCAGTTTCCTTACCAGCCTTTTGGGAATGATTGTGTTGAATGCTGAGCTGAAGTCAATAAACAGCATTCTGACATAAGTGTCCTTTTTGTTGAGATGGACAGAGGGTCAGGTGAAGAGCAGATGAATTGGCATCATCTATGGAGTGGATTGGTCGTTAAGCAAACTACAGAGGGTCCAGGTTCTGTGGGGGTTGTGACTTTATGTGTCTCAGTACCAGGCTCTCAAAGCACTTCATGATGATGTGTGTAAGCGCCATGGGATGGTAATTGTTGAGGCAGGACACCATTGACTTCTTTGGCACTGGGATGATTTTGTAGTTTTAAGGCAGGCAGGTACCACATCAGAGCTCAGTCATGAGTTGAAGATAAAGATTCGCAAAGATGTCCACAAGCTGATCAGCACACTCCCGGAGTGCCCGAGCAGGTATGTTGTCCGGTCCTGCAGCTTTCCATGGGTTCACTCTGCGGAGGGTCAACCTGACGTCTGCTGTGGAGAGATGTAGTACCTGGTCGTTGGGGAGGTGGTGATCTTCCTCCCTGGTACCCTGTTCTCTGCCTAAAAACGTGCAAAAAAGTTGTTCAGTTCATCTGGCAGGGAGGGCTCACTGCTACATGCTAGCCTTGTAGGTTTGTAGCCTGTGATGATTTTAATGCCCTGCCACATGCGCTGTGTGTCTCTCGAACTTGTGAAGTGTGTGTTGATCTTCTCTGCGTACGCCCGCTTTGCCTCTTTAATGCCCCATGACAGGTTGGCTCTGGATGTTGTGTAAGCTTCTTTTTCTTTGGACTTGAGTCTCTCACCAGACTGCGCAGCTTTGCAGAGAACCAGAGTTTATGGTTTGCTCGGGTGACCACAGTCTTGGAGACAGTGACATTCTTGATGCATTTGCTGATGTAGCTGGTCACTGTAGTTGTGTACTCCTCCAGGTTGACTGAATGTACGTAGGTGGCCGCCTCTCTGATCATGTCCCTGTCTGTGCAGTCAAAACAGTTTTTGTGTGTTCGCTCCAGACTTTAGTTAAAAAACAATGTCATGATGAACAGCCACATCCATGTTCTCATCTCTAACCATGAACTTGCTGTCTTTCCAAACATGTGTTCCTTCATCTGGTGGAAAAAGTCTATCCCTCAAGGGTAGCTGATTTGGTTTGTTTTTGTTGTATGAAGAATGCAACTATTTTCTGTGAGATGAGGTGATCTGAGCTATGAAATGTCAGTGGTGTATCAAAAGTTGTTAATTATTTTCTGAAAGAGCTCAAACC
The DNA here is from genome assembly GCA_037577145.1 of Brachypetersius gabonensis. Taxonomy (NCBI): domain Eukaryota; kingdom Metazoa; phylum Chordata; class Actinopteri; order Characiformes; family Alestidae; genus Brachypetersius; species Brachypetersius gabonensis. Next base: position 11,959 of record JBBJLR010002125.1, on the reverse strand, counting down.
TGCACCACAGGTTTGCACCACAGGTTTTTTCCTTCCCCATCCATTTTGTGAAGACATGCGCCATGGAGGAAGAGCTGGTAGAGGAGGTCGGGCAAACCTTAGAGAGACACAACAGGGGTTTGAATCTCAAACTGGGGAGGAAGAGAGCAGAAAACCAACATTAAGAGATCTTACAGGCATCATGCAGGCCTTCATGGAGCAGCGGGAGGCATGGGTAACACAACAAAAAGAGAAGGTTACACGGCAGGAAAGACGGTTCCAGGCACTGCAACGACAGCTCTGGCTTTTGCAACATGAGGTTCAGGCCTGTACATCTTCAGTAGAGCCTGAGGCCCTGTGGAGACCACTGATTCAGAGAATTCTACTCAGCAGGTGCATGCAGCTCAATGGCAGCCTCAATAGAACCCATTCACTCTGCCAACAATACATCAGGTCAGGTACCCCAAGCTTCTACAGGTTTCTCCCCCTTTGAACTTTTATATGGTCATGAGGTGAGGGGCCCTCTCGCTTTGCTGCGGGAGACCTGGGAAGGGGACCATGGGAGGGAGGGGCCTGTTGATGTAATTTCCTATGTTGTACAGATGAGAGAGAAACTGCAGATGAGTCAGCTGACAGAGGCACACATGGCAGAGGCACAGCAACATCAGAAAACCTGGTATAACCAGTCAGCCCGACAGGTTCTGGTCATCCTGCCAACCAGCGATAGCAAGCTGCTGGCAAAGTGGCAGGGGCCTTATGAGGTCTAGGAGCAACATGGGCCCACCACCTATTGGGTTTCAAACCCAGGGTGTCCGTGTAAAAGTCGGGTGCTTCATGTGAACCTGCTAAAAGAGTGGGTTTGAAAGGCAGCAAGGGTGCTGCTTATTCAGGATGAGGAGTTGGATGATCAGTACCTACCTGCAACAATGACTTGGATTTGGGCTATCTCTCTGAAGACCAACAGAATGAGGTAAAAGCTTTAATTAATTCAGAAATAATCCAAGAGTATCCTGGCCGTACAAATATTGTGAAACATGATATTGCACTGAAACCTGATGTAACTGAAGCGCATGAGTTATAGGATACCAGAGCGCTTCCTGGGGTCACTGAAAAAGGAAGTTGACCTTATGTTGTCTCTGAGAATAATTCAACCTTCAAAAGGTGAGTGGTATAATCCTGAGGTCCTGGTTCCAAAGAAGGATGGAACAATCTGTTTCAGTATTGATTTCAGGTACCTGAATTCCGTCTCAAAATTTAATGGGGTGGAGGTAGCTCAGTGGGTAGGATACTTGCCTCCAGACCAAGCGGTCATGGGTTCGAATCCTACTTTCAGCACCACCAATGTGTCCCTGAGCAAGTTGCTCCAGTAGGTAGGGAATGGAAGTCGCTTTGGATAAATGCATCTAATGATCTCATTAAGCGCCTAGGGAAAGCAAAACACCTGACTATGATTGATCTCTGCAAAGGCTATTGGTAGGTGCCTCTGACCCAGCATTCTCAGGAGCTAACTGCCTTCCAGGCTCCCTGGGGCCTATTCCAGTTTACGGTTTTGCCGTTTGGTTAGCATGGGGCCCCTGCAACTTTTCAAAGGTTGATTGACCAGGTGCTGTGTGGGCTCTCTGAGTTTGCATGTGCCTATCTTGATGATATTGTAATTTATAGCACCACCTAGGAGGAGCACCTGAGACACCTAAAGGAAATCCTGGAAAGGTTCCTGGAACCGTTCCAGGACTTGTTATGCTGTTAACTTTTCTGGGCAGTTTGCTAACTGATATGCTCTTTATAGTTCTGATTTCAACCTCTCTAAGTACTTTTGATGGCTACTTGCTCCCTTCCCATCAGGGGAAGTCCCGAAGCATACATCCACCGGCAGACGAGCTTCTCTTCTGAACAGAAGATAATAAGGCTTTGTGTTTTGTATAGTTGTATGTATGCACTAATCAGGCAATGTGCTCACTCCATTTACTTTTTTCCACAGGATTCAGAGTACCAAGCATGGAAAGTAGTGTTCAGTTGAACCTTTCCGACTGTGGGTCTCCTTGTGGGTGGTATGGAGATGTGAAATGATCTGTTACAATGAGGTCGTTGCTGAGACCTTTGGAGTCAGGCTTGATGGATAAAAAGTCGATACACACTAAATCGAATGGCACACAGCTGGTCAGGTGGTTCAGCGGTGTGACCTCCTTCTTTCTGCATCATCTTTCTGGTTACACAGCGACCGCAGTTCTTAACATACTGTTCTATGCAGGTGGACATTCGGGGCCAATAGAAGCGATCTCTTTGGAGTTCCGTGGTTCTCTCCACTCCCAAATGACGGGAGTCATCGTGCAAGGAACACAGTACACAGGACCAGTACTTCTCAAGTAAGACAAGTTGTTTCTTTTTTCTACCACAGGAACCTTTTGAGACTTGTTAAAGAAGTTGGTTCTGGATGATCAACTTGATGTTGTAGCAGAGCAATGGTAGCATCAGAACACCTAGCACCGGTAAGTATTTTCCCAGACTCCACTTCTCTCCTCACTAAGCCCACTACAGGATCCTCCTCTTGAGCTTTCCTCAACTCTTCATTAGTCAACTGCTCCATATGACCCAGACTCAATGCAGTGGGACAAGTAACTGCCTCCGGAACACTCTGCAGAGGGACACATAAAGGATCCACCAGTCTGGATAACAACTCACATTCAGAAACACTCGCCAGCTGACAAATGGCTTTTACCCCTGACTTTGGGATTTCCTTCCATTCAGAGCAGCCAGATGATTCAAAGGGGTATCGGGACAGCACATCGGCATCAAAGTTGAGACTCCCAGGCTTGTATTGCAAGCTGAAGTTATAAGTAGCTAAAGCAGCTAACCAACGATGACCTGTCGCACTCAGCTTCGCACTTGACAAAACATAGGTAAGTGGGTTGTTGTCTGTTTTAACTACAAACTGGGCACCATACAGGTAGTCATTAAATTTGTTTACCACGGCCCATTTAAGCACCAGAAACTCCAGCTGATGAATGGGGTATCATTGCTTGGAGGCACTCAGTTATCAGCTCCTGGTTCAACACGGCGCCAAGGCTGCTCAGACTGGCATCCACATGCAGCACATAAGGTTTGGTTGGATCGGCGAAAGTGAGAACTGGAGCATGGGTGAGACGGTCAATGATATTATGGAATGCAGTAGTACAGGTCTTGTCCCAGTGCTCTGCAAAAGGCTCTGTCTCTTTGTAATAGTTCTTGGTATCTCCTGCCTTTCTTTTCTGTCCAGACATGGGTGGATACCCTTTGTTGAGCTCTGTCAATGGCAAAACATCCTCTATGTCTGCAGGAACGAGGTGTCGGAAGTGCTCTCTGAATGGTTTGTTGTCTGTCAGTCTGATGTGATGTTCAACTCCTCTAGCTAATCCCACATCCCACTCGCCAGTAGAAAAGACATCCCCTCGGGTTGACAACTTTTGTCGCAGCCTCAGTTCCCAATCCTTAGGAATGGCTGACCCACTGAAATCAAATAACATCGGGTCTATTACTTTGGAGCTATTGGAAACTCCTGAAGGCACTGTAAGTTTGTCTGTGGGATACACATGGGCCACTTATTATGTCCTTAGATGTCTCATTATGAACTAGGACTTGGATACCATCCAAGTCCTTTTCCATCTACTGCCAAAGACGGGAGTATTACAGGGGTTATGAACATCCCAGCAGGCAGACTGTCAGTGTCTACCACAAAGACCTTGGTTCTCAGAGGCTTGTCAGTCTCCATTTGACAGTTGACATGTACCCCCCCTCTGAGTGGAACGACACAGTCACAAGGTCCTATCCACCGGACTTTTCCTTCAGGCTTGTGAGGGAGCCTTTCGTATCTTGTCACTTAGGCAGATGTATGGCAGAGTGTCGGGGCTGCACATGAAACATGGGCTCCCTCATTACCATGAGTAAGTGCAGCAAGTCATTTGAAGAAACTAGCATTAGTACCAGTTATAACCGGCACTTGGGGAGGGCCTTGAGGATCAGGGCAGACGAGGGCCAGAATGGACAGAGACTCCTCCACGCCTGTTACCGAAGCAGGGAAGGTGACATCAACAACTATATACCCCTTATATGGGTAACTGGATGAACTAAGCCCACATATTGCCAATCCTGTGAGTGGGTGAAACGGGCACATCTGTGAGATTCCTAGAAAACCAGCTATCAAACACAATTGTCACCTGTGATCCAGTGTCTAGCAGGGCTTGACATACATAACCATTAAGCTTCACATCCACAGTTGAGGCGGGTGCCACTAGACCTTTGGGAGGCCTGCTGGATTCATAGACATCCATCTGACTCTTTTTGGAGAAACATGTTTGATTCTGAGCTTTTCCATGGCTGTCCTCAGTCTCATTCTTCTCGTGATTTGTTTGCTGCAGAGAACAAATCAGCTTTTGAATTACGTAATCTGAGTTTGGCAGAGCTTGACACTTTGTCGCAATATGGCCATCTGCTCCACATCTGTAGCAGAAGTAATTATCTCGTCCTTGCAGACCAGTCCTTCGGGGACGTGAAAGGAGTGGAGGGTTTTGACCGTGGTTCTTGACTCTGAGATGCATGGTGAGTAGAGCTGACACTCATAATGGCCAACTGCTGCGGCAGGTGTTGAACCTGCTTTCTCAACTCGTGGACTTCAGAATTGTCAGTTTTGTCAGTCTGCTTTATCTGCTTTTCTTTAGGTTTAATTACCAGAGATGATGAAGACACTGTTTGGGACTTACCTCCACCGTTCTTAACTCTTGAATCTCAGCTTTTAGCTCCTGGGTGACAGAAGTGCTCTTTCGTCCTCACAGTATTGTATGACTTTGGTTTTAGCAGACATCCTATGGTAAGAAGCTTCACTCTCCTCTGCCTCACGTATCTCCTTCAGCATGTTCACAAAAGAAGGTGGGTAGTGTTTCCTCTCTCTTAGCCGCAGCTGGAGCAACATCATGTCAGAGTTCACTGCCCCTTGAATTAGCTGTTCAATTCATACCTTATTAATGAGTCCTGGGGACAATCCACCACGTTCTACAACTTTGCTGAGCATCTATCCTTCTCAAGAATTCAGAGAATGTCTCTCCAGTGCTTAGGCGCCAGAGACGAAACTTGAAATACAGGTCCTCACCAGACTCAGATAATCTGAAAGTACTCTCTAAGGCTTCCAAGTACTGCAGTGCACTCACCTCAGGATTGGAAAACCGCACCGCTCTGATGATTTCCAATGCAGGACCTTTGAGACTTTCCACAATTCATCGTAGTTTTTCTTTTTCAGAGCACTCACACTCAGTTATCATGAGCCTCGCGTGCTCAGTCCAGGTTTCCATATTTTCCTCCCCTTGTGGGGTCAGATTCATAGGTGAAAACGTGCGCAGGCGTCGGTATGCATTGGTGTCACAGCTTTACAGCCTTCTCCAAGATCTCACCCATGGCGTGTATAATAGATTCAGGGGAACTGTCAGTTTATGGAATCAGATTTGTGACAAAATTTTCAAACAAAACTTCCCAAATATCAAGCAAAATTCATTCAATATTCACTCTTGCCTGTGAGACTTTTTCGCTATTAGTTTTTCAGTTTCGCTGCTTGTTTTCAGTTTTCAGCTAGCACTGAAAAGCCAGCAGTGAATCTGAAAAGCCAGCAGCGAAACTGAAAAACTAGTGGCGAAACTGAAAGTCTCACAGGCAAGAGTGAATATTGAATGAATTTTGTTTGATATTAGGGAAGTTTTGTTTGAACATTTTGGCACAAATCTGATTCCATATCAGTTGGGAGGGAGCAAGGCTTGTATGTCACTAAGTGACTTAATTTCTCCCATCAGGAACTTAACCAAGCGCTCTGTAAATCCTCCAGAAGCAGGGTCAGGTACGGGTTTTCTTTCTTGGACTGTCCATGGCTCTTTACTTTCTCCCGGTGACACTTCCGGAGGTAGGCGTGTGGGATCAATAGCTTGTTTGCATTCAAACAACACCAGCTGAAAGCTGGAGGTGGGTCCTTCTCGTGTGTCCTGGACACGAACTCTCCCTAAGACTTTCACAGCTTCACAGCTTCCATTATCTCTTCAATGATCTCTGTGTGGTCGGGCACATTTATCACCATTAACTCATGATTCTCATCAATGCCAGCCTCTTTGCACCAGCTGACAAACTCTGCTTGTAAACTAGGGTCGTCTCTCAAAGCCATAACGACAGTTTAGCTACTTTTCAGTGACGTCTACCAGAGGGAAATCCTGGACGAGTCCCCACTTTGTGTAGCACCCCCTACTGTCTGTTGCAGCAGATTGGTAGTAGGCAGCACAAGGTTCAATATTCTAATGCCTTGAGATGGTGAATTAAGGCCCTTCTGATGTCACTAAATGCATTATGTCCCTTTTTGAAACTATGCGAATAAAGTCTAGGGTAACACAACCTCCTGTGTCTAAGATGAATTCCTTTAAATAAATGACACTCATGTGTCTTAACTAAACAAATGTATTGGATTTAATTAGAGAAAGTGCAAGAATAAGAAATGAATTAAAGACACAATTTCATGTAGTGAAATACTCACAAATCAAACTCTTAAGTTTCAAAGATATTTAACTCCAGCAAAAGGATGTAACTTACTTTAAAGTGCTAAATTAACTAGAATGTCAAATTACACATTGAACCAACGGAATAACTCTAAATATCTATTTACACACTTGCAGGCCTGTGTGCGTGGTGGCCAGCAAAACTGGAAATTGGTCCATTTACTCTCCAGAGCACAAATAAAAAAACACAGTACCTCAACTTTCTGCGTTAGGCACGGAGTTTCCTGTGTGAAGTCCCCTGAAGCTCCACGTCCTGCGCTTTCCCGGGCAGCCGGCAGGGTCGCCCTCCAGTGCATCCAGAGGAACCCCAGTCCTCACGGTGATCTGGGATGCTTTCTGGTTCCCTAACAAACCCAACCCGTGGCGGATCCTGGTTGAACTCAGTCTCTGTCTTATTTCTCCCATGCGCTCTGTGGGCTGACTTGCTGCTCAGTCTGAGTGACCATTATTTCCACACGCATAACTGAATCGCGATAATGGAAAATACACGGAGCACTCAGACAAAAAAAAAAACACAAACTAAATGACACAAACTGAGTATACATTTGTTAACTGTTAAACATTTTATCTAATAAAATCCCGGTAACTCTTCTCCTCATTATTTTCAGTTTCACTTACCCCTCACTCTCCGCCACTCTCCTCGCTACTCCCACCCCACTCTCTGTCTAGCTACAAGACAGGGGGATGGGTCTTGGTCTCTCCCAACCAATGAAAAAGGAAAAGACATTTTTAAAGACACAGAACACGCGCTCTAAATGAGAGCATGAATTAACCAACATTAAATGAACATTATAACCCAAACTTTCTAGAAGTAAATTCAATGGTGTTACACACTATTACTGTATTTACCTGTTTGTACCAAAGAAAATGACAGGGCATACCAAATATTGGTATTTACATTCTAGCACTGCAGGATTACAGTGTAAACTGTACAGTATGAATATTTTAATTTAGTATAAATTCTACATTTAGCCTGCCCTGTAGTCTATACTACTTACCTTAGGCAATACCCAAAGGAAGTGATTGCGATTAACTTCTCTACATGGGTAATCAGGATGGTGGTAGCCTACATGCTTTGGCTCCAAAAATAAACAAATAATATGAATGATAATAGGCTATAATAACAAATGAATTCTGAACTAATAGTGCAATAACTTAATAAAAAAAAGAGGGTAGTAATCAATTCATTATTATTTCACTTTTAGTAGGAAATGTGTAGTATATTTTCACAATATTGCATACATTCATTCATGCAACAGAAGTAAAAAGAACAAGCGCTGTTTTGCTTGGTCGCTCCACATATTATTGAAAACATTATCAGATCACGAAAAACACCATAGCTTCCTGGGATTGTACGTTTACATTTACAGCATTTAGCAGACGCTTATATCCAGAGCAACATACATCATTAAAGTAGTCCACATCACTGTTCTTAAAACCTGTAAAGCTATAATTAAATCAACAGCTATTTAACCAAGTTACTGCTGGCTGAGTTACACACCATAACAAACCCTGTCAAAGACGTCAGAGATTAATACGCAAAAAAGCAACAACAGTTAAGAGGATAAGTGGCTGAGGGATTTGTTAAATATATAGGAAAAGATGTATAAGAGCACTGGTTAGTCACCAAGATGCTCCTTAAAGAGGTGGGTCTTCAGACAACGCTTGAAGACAGTAAAGGTGTCAAAGAAATTTCCAAAAAGGACTTCGATAAAAATTTAATAAAAGGAATTTCACCATGAGAAATATTAAAAGTATAAAAGAATGAATTTATTTTCTTGCAGCAAAGGAACAAATCTAAGAGAAGAGTTGTTCTGAATCTTAAGCGTGTGCTTTGCAATTTATATATGGAATACGGTTGAAACCGAGTTGGAACAGTTTTTTTGCTGAATCAACCCTCTTTTTACACACACACGATTGAGAACTCAGGAAAACTCAGAGACTGCCATAACTCTCTTTATTGGTAGTTTGATCCCACTTCGAAAACATATTGATGGATTGGGCTGGCCCAATACTAGTCGTATTCGCTACCATAGTCCTCCTGAGCGAACCCAATATTGAACTAAGTGACCTTATATAAGACTGATTAATCAGAAACCAGAACCTTACTCAGAACAGATAGACTTATAAAAGAGAAATAGTGATTGATAGAATTGAGCAAAAAGATTAACTGTTACTGAACTGACAAGGTATAGAGATCTGATTTTCCTGACCAGGTATAACCTAATCTGGGTCCCTTAGTAAAGAACCAGTTACACTAGCAATATCCCTCATTCCAACATTAATCCCATTTTTGTGCGAAGGTAGGATTCGAACCCATGACCTCTTGGTCCAGAGGCAAGTATCCCACCCACTAGTCCACCCTAGCTTTTATTTCAAAACCTAAATTTCCTACACAGAGCTCCAACATCATGGCCATGCAGGAAGCCAGCAAGGCTTCATTATTATTATTATTATTATTATTATTATTATTATTATTATTATTATTATTACATATATACATGTGTAGTGAGAGGAACTATTATCACCTGCTCATCTTGCTAAGCAATTATGGTAAGGTGGTAATTAGCGCAGCTGGTATGGCGATATAAGCCCTTCTGTGTCATTGAGCCAGTTGTGTGCAGGGTACCGCCTTCTCACCTGGTGAGGTGGCTTTCCGGGATTCCGGTAGGTTCGTACCTCGTGGGCTTCACGCCAACTTTTTTTTCCTTGAGCGAGTTTTACTTTATTGTCGGTTTTCTTTTTAGAGCGTACAGCTCCCCCGGTTAAGTGGCTGTGTGCGTCTTCAGCGCCGCAGGTAAGGGAATGTTTTGATACAGTGCGGCTGTATCCTTTCATGTATGTTTGTAACAGGGGCTGGGTCCATGTTTACAGCTTGAAAGGGTTGCTATACTTCGTGGTAGCAGCTGTTCCTGTTAAGAGGCCCGTGTTCCCTTTCTCCCAGGTTAAGACCAGGTATGTTTTCTTTTTGTCTCAGTTTTTCTTTTTTTCCGTGTGTATGTTTTATAATCCTTTGCGCTTACCGTGGACCGTGACCTGGTGTGGTGTGCCCCTGGATCATTCCGTGGAGGCTATCGGCTGGGCTGCGTGCCCACACAAGTGCTACTGTTTTGTTTTGTTTTGTTTCTGTTTCTTACGGCTGGTCGAACTGTTTTGCGTCTGGTTGTACTGCCGATTGGCTGCTTTGCTGATTGGCTGAGCGGCTGTCTGGCTGCTTTGCTGATTGGTTGTTCGGCTGCTTGGCTGCTTTGCTGATTGACTGCTTTGTCTCCTTTTGGTGACTTGTTTTATTTTTCTTTAATTTACTTCGTTTGTTGGTTGTATGTTTTTTCTTTTTCTTTTATGCTAACTGGGTTTTTACTTAGTTAATGATTTTTGTGAGACACTTTGTTTGCCCATCATAGACTTAGTTGGTTAGTTTTGTTCCTCAGTTATGTTTTTTTTGGTTGACCTGTTATGTATTAATTTGTTTTATTGAGATACAGTGGCTGTGGCTATTGGCTAGGTAGTACATCCTGATCTTTACTTCTTTTTATTTATTTTTTTATTATTAATTCTGTGTTTTCTCCTGTGAGTAGGCCCTGGAGCTACCTCTATTCTTTTGCTAGAATAGACACTGGGTGGTGGAGTTTCATTGGCTCTATACTGCCCTACAAAGGCAAAAGACCTTAACTTCCCAGAGTGGGAAACTGTGGGAGCCAACTGTCCGGCCTGTCCGTCCTTTTTTTTTTTTTCTTTCCTTTTTTCCAATACACAAGTCCACATTTCTATTTTTGTACTTGTATTGTATAGAGTACTTTTAACACTGTATTGTTGTGTAGTTTTTTTTATTCTATTGTTTTTGCTGCTCTCACATCTGTACTGTCCACTTTTTGCTGTAGCAATACAAAATAAAGGTTTATCTTATCTTATGTAATGGCTAATTTTCAACCACAAGCAAACAAACATAACAGAAAGCTGAAATAGTAACAATAATACTACCATAAGTCACATGAATACACAATATTATGGATGCAAAGCACCATTTTTATGAAACAGCAAATGGGCCTCTCTCATGGAGACCATTCAACCAGCTAAATGTGAAGGAGTGAGCGTGTGAGTCGCAAGCCAGGTCAATCGCCTTTGATAACAGTTAGCATTTTAATGTTTTCAATAGGTTGTATTACTTGAAACAATGTTCAAACTCCTGCTTGGAATGAAAGCTTATAGCCCCCTCCATTTTATTATCTTGTTGAAGTGGCTGGAGCCTATTCCTTTTTTTCATAAAACATTCCAGTAAAAACTATTGAGATGACTGCCTGATGTTTAGCAGTTTATCTCTGGCAAAAGTTATGTGGTCTGAGTGACACAAAAAATAAACAAAAACATGGAAAAGGTGCTGTGGAAGTGACCATTCTGTCATACACAAACACACCACACAAAATTTGTCCCCTGCATTTAACCCATTCACAAAGTGAAGCAGCACCCGGGGAGCTGTGTGTTGGGACAGTACCTTGCTCAAGGGTACTTCAGTGGTGCTTAGCAATTTTGGGATTCAAACTCACAACTTTATGATCACAGAGCGAATGCCCTAACCACTAGGCTACCAGCTGCCCCAGACAAAGGAATCAAGGTGGGTGACAGACTAAAGTACAGTACTTTTCAGTAAAGTCATTAAGTAGGTTTGGAAACAAACATGGGCGTAAATTTCATTTAACAGTAGGGGGGGACAATAAATATAAAATTTCTCATGAGCAATTTTTGAAGGGGACACAAATAATGCAGTCAAATTGTTCTTAAAAATAAATCCAAGGTTTAATTTAAAATTAATAAAGACACTTAAGGACAAATTAGAAATTGATTCTACAAAAAAATACAGTGTGGTCAGTTCAGACATAGCACAATGCTTATTTAGTAAATGCACAGCTAAATAATATGCTAATTGTGGCTGTTAATGTTAACATTATGCCAAGTTGTAATAAATAAAACAATGCATGCGTGCTAGTTGCAGTGCACTAGTCAAAGTCAACGTCAAAGTGAACTTTATTGTCATTTCACCATATACAAGTATACAGGGAAACAAAGTGGCGAGAGCTCTGAATCTCTGGATCTGCAGTGTATATACAAATACTTAGATTAAAAAATAAAAATAAAAATTACAAGTAATAGACATACAAGACAAAACATTGTGCAAGACAAACAGTGCAATCAGACAGTATAGAGTAATTATGAATCTGTGGTATTTGCAAATAGGAAAGTTATATTAATATACTATAAATATACAGTAAGCATCTGAGTTGACAGAACATATTTGAGTAGCAGCATGTTCCGCAGTTAAGAAAATATGGAGTCATAAAAAGTGCCAGGGTGCAAATACCAGAGGTATGTATGTGTTTTTCAGTCCTTTGTTCTGTGTGCAAATAACAGTCTTTGTGAAAGTGGCT
>JBBJLR010002092.1:0-14330 GCA_037577145.1 Brachypetersius gabonensis | reverse complement strand
AGGCTCTTCAGGGTTTTCCCCAAGGCATCGATGGTTTCGTTGGGGTCTCTTGGCACGTCGTCCATCGTGTCTTTTCCGCTCCTCCACGATGCGGAGTCGTCGGAAGCAGATTCACATCGTGAAAGTTTGTAAGTAAGCTCCTTGATGGTCCCTAACTGGTTCACTATGGTCTCCTTCTGCTGCAGGATCGTCTCTCTCAGCTGCATGACCGTGATCCTCAGCTCTTCCTCCTGAGGTGAGGAGGTCTGGGCGGCCGCGGGTTGGACCGGACAGCTCGTGTCTTTACCGAGTGGGACTGCCGTGCACAGAAACCGGTCTCCCGTGTCTCCTTGTCCATGCACGGCCAACATTTGGGCGAGAGTATGAAGGCACGTCAGAGCCACAAGGAAATTCATTCTCTTCTTTTTTTCTGGTCTCTAGTCACTCTTCTTTAAAAAGTTCCTTCTTGGACGTCTTCTTCTTACTTGACTCCGGTCGGCTGGAGCACGGGCTTCTTTCACGCACGAGCTGCTGAGCATCTCATAGAGCCTGAGCTGCTTCAGCTTTGATCTCTAAGCAGCGCGCGGAGGAGCAGCCCTGATTAACGCCTGGCGCCCCATTGGCTGTAGTAATTACGTCACTACATCTTCGGGCGTGAACCTGAAAACAAGTCTGCACACAAACCTCAGTGCAGTCTGGGGGGAATCCTTCTCCAGGCATGTGTTTTCCATGAAAGAAATATCAATTTGTCAAATGTTTTACTTTGACGTAAACTACCAAAGTCAGCTAAAGGTTTAATGGTTAAAGCGCCCAGCTACTTTTTGGGGTCACTGTATAGGTGAGAAAGTAATGTATTATCACTTAACCATGCTTTAATACATGAAAGTGAAAAGCAAATCTTATAACAAATAAATAAAAGAAAATGTTATAACAAATTAAAAGTTTGGTGTGGTGGTTAAACATTGTGATCATAAGAAGTGTTATGTTACAATGCCAAATATTTGAATAAAAAGCATACATTCTGATGTAAAAAATGCATAACTTAAAAAAGGAATTTTTTATTTGTGTTTTCTGTTGAGTAAAACTTCACTATCAATATTACTTTAAGAAAACTTATTTCATTAAAAAACCCCCAAATAACAAAGAAGAGTTAAGTGTGAATGTTTCTAACAAAAAAGAATCTATTCGAGCATTTAATGTTATTATTAATATTATTATTATTATTATTTTATTTATTTATTTTTTGGTGCTGATGCACTTTTAAACTTTAAATCTATAAACTTCTGTCTTGTAGATTTGGCTCAAAACACTCAAATCCTACTTACTGTTCCATGTGAATGCATTCTTGTGGCAAGCATTTTATTATGGCTAAGGCGTAAGGAAAGTACTTGTCTGAAGAGTGAGTGACCAGGACTGTGTACATACTATCTTTGTTTTGAGCCAGTGTCAGTTCCAAATGTACTCATGCCTGGTGGTTTTGAGTCTTATTACTACATTTCATAAAACTGCAATAATAAGACACAAAACATATTATATGTTTGGACAAAAAGTGGGCCTTTGCCCCTTGTCTTTGGTACTTTTCACCCATTTACTGACATATATTTGTCCTGAAAGTGAAGAAAACCTCCACTCTTAAATATCCAGTGACCAATAAATAGATTAATTGATCCTCAAAAGGTCAGGCACTCCCAGGAACGCAGTGAAACTTCAGAATCAGTTTGACCGGTATTACTATAACTAACCAACCCAGTTCAGCATAGGGAGGGGTTGTTAACAGACTGATTAATTGGATCACGGATGTTGGAAGCCAGAAAACACAAACATGTGCTAGTTTTTGAGTGAACTATGAGTGAAAATATGTTTTAAAAAGTTTTCTTTATAACATAGAAAAAACGTTACAGTCCATGTCTGACATCCTATTAATTGGCTGTGTGATGATCCAGAGTCAAATTCTAGGCTGTCCTTTAAGTTTAAATGCACTTGTTAACCGTGTCATCCAATTTACTGTCACTTATAGTTAGTTACAGTTGTCTGGTGATCCACATTATAAATAAAATTATATTAGGTGGCTTTCTATACTTCTATCAACTATTTGGCTTTCATAGCTCATTAGTGACATTGGTGACAAATAAAATTGGCAATTAAATGTACTCATTGTGAACATCCTGTTTTTTGTTGTATTTTATTTGTTAGCACAGAATATTGAGTGTTTTTTTAATATATAGTAAGTGAGTAACATGCAAATCTAGACAGTCTCTGTGTGAGCAAAAATTTTTGACTCACTGAAGGTTTGGTAAACAAACTGATCTGTTGTACCATTTGTACCATGACCCTGGTTTCCCTCTGGGTTTCTTTCACTTTTCACCTAACAAAACTCTGAATACCTGTTGAAACAGGTGTAGAAGTAACACTGCACACACATGTCATTCGATTGACTCTAAATTCATCATGGGGGAGCCCTTTTTACTGCAAATGTTTGAACTGCAAATTATTGAATCTAATTGTATACATGTTGTTTCCTCACTTAAGTCATTGACTAAATATTGAGGTTTACAGTGTAGCCTACAGCTAACTTGGCTCTATCCTGTAACATTTTTGCATATCCCATGTTTTAGTTTGGAAAAACCTCTGTTAACATAGCAAAAACAAAATGCAAAAACAAATATTTTGTGAAAACTTTGCACAGTAACAGCAGTGTAACATTATAGTGGTCACAGCTTGGCAGGCTCCAGTGGACACTGCAGTGAAAGGTGATGCCAGATGCAGCAGTACACTGCTGAGTCTATCAGAACTGTGACACCTCACACCCCAGCATCAGCACACTTCACACAGTCAGAGGAAATGAAACCATGTGGAATGTCAGCGTGGACCCAGAAAGATTCAAACCCTTTGGATTTTTTAAGACCCTATTTCTATTGTCAGTGAAAAAATGGACTGCCCTCTATGACATCAGCATGAATTCAAAACAACTAAGTACCCTTTAGTTCTTTTTTATACTGGAGCTCTGAGGCCTGCAAGGAAATGTGAACAATTACAGTATAAACCCCACGCAGTCTTAAATAATTCAGGATTAGAGCTTAAGTGTGCCAGTAAAAGTACTTTTGCACAGGACAAGCCTCTAATCCCATTGTCAGAGGGAAGACTTCTGACTGCTGACGTTTGCACCATGGAAAAATGGTCAAGGTCACTTCTCAGCTGCCAAGGCAATTGTCAGTCATATGCACTCAGAAAAAGACTTTCACAAAGAACAATTAAATGTTTTTAACAACCCTCTGTTGAAGTAAGAGTGTCTAGTGAAGCTACCTAATTAATTTTCGGGAAATGTGAACAATCCCAAAAAAACAGTCAGCTAATTTCTGTTCAGTTTCTCCAGATAAATTGTCTCAGTGTGGATGTTTTGCTTGAACAGTGTTATTTAATGTGAGGCGACCGGATTTCTGAAATGAAAACCCGGTACATAAGCAGTTCTGAACCTAGATCACCTCTGGCTTGAATTTTTTTTGTAGATATGTTATGTCACTTGCTAGTTTCTGGTTGAGTTTTGCACAGCAGTTTTCTGTAACTAGTAGTTAGTAGTAGAAGAGCAGTGATTGGGAAGCTGGGGAAAGCTCCTATAACAACCAGTAAGCTCCAACCTGAGGGGTGTCTGCCTGCCTGCTCTGCTTTTTTTCTTTCTTTAATTCACAGTTAAAAGCTGGGATATTTTTGGCCTCAGCTCCAGCTGGGGAAAGGCCCCCAAAAACAGGAATCAGGAACTTCTGGTCACTTTAATTTAATGCTCTGTAAGCAAAGGTCAGATACTTAACACGTTTACCACTGGCCACATTTGAGGAAGAACTCAGACGTGAGAGAGTCGGTAAGCCACACAGTTATTCTTAGAACGCTCCCAGGGGAGTTAGAATTCACACCAAGATGAACTCGCGTTCTGAACACGCACACAGACAGGTTATAAACAGACTCAGAGGAGTCAAAGTACTCACGGTACCGGAGGATCGAGGTAAGTCGAGTAGGAAGGGCGACACGTAGCATGAAGTAGGAACTCCAATGTCAGTGTACAGGGGAAACACTTACTTCCTGTTTATATACCATCTCGTGAGTCATCTCCAGTGCCTCGTGACGTCACGTGATCTGGTGCATGTGACAGTACCCCCCCTCTAGGGGTACCGGCACCCGACGGACCAGGAAGGGAGGACACCCGACGACAGTAGTCCTGGATGACGGTCTTGTCCAAAACGAAGCACCCGGGGACCCAGGACTGTTCCTCCGGACCGTAGCCTTCCCAGTTGACCAGGTACTGGGTGCCACGGCCACGGCGTCGCGAGTACAGGATCCGCCGGACCGTGTACGAAGGACCACAGTCAATCATCCGGGGTGGGGGGTGGTGGGGCAGGATCCTGGGGAGACAGAGGAGAGAACAGAACAGGTTTGAGTTGTGATATATGAAACACTAGATGGATCCTGGATCATGAGGTGGGCAGGCAGAAGGAGCCTATAGGTGACAGGGTTAATCCGGTGAGTAATCTTGTAGGGGCCCAGGAACCGCGGGGATAAACAACTGTTGGGCAGACGGTACGTCAACCTCCAGTTCCTGACGGTCAAAGATGGGAGGTTGGAACCCATGACATACCTCGAAAGGACTGAGGCCGGTGGCTGATGACGTGAGGAGGTTGTGGGACAACTCAACCCAGACGAGGTAGTCTGCCCAGGAGCGCTGACGATCTGCCATGAAACATCGAAGGAAGCGCTCCAGTTGTTGGTTGGTCCGCTCTGTCTGGCCATTGGTCTGAGGGTGGTATCCGGAGGAGAGGCTGGTGGTGACCTGGACCAGACAGCAGAAGGCCTTCCAGAACTTCGCCGTGAACTGGGGCCCTCTGTCCGAGACGATGTCCTTGGGGAACCCATGCAATCGAACTACATGCTCGAGAAGAAGTTCAGCAGTTTCCTTAGCTGAAGGGAGTCCGGGAAGGGCCACCAGATGAACAGCCTTGGAGAACCTGTCGACGATGGTAAGGATGGTGGTTTTCCCCCAAGACTGCCTCAAAATCCAGGGCGATGTGCAACCATGGATGACGGGGAACTGGCAGGGGTTGAAGTTCACCAGTGGTCGCAGTGTTGGGAGTCTTGGCTCGAGCACAGGTGGTACAGGCGAGCACAAAGTCTTTTGTGTTCTTATTAATGGATGGCCACCAAAAGGCCCGTTTCAGAAGGTGTAAAGTGCAGGCCATGCCTGGGTGACCAGCCAAAGTCGATAAGTTAGCCCACTGGAGAGCCTCCTGGCACCCAGTGGTGGGCATATACAGTTTCCCTGGGGAAGTCTCGGGGGGAGGAGCCTACAAGGCCTGTTCATGGTGCACCCGATCTTCCAACCCACACCGGAGAGGAGCGATGATGACGTCAGGTGGCAGGACAGGCGCGGGGTCCGTCCGGGGTCTCTCCGCCTGAACATGACGGGAGAGGACGTCCGCCTTGATGTTCTTGAACAGTGCCCAGCGCACCTGCCTGGGGTTGTAGATCTTTGTCTGACGGATGGTGGTGAGGTTCTGGTGATCCGTCCCGATGGTGAAGGGGTCACTGCCGCCCTGGAGCCAATGACGCCATTCCTCCAGGGCCCACTTGATGGCAAGCAACTCACGGTCCCCCACCCCGTACTGTCGCTGTGTGGGATTGAATTTCCTGGAGAAGAAACAACAAGGGTGTTGTTTCCTATCTGGACCTTGCTGTGAGAGGACGGCTGAATGAGAACTGGAGCGGTGGTGAAGAGATGGCAGAGGTGATGAAAGACAGCAGTGGCTCAGGAGTGAGGATGAAGGGTCCGGTCTTCGGTTTGGTGAGGGCAGTAAGAGGAGCCACAACTGAACTGAAGCCCTGGATGAATCGCAGATAGAAATTGGCGAACCCCAGAAAACGTTGCAGCTGTTTAAGCGATGTGGGTAGGGGCCACGATCGCACAGCCTCCAGCTTCTGGGGATCCATGGCTACCCCCTGGGAGGAGATAATAAAACCAAGGACGGTAGTGGAGTGCTGATGAAACGCACATTTTTCCAACTTACAGAACAGTTGCTGGGCCAGCAACCTCTTTAAAACTGCCCTGACATGCTGGGTATGCTCCTCTAAGTTCTTAGAATATATCCAGGTAGGCGAAACACCATCGACCCAGCATGTCGTGAAGAACGTCACTAATGAACTGTAGGAAGACTGAAGGGCTGTTACATAATCCGAAGGGCATGACCAGGGTTTCGTAGTGGCTGGTGGGGGTTATGAAGGCTGTCTTCCACTTATCTCTCTCTCTTATGCGCACCAGGTTGTAAGCACTCCGAAGGTCTAGTTTGGAGAAGACCGTTGCACCTGACAGGGAGTACAGGGTGGTATTTATGTGTGGAAGCGGATGATGATTCTTGATGGTTATTTCGTTCAAGCCCCGATAGTCGACGCAGGAACAGAGGCCCTCTGTCTTTCTTCTTGACGAAGAAGAACCCCCGTGACCGCAGGAGATTTAGAGGGTCTGATGGTCCTGTGGCGGAGACCCTCGGCAACATAGTCCTCCATCGCCCATTGTTCCTCCTTGGAGATCAATGGAGAGGTCGTACGGGATGGGAATGGCCTCCACGGTGACCTCTGGGGCCTCTGACTCCCCAGAGCACGTCTCAGCCGTCGCTGGTATGCAGAGCTTGCTGCAAGTCGGACCCCATTGAAGAATACGTTCACGTGACCAGGAGATGATAGGGTTGTGATGAGTCAGTCAGGGGTGCCCAAGGATGATGGGAGGAGAGGTGAGCTGGGTGATGAGGAACTGAATGTGTTCGGTGTGTTGGTCGATAGACATCGTGATGGTTTCAGTGTAAAGGTGAATGGGGTTGTTGGCTAGGGGTCGACGGTGGTGATGTTAACCGGCTGAGATAACACCTCACTTTTGAGTCCCAGTTGGGTAGCATAAGCACGATCAATGAAGTTACCAGCCGCCTCCGAGTCAGTGAAGGCAGAGGCTCTGATCAGTTTGTGACCCAACTGGAGACTCACCTTCACGACGAGCCGAGAAACGGTCAATTTCAAGCAGCAGGACACCTGCATAGTTGTAAATGAAAGATAGAAATGAATAAAAATATAAAAATATAAGAATATATAAAAAAAAAATAAGAAAGGCTATCTAAGCTGATGCAGGAAAATAAAACTGATTTAAGAAAATGAATAATAAGAAAAGAATATTAAATATTTAAAAAATATTTTTAAAAGTAAAAAGTGTAAAAAGTCTAAAAATAGCAGCAGTCACGCAGAGTAATGATAAGAAATAGTTGTGGGATGAAAATAACAGAGAGTAATGATAAATAGTGATTGTAAAAATAAGTGATTGTAACTAATTCTTATTGCACAATGAGTAATTCTTGCATAGGCAATAAGTAATGGTAAGTAATATGGTAATTATTGCACTGGTTTCTATCACAGTCATGCTCATTTTCAATAATAAATCAGTATTGCACCAGTTATATATTCTATTGCACTGTCCCTAATGTTTGATTGTCCAGTTTGTGTTGTTTAGGTGAATTGCTCCTTTCCGCCCTCCTCTGTCCTTCTGTTCCCCATCCTGCACCCTAGCAAGGAGTTGAACAGTTTGATGGCGTGTGGGACAAAGGAGTTTTTAGTTTGAGGGGGAGTGTGTCACATCTATACATGAGACTGGAGAGGGAAACATTAAGATGCAGAAGCAGGAATCAAATGCGTAAAAGATTAGATTCACAGGGTCAATTATACAAATTGTTAGCATTTTTTTTAGATCTAGGGCTACTCATTGTTAGGCCACAGATGCACAGGCCTGACACTGCCCTACTGTGATGTATTTCTGAGGATGGCATTTTTTTCTTTCAAATGGCCTCTTATGAAAAATCGTACTTGACGAATTGACCCAGTCGTGGAGCAGGATGTAAAGACAAAGACAACAAGAGATAACAGGAACACAACATTTTGCTGACGGGATTCCACGCCGGCCCAAAAATACCTGGCTGGCCCAAAATTTCCATCTGCCCACAGGGCAAATGCCTGGTATGCCCCATGGCCAGTCCAGCACTGAGTGTGGGTATCAAGATTGGATAAAAAGAAACACCCACCAAAGGCTCAGTCATTGAACTTTGCGACAGGATTATCTATCACTTTAAAAACAATGTTTCTCAGCGCAAGATAGCAAAGAACTTAGGTCTGTCACCACTTAATAACATTATGAAATTATTCAAGGAGTCAGGAGAAATCTCTGAGTGTAAAGGCCAAAGGAGGAAACCACTGGTGAATGTGCGTGACCTTGGAACCCTTTGATGGTTGCTTTAGAAAACATCATGCTGCTGTGATAACCATGGGGTCAAATGGGCTCAGGAGTACTTTGGGAAATCATAGTTGCTGAGCACAATCCGCTGCTGCATCAAGAAATGCTCCCTGAAACTGTAATATGCAAAGAGAAAGCCATACATCAATTTTATACAGAAAGTCCAGTGAGTTTTCTGGGCCTTTAGTTTATCTGAGATGGACTGACAATGGAAATGTGTTTCGTGATCAAATGAGTCCACATTTCAGCTTTTTTGGAGGAAAAAACGCTGGATTCTATGTTTAAAAGATGGGGTGCAACAGTGCCCATAGCATGTGGGATCTCTATATATTTGTAGGCATCATTGTTGCAGAGAGACATATGTGTCACGTCTCATCCCCTTCTCCTGGCACGAAGGGGAGGCATACACACACCAGTCATTGTTGAAGTGCTTCCTTTATTTCTTCACTAGAGATACTAAACCAAAAAATGGCCAAACAATATGCTTCCATAAAAATGATATATTTTCCCAGGAACTCCATGTATATTTCAGCAGAACAATGACAGATCCCTCTACAAAACTTACAAAAGTGTGAGTTTGTAGACATTGTAGAGTACTTTTGTAGACTTGCTAGAGTGTGTATGCTTAACTAAAGAAGTGTAATTAAAAGAACAGGGAATGAAACCCAGTGGTAAACTTGCCTCTATCTCAACTTTTTTGGAGTGCAGGCATCAGTTTCTAAATTTATTTAGGTTTACGAAATTGACTTCAAGGATAGGAATTTAAAACATATGGATGAAACTAGAATTACCAGCATACTGAAAGACCAATGAGGAAAAATATTACTTTTGAAAAGACCACTTTCATGATCTCGTACATTAGAGTATTTCTTAAAAGCTTTTGAACAGACCTTTCAAGGCTCTTCATTAAATGCTCTGGTGGGCTGAGGCTGCAAACACAATGACAGTCAGCATCCATTCAGGTTTGATCATCAATGTTACATAAGAACATATTTGATGAGCCTGACATTTGTGAGCATTATCTGTTCCATCGTGTGCTGCATCACTGAATAAATGAAGGTTCCAGGGATCAGGTATAAACAGGTAATGAACTTATACAGTATATACATACAGAGCCGTATGGGACTAGCATATTATATATATGAAATCAGAATATATGTATATATATATAATCAGAAAAATCCAACCTTCAACTCAAGTACATTCATTTTATATATACAGTAAATCCCAAGAGCACCCATCTACAGTGAAAAACTGTGATGTTATAATATGGTGAAAAAATGCTAAAATAGTGTAAATCCTGAATATACTGCCAAAATACTTTAATTTGATTTTAAACTCAGCTTAATACATTACCCTGCAAGGAAATGTAAAGGTAAACCTGTATTTGTACTGTACAGTTAATACCGAACTTCTGCAGTGCTAGAATGTAAAATACTGACATTACCCCTCCATAGACTGTACTGTTGTTCATGCACAGGTGTTTTCTTTGGTATGTGCTGTTGTTTTCTTTGGTATAAGCAGGTAAATACACTAATAAATTCATTTAATTTTCAGTAATAAAAATACAGGGCTTTATATACAGAATACGCTCGAGGCGCTTCATGGGGGAAATTCTGGACTTCAGCTGTGTCAACGGGCAGCAGCCAATCAGCAGCAAGGAGAAATAAATTGTGTTGTCGAATTGACTATTTTACCATGTCAAGACCTGCTTTCTTTGTGTTCTCTAGACCAGTGGTTCCCAACCTGGAGTCCGGGCCCCCCATAGGGGGGCGCTAGAGATCACAGGGGTGCACAGAATTTTGTCTGAAATGAGTTTACCAAAATTATAATTGTACACAACAAATTCTTAAAGAGTGAAATGTAAAAGTGTGTGTGTATAAGAGTATAAGACCAAAAACCTACAAACACTGTTATTTTTTTTGCAAATAAATGTTTGTAATTAATCATTTTATTCTTTTTGGTTTGGCCTGGCTTGTCTTGGACACAGGCAAGGGGGGCTTCAAGGAAAAAAGGTTGGGAACCACTGCCTTAGAGAAATTGTACTTGTATTACTTGACCATTCACAGCTCAAACTCAGTTCCAACTTAAAGTTTGCACCTAGCCAAGTACAGAAATACCCAGGTTTTCTCGATTCATGGGTTTTATTGAGGACATATCAGGAGGTGACTTGTGTGGACTTAAGTCAATGATTTTGGAATGAATTTCACACAAAGTAGTGATGAAGGGGACAGAGGAGCTACTAGGTAACAGTATGTTTTGCATCATGGCTGCTCTGTCAGTTTTTTTTTAATTAATAATCATAATTGTTTAAAAATAAAAACAAGGATGCACTTTTGTGTTTTATACGTTATTCTGTTATTCTGAGTGTTCTGCATATACACAGCTTCCCAACTTTTTTGGAAACTGAGTGGTATTCTTATTCATTATATTCTCATTTTCACATTAATATTGAATGGCTGTATGCCTTTTTGACATTGACAGCCTTTTTACTTTAACAGATTGTTTTCAGTCAAGCACATCATACAGAGATGAGATTTTATGGACATCAAAAACCATGTTTCTATTTCAAAACAGTGGTTAAAACACAAATCCTGTCTCCTGTGCTGTTGTGCTTGATACAGTTTCAGAGGGAATCAAAGTTGAGAATCAACAGTCAGTAGATGTAACTACAAACACGTCACAATTTACCTTCACAGTGTAGCCCTCCTGGTTAAACGAATCTGTCATACTGAACTATTTTGACGTTTCATTTGGTGGGGAACAGGATGCTATCTCCTCTTTTATGTTAGAAGCTCAACAGTGAGGCCATTGAAATGATAATGCAACCTTTTCACCATCTGGATCATTTATTGTGCTCCAGCAGGGTTACTATGATTGTGCTCAGTCAGATGGCAAAGGTGGCAAATGGTGTGTCTGACATCATCAATCAGAGATTTGAGGAATAAAGTATCTCATAGGCCTTGTTTCCTTTTTTCTATAATATATCAAAGCTTTATACTGCGGCTGTAGTGCATGCTGTTTGTCTAATCAATGCATGTTGATTAGACATGTTGCTTAAATATATTCCAAAATATAGCCTATCCATTACACATAATTTGTCATTTACACAAAACTTAATTTTGCTTACAAATTATATAGCACTGAAGGGCGTTGGTGTGTGTGAACTCCATTCCTGATTCCTATTACACTGCAGAAACCTTGAAAATGCAAAGAATCAGGTTGTTCTAAAGTACACCCTACTACTCTACTAATGCTGTTAGCTAGTATCTGTCTATATAGACAAACACACGCACGCACGCACACACACACACACACACACACACACACACACACATAACGTATATACAGTATTACAGTGTATGTATGCTAATATATATACTGTATTAGCTAAGTGTACATTAGTAAAAGCAGCATTAGTAAGAGTAGTGGGTTGTTTTACAAAATGTTAAATACTTAATAACAATGTAATTGCATGCGATTTCAAGCTTTGTTCAGTGTAATATGATATTATGAATGGACTTTACTTTTTACTGATGTCTACGCCTTAACTAACTAAATGAATATTAAAATTAGCCATCATGTTATAACGCTCCATAATTTATAGCACGCTCCAGCGACCTCAAGTGTCTTTTAGTATACTTGAATGCCTAATAGGTTCTGTTTCGCACATAAACTAGATATGTTCGAGACTAGTTCTCATTTTATTTAAATCGTACTATTTAATATAAGTTTGTGAAGTGGTTTGTATTTATGAACAGCGTGCTAAGAGCAAAGTGATTAAAATTTATTCAGCGAAAGTATATAATTATTTTTTGCACATATATGTAGGTTTCCAATGGTACAGACAGAGAAAGATTACAAAACAGGTTTTACAGCTTACAGCATGACAGAGACAGCTTTTGCGGCAAAAATACAATCGAAATGGAAGACCTTCTCTTTCGATGGTCTTCTCACTACTAGTGTTTTTTCGGTATCCCTCCTCGAGAGACTATAGTACTAGAATGAAAATGACATAATATAGAATTCTGAAAGTTATTGAATCACGTTAGATATTTGGACATTTGCATATGAACAAGAGATATTTTATTCTTTAAAATCTAAAATTGCACAAATGATCGAGTAATAGAATAACCGAAGGCGGGGCTCCTCAAATCCCTCCGCCGTGTTTGATTCAGAGTGAGCGGAAGAAGAAATAAAACTCCTTCCCTTTCTCCATCTGCCCGTGAGTCTCTTTATGCGTTTCTGGTATTTTATTCTCGGTGTCGGGAAATGTGCGCTTGGATGGCTCAGGTGTGCATATGCATTAATCGATGATACGTGTTTGTTGGTGGTGCTTGGGCCGTAAGTGCAGGTTTAGTCTTACCAAGAGGAGGAAACCAAAACGGCTGGCTAAGCAGCAGATTAGCGTGTCTACTGAACGGGACTCTGAGATCTCAGCCATGGGTTTTAACTGAACCAGAGGAATATGCGTGTACGCTTTTATATAATTTCTAAGTTGATACTTAAGAGAGTAGCTCTAACGGTATATTTCGGCCCCTGTTTTACCGCATTAACTCGCTTTGCCTTTAGCTGCAGTGATGTCATCTGAACGCGTCTGACTGCAGTAGGCGTGCAGTTAGCTTAGCTTAGAGTTACATGTTATTTGGCGCCGGCTTCGTTGGAAACTTGAAGTTAAAGTTGTCGCAAGTGTGCAGACTGATATCCAGCAGGTATGTTTTGTGGATCGTGTGTGTGCGTTGCCAGGGGTGTCCTGGTGCGATTCTTTAGTGTGTTTTTCTTGTTATTTAGTGAAGTGTTTGGTGCGCAGCGGAGTGGGAACCCTCGGTGCTCTTTGGACACCACCTCCTTTAATGTTGTAGGTTGTATCTATGGTTGGCATATATTGTAGATAGATACACGTAGTGCTTTCTATCATACAATTCAATGTTAATGTATTATAAAACGGCTTAATGTATGTTGAATCATAAAACGCTCTGTAACCTGATGATGCACTGGCGTTGTTTATCGTGTGTGTGGCATTGTTTTGGAGTTGGGCTGTGAGATTTGAGGAACTTCTGTAATCTTATTTCGTCCGATTGTTCTGCAGGCAGGATGAGTTTTAACTAATTCCTGCGCAGACTCTAGTCTGCCTCCGCTCGAGCGCAACCCTCTCTGTCCCACCCACCACCATGGCCTTCGTGCCCACGCAGAGCCCCACAGTGGTGGATCAGACCACCCTCATGAAAAAGTACCTGCAATTCGTGGCTGCCCTCACAGACAACAACACTCGTGAGTACAAAAACGTGTCAGTCCTGCAAGTTATTGCACCAAAACATTATATGTCCAAAAGTTATAAGACAACCTTTTCCTATGAACGTATTCAGCTGCTTTAATGTGCACACTTTTCTGAAACATGGCTTAAATGTGTATGCACAGACATGTAACGTCCATAGGAAAGCATTGCCAATAGAATGGAATGCTCTGGAGCATTGCTCCAAGTTTGCCTTGTTTAGCAAGTGCTCACTGAAGTGAATGTCCCCAATCCTATTCCTGGTGACCCCAAACTATGCATGTGTTTGAGATTTGTCTAATCTTACACACCTGATTCAACACTCTGACTTGCAAGGCTCCTCGTAAGCTTGGTCAGGTATGAGAGTTGGTGAAAATGCAAGGCTGCAGTGGAAGGGGTTGTCAGGGCTGGGACTGGGAACTCCTGGACTAAAGAGCTATTTACCCCCCAGCACTGGGCTGTAAATTTAGGGTGGGTTTGAATGGACTTCTTACCCAGAATTTCTCATCAAGCATCAGTTACTGCAGCAACAAGGGGGAAACGCTTTAGTGATACCTATGCAATAATACCATTGGTTTAAGAAGAAATGTTGAATGAGCAGGTTGTCAATGAACTTCTGGACTTCTAGTGTATTGGTTACAAACTCTGTCAATGTAATTCCAGAGGCTTATGATGAGAACGATATGCTTTAGCCCAAACTAGTGTGTGTGTGTGTGTGTGTGTGTGTGTGTGTGTGTGTGTGTGTGTGTGTGTGTGTGTGTGTGTGTGTGT
>JBBJLR010002082.1:0-14330 GCA_037577145.1 Brachypetersius gabonensis | reverse complement strand
AGAGAGAGAGAGAGAGAGAGAGAGAGAGAGACAGAGACAAAGAGAGAAAGAAGGAGAGACAGAGAGAGAGAGAGAGAGATAGAGAGAAAGAGAGAGAGAGACAGAGAGAGATACACAGAGAGAGAGACAGAGAGAGAAAGAGGGAGAGAGAAAGAGAGAGACAGAGAGAGAAAGGGAAGATAGAGACAGAGAGAGAAAGAGACACAGAGAGACAGTGACAGAGAGAGAACGAGAGAGAGAGAGAGAGAGAGAGAGACAGAGAGAGAACGAGAGAGACAGAGAGAGAGAGAGAGAGAGAGAGAACGAGAGAGACAGAGAGAGACAGAGAGAGAGAGACAGAGAGAGAGAGACAGAGAGAGATTTATAAACACCTATAATAGTCACCTGTGCAGTTTAGCAATAAAAAGACACCTTAAACTGCCAAACAAGAACTTACTTTGAAAGCATCTCAACAGGTTCCTCAAGAGATGATATTTAATGGTGTAGTCACCACTTTCAGACAATGGAGCATCATAATCTAGAAAGAAAATGCTTTGGTGTTGCATCTGTTAAGGCACAATAGTGGTGGTTGTGGTCTAATGGGTAAGACAGTGAGAGAGACCACCTCCTATTAGCAAAGCTCCCCAGAATTGGGCTGTAAAGTAGTAGAACTACATTATTTGGACAGGGAGTGTCACGTGTGCCACATTTGGCACAAGTGCCTCACTAATGCTGTGCCTCACTAATGTTGTTATGGCTCCATGTCGTTATATTCTTACAGCAATGATCCAACATCTTGTGTAAAACAGAAAAGTAGAGGTCAGGCAACTTCTGTATTGATACACTTGATATCAGAGGAAACGCTGAAGGAGCAGATGCCAAACAATGCGTGGACATATAATGTTCTGTAAGTGACACAGTTCTGCTGACATTGCTACACTATAGAACCAAATACTGTATTGTTCCAGAGTGCAGGGTGCACCACTGTACAGCACTCTGGGTCTGGGTTCTGGCCAGTAATGGTAGAAGAAAAGAAGACGAAAAGAACCTCTGGAGCTGTAAGGCTGCACCCCTCACTGTCCTCCTGCTAGACTGTATTCACTCACTCTTGTGTAACATATAAAGATCTTAACTTTGCCTGTGACTGAGAAATATTAGACCTCTATACCGTAGCTGTTGGTCTGTGGTTTGTAGGAGCCGAGGTCTACGGCACCATTCATGAAGCCAAAGCTGGTTCCTCCATGGAACATGTACAGGTTGATGGAGACCCCGCGATCAAGAAGTTCCTTCAACACTGCAATCATATCTGAGGCAAAAAAGTCTAATCAAGTGGTTTTTTCCCCACTTCTTATTTACTTTATCAAAAACCTCCTAACTGAACTTCACCTTAAACTGATTCTGTGAACATTTCAAGGTGCATGGAGTACTGGAAACAGCAATTAAGTGAAAATGAATGAAAATGTATATTTCATGTATATTTAATTACATTTAAACTTTAAGTTAAGGATGCCTTTAAAGAAAGTAATGGTTTCCTGAATACTGGGTACTACAGCACAACTTTGCTGAGTATCTCACCTTGAGCACAGAATACATGATGAGCCCCGCCCCAGACATCAAACCAGCCACACCAATACTCCATCACTAGCAAGGGCTTCTGGGGCTGAAACATGATTAGATCAGATTTTCAGGTGCATGTTTTAAAAGGGTGGTCTATACAAACAGCACATAAACTATCAAATCTCAAAACCTTTTCCAGTGCCCAGAGAATATGCTTTGTTTTTTATTTTTTTATGACATCTGTAATACCAAAATATCAAACCTTTTTTATCAAACACAACTATTTTCCAACCTCTACATCTCAGAATGTTGTTACTGTGCCTTTAAGGTCAGTAAACTAGCTCTGTTTTATTGGATGCTGCGTAGTAGAGCTGCACAATTAATCGTTAAATGATCGCGATCTCGATCCGACCCCCCTCACAATCTTAATCCACAATTTATACGATTCTCATTGTCTTCACTGGCCAGGACCTTTGCATACTTGCAACCAGTTCCCCTTCTGAAAGGGTTTTCAGCACAGGAGGCAACATTGTCTCTTGTCGCCGTTCTGCACTGAAGCCACAAAATGTTGATAGACTAGTGTTTCTTGCTAAGAATCTTTAAATTGCTTTACTCTGACATAATACCTTTAAATGTTTATTTTTTTAATGTTTAATGGTGATTTTTTTCTTTACATTCTTACATTATTTTTCAATACATTTCTTTAAATTTGAAGCAAAGAGTATTCTGTCTTATTGTACTGATATGTTACTGCTGTTTCATAACCTAGTGTTCAAAAACTTTAAAATAAAAAAAGTTCACCAGAATCATGAGAGAATCGTGATCTTCATTCTAAGCAAAAAAAATTGTGATTCTCATTTTATCCAGAATCGTGCAGCTCTACTGTGTAGTGTATTGTGTTTCATTCATTCATTAAAACGCTCATTGTAATGTCACTCAGATATGGACCCGAAGGCTGAAAACCGTGTCGTCCGGAGAGGATTCTCTGGAAGCGTCAGTGCCTGACTCCGGTCCAGGGCAAGACCTCACACTCATTTTAACCTCACTGCTAATGTTGGGGGCTTAATTGCTTTAAACTGGCGAGTCAATGCGCTTTTCATAACCTCAAATTAAATTCAATTCAAAATAAGTGGTTTTGCAGCTTAATCTACATACATGGGCCATGTGGACTGCAAAATAAATGGTATGCTTTGAACAATACTTATGTACAACAACAATCTTATTAGATGTTATATAAAAAACAAGAAATATATGGTTTTCAGTGACATGGGTCCTTTAAAATGACTTTAGTATAAATGACATAAAAAGATTTAGGCGTGGTAAACTGATCAAGGTTTTTGGATATATAATCTTGACATGTGATTAATTGTCAGTTGAAATATTGATAAAATGGGAGAGGTTTGGCCTCCTTCATCCTTGTTTCCTCTTACTAACCTGTAAGTCAGCCAAGTACTGTATGGCACCATATGACAGCTTCTGAAGGTTGATAGCTTGTAGCGCTAAGGAAAAAAATCCCAATGTAATCTGTGGCAGTGAAATTTAAATGTGAAAAAAATGCAAACAGTATCATTTCATGTGATCGAGGAGTGAAGCCTAAAGGTCCACAGAAAGTAACCACTGCATAAGGAGGAAAAAAACAACATCGCTTGTTTACCTCCATCTACTCCTCCACAGTTCAAGCCCTCACGATTATCACAAGTCAGCAAAAGTTCCGTGATTCCTCTGGACACAAGAGCCTATAAAAAGAGAATGTTGTGCATTTGATTAAATGCTTTAGTGACTGGGGACTTTGCAACAACACACTTGAATGATGCCTTAACCAACATCTCTGATATCTCCAGTTCTCCCACCAAAACGATTACGATTATTTTTGTAATCATCAGAAACCACAACACACTTTTCTAAACCAGGTCTTCATGCTGATTTCAGATCTGCTTTCAGTCTTTTTCAGCCACATCAACTTTCTGAAATCTGAGTAATATTAGATTTGCAATAGACCTGCATGATTTTTATTAAACCACAGGCACCAATCAAGAACTGTGTCAATATTTTCAGAGTGAAGTCAGACAGGCCACACTGTGGCATAGATATAATGATCAGAGTCAGTCAGCTACCACTGTTTCTTCACAAACACTCAGCATATGATTATTATATGATCATTATACCGACTGCTGCCATCAGGTAAACGATATAGGATCATAAAATCAAGCACTAATAGACTAAAAAACAGTTTTTACCCTACTGCCATAAAAGCATTAAACACTATTAAATAATAGAGATGTATGAAAGGGACTGGTGTAGGACTGGTGTAGGACTGGCTGCTATGTTTTATGTTTTATTTTATATTTAGATTAACCTTATTTTTTTATTTATGTATTTATTTGGTGCATTTTATTTATTTCTCTTTCATATCTCTTTCTTAACACCGTAAAGATCGCACTTAATTTCGTTGTACTTGTACAATGACAATAAAGGTATTCTATTCAATTCAATTCAATTCTATTCTATTCTATTCAATCATGCAGTATAGAACTAGCTTCACAAAAATTGTACACAGATTTGAAATCAGCATGAAAAACACTACAAAAGCCACAGAAACTGATCTCTGACCTGTGTTATGTGCAAAATTACAAACACAAAAACAGTGGCAATGTTGCAAGTTCAGCCAACGTTCATATTCTGTACCTCCTTGATAAATGTTAGGTACTGTTCGTCTTTTGCATAGGAGCCATACTCATTCTCCACTTGCACTGCGATGATAGGGCCCCCTTTTTTAAACTGTTCAAAAGAGAAAATATTATCAAGAACGGAACGTTGAAAATCCAAAGGAAAATCACGGAAACTACCGAATGCGATTACCTGAAGAGGCGCAACTCTCCGGATGAGTTCGTCAAAGTAGGACTTGACTGCTGCTGTGAACCCAGAGTAAGTTGTTCTCAGTTTCATGTTTTTATCCCTCAGCAACCAACTGTAGAAAGAGACAGATGTTATAAACGTGGGATAATAAAATATCAGTGAAAACGGGATCTCATTATACATATAACTAACTGAGAGCTGTAATAGACCTATTGCACTCAGCTGTACTGAACTGAATTACAAAGTTAGACACGGCACCATCTTTAGGTCTTTAGGGCTTAGGCACCTACAATATTTAAAAAACGTTCATATGATCAGTGTGTGCACTTTTTTCATATGAATATTACTAAATATACCAAATGAACCTAAATAGAATAAATATTAACAACTTTACACAGTAAGTAGTGATTGTATGTTCAGTATATCTCTGTGTTCTTTGTGGAAGTCCAGTATTACTCATAGTTTCCATCAGAAACCTGGTTTCACTCGATCAGCTCTTCAGTAAAATAAATCAGGAGCTGCTGATGGAACTTCACAAAAGTTCCTCCTCCTCTCCTGGAGGAACCGAGGAGAAACCTGGAACCGAACCTGTGTTCTCCTCATCAGCTCACACAATATCAGCTAGTTTTTTACAAACAAAACAAATCTTGATACTTTTTACTGCTTTACTGTTTATTTGCAATATTTTTTTCGGATGTTCACTTTGGTAGCAGAAACACGAACACACAGAGAAAATGTCTTTAAACAATTTGCATAGGACTTCTGCACAGTACTGAATGTACCAGCTATGTTTGCTAGCATTGTTAAAGGAAGTGGCAAAATACCTTTGAGACACTACCACTGTGGTCTTAAAACTGACTGCTGCCAGATGCTTGTGTAGAATGTATTTTTCAAGTCATATTTTACTGTCACTTTCACTGTCACTGATACATAAAATGGAAAACTTCTTGTTTACACCTTAATCTTTCATGAAACTTTAATACAACGGACGGGTTGATTTGACTAAATATTGCTGCAGGACGCCTCACAAAGCCTGGTAATTATGTAACTGCCCTTCAGTATTATTTTGGATGATGTGCTGGATTCCAGAATCATGGAAATTGAATGCATGCTCTATTACATGTAACAAAATAGGCTACTTGTGACAGCATTCAAATGAGGTTTTTCTCTTGCAAATCAGTTAAGTTGCAGCACAGAGACCGCATGAAGAGCGATGTACAGTGCATTATTAATGCATCACAAAACGAATACGTTTATCCTTATATCTGGTGAATTAATAGTGTCCTTATTTTTTTGTCTACTTGAGTTTATTTAAAGCACGCTTTCATTAGAAACTCACTCTTACATTTGACCATATCCAAGAAACCATTAGACTCACCGTTTCAGCTTACGCTGTTAGCACTGTACTTACGGACTACGGGGGGAAACTGGTTTGGTTGCGGCGGAAGAATACACAGTATAAGAAGAGGGTGAGCGTGTTGGTGCACCCCAGTATGCTTGCCTATGACATTCTGGACTATTAAAAGTGTTTTTACACTCATTTTTTGTCATTACAGTACAGTGAACAAGTACAGTACATTACAGCACACGTCTGTTTCCTTTTTCTGCAGCTTCGTTTTGTTTTTATGTTCTAGATTATGATTTTACGACTGTGTTAAGATTGGTAAATGTATATATTCTCCGTGTACCTTTGTACTCTGTAAAGTCTGGAGCCACACCGTCTCATCACACTGTACATGTGATGGGAATATAGCTGAGACTACAATACAATTTTGATTTTAACTACTTTTATATGATTGTTTATTTCTTTTTAATGCAGTAATGTGTTGATACAGTACCCACACAGTTTATATCTTTTTCCACCCCCGTCAGATAACCGCAGCTTAGTCCTTTTATGGTTAGGCCACTTTTCAGCAGGTAAGCCCATAGTCATGGTTCGAATTACAGGGGGTACTGGGGGTTGCTGTACCCCCCGATCAAGACCTGTGACCACCCAAAAGAAACAAAAATAGCAGTTTGGGGGGGTTCTTAACAGTGTTATGAAGGCAGTACCCCCCAATTATGGAGAGGTAATTCACACTCTGCCCATAGTCATGTAAAAGCATCTGCCACAAGCACCAGCAGCTTTTTCTTTCGGTATTAAATAAACCCCTTTCATGAATAAACTTACAGTTGTGTTCCTGGTCTATTGTACATGGTTATGTTGCAGTAAGACTGTAGTAGTAAGACAGACACTATGTTTTTGGCCTAGCTTGTGTGAGTGTACAAGCACTCTAACCTGGGGAGTCCACCTAAGTCCCATTCTGCGCAAATGTATGGTCCTGGACGAAGAATCACCCATAGATCCAATTCTGCTGCAAGATGAATGTACGCCCTATAAGGAGATAAATCATGACAAAAAATAGTCAGTTGGTTACATTTGTATAGTATTACATCTTATTGTTATTTTTATCAGACTTCAAATATGACTTTGAACTAGATATTGTCATTTATGTGTAATTAGAATATGTTATACATATTCTGTCTTTATAACACAACCCACTGCCAAACGATACATACGGTTTCAGGCTAAAAAGTTTGCCCGATATCTTTCATTTTGGTAAATTTGTCACACCAAAAATGTTCTAAAGGCATTTCTGATGCTCTAGGACTCCAGCAAACCATAGTGATCTCCAAATGGAGAAGTGGTGAAATGGTGAATCCTCCCAGGAGTGGCTGGCCTAACAAATTCTTCCAGGAAGTCCAGGGCAGCTGATAAAACCATGCCTTCTACTGTTAACCTTAAATTCTGCAGGAGAACGTCCACTCATGCTCTGAAGTTCAGGTACATTTGTTTTTTGCTGCAAGACTATGATCTAAAGCAAGAGCAAGAGCAGCTCTGCATGGCTAAAAGAAAGAAACAGATTTTTGGAATGGCCTAGATAAAGTCTTAAACCCAAACGAGGTGCTGTGCCTGGACTTTATATGTGCAGTTCATGCTTGAATCCCTCTAGTGTGGCTGAATCTAAGCAATATACAAAAAGACAGTGGACCACAGTATGTAAGATATCCAGGAAGTGCATTGTCTTGGTGGCACAACTAATTTAGAGCACCTGTATTGTAAAATGTGGTGAACCTAAAGATGAGTCAAACAGACAGAGCTATTTGTTTATTAATCTGTGATCTTGGACTTGCCTCAGACTCGCTGATGTCAGACTTGAAATTGCTGGTGTTTGGCACGTGCTGCCGCTTCCTCTTTTGCCGCTGGTGTTGCTCAGCATTTCCGCAATGTTTTGTTCCAGTTATCAGTTATAAAATACTAGTGAGTTAACCAGCCGTTTTGAAGACTTTCATCGGTCAGTAATGCCATCAGTCATCAGATCCACAGCAGATTCATCCAACAAATCATACGAGTTTCAGTATGGAGTTCAGGACCTTGTCTGTTCTGAGTATGGCATGTTTAGTTCAGCCTCTTTCTCCAGAGATCACTTAGTACTGGTTATCTACCAAAACCCTTTCAACTAACAGTTATTAACCCTCTGTGAAGACAAATATTGATCCATGCAAGCTCTCCAATCATGAGATTAGCTTTCACTACTACACAGATGACACACAACATTATATCTCTGCCAGCCCAGATGATAAACATAGAATAAATAAGGTTCAGGACCGCATTAAAGATATAAAAAACTAGATGACACATAATTTTCTGTCGCTCAATACAGAGGTCCAAAAGCAGCCAGAAACAAACTGTCTGGTCTAATGCTTGATCTTGCTGGTTCCTCAGCCTCTCCAATGACAAGCCTCTCCAAGTCTATGTTCTGAAGCTCAGATGCATTTGTTTTTTGCCGCAAGATTATGATCTAAAGACCAAGAGCAGCTCTGCATAGCTGAAATTAAAAACAGATTTTTGGAATGGCCTAGATAAAGTCTTGAACCCAAATGAGGTGCCGTGCCAGGACTTTATATGTGCAGTTCATGCTCGGAACCCGTCTAGTGTGGCCGATGTTAAGCAATTTGGAAAATGTCAGTGGACCGTATTGTGTAAGACAGGGCTATTCAACTTCAGTAGCAAATGGGCCGGATATAAAAGTCACTGGTGGTTCGGGGGCCACAGAATGTCGTGCTGTCCAGGCTGTCGTTCCCGGGGCCCGTTTATCCGGGTGGGGGGGGGGGGGGGGATTTGACGGGATTCCTCGCCAGCCAGTCCAGCCCTGTGTCAGTGCTGCTTTAACCGTCAAACATAGAGTAGAGATACAAACATAGAGATACATCACCGAACTAAAACTACAAAGATTCTCCCCTCGCTGTGTGTGTGACCGGATTCTCCTTCGTTAGGGCAGACTGCTGGTGCCACTGATCAGAAAAATCAAGAGGCTCTCTTGATTGCCTTACAGGGAAGTATTTTATCATGGCACTATAAATAGATAACTCTTACTCTAGATCCAGCTGCCCATGGAAGCAAAACCTTCCCTTCTGTGGTTCATGTAGGTTCCATGGCACATACCTGACAAAAAAAACAATCAAATTTGTTGTAATGTCTTTTTGATGTTTAATGCATTGCCATGAGACTAGCAGAAGTGGGAACTTACGTTGTGAGTGTGTTTAGACCACAGGCCTTCAGTTTTAAAAGCCTATCTCTCCAGTATGCCCTGGGAACCCGGAAGTAATGGATGGAGCC
Source organism: Brachypetersius gabonensis (assembly GCA_037577145.1). NCBI lineage: Eukaryota > Metazoa > Chordata > Actinopteri > Characiformes > Alestidae > Brachypetersius > Brachypetersius gabonensis. Next base: position 5,278 of record JBBJLR010002082.1, on the reverse strand, counting down.
TCCTAGGATCTGGAAGGGCGCCCCATCCAAGGTAAAGTGGGACGAGTCTGCTCTCAAACCTTCTCTATGTGTCATCCTCCTCTCTGTGGAGGTCACTCTGACAATCGCCTCACAGTGAGGTACACAAACACAGGACATAAAGCTAAATATGCCATAATACAGCCATATTAAGATACAGTATTCCCATTTGTTGCACATGTAGTTGTATGCAAAAGATTGGGTGTACTTGGTCAAATTACATGTTTAGTTCATTTTCTAAGTGTAAATTGATACATATCTCCTAAACTGAATACACTTGTGCATATTTTAAGGGTAAATTAAAAAAATTACATGTGGCAAACGTCACACTTCATTTTCATAATGTTAAATACAGCAATTGGATAGAAACTGTGTATTAAACTAGTAGAAATGTGATTTGTTAAATAATCATTAAGTTTATATCTGTTTTTTCCCACTACAGGATTGTTTATTTTCACTTGCACAATCTACAAAAGCTCATATATTGTATTTATGAGGCTGCTGAACTACGATTAGTAAGTACCTCGGTCATCAGGCAGACACTGACAAGTAAACTGCTAAATTTGAGGTAAACATAAGCAAGTTTAAACTGAAAATAGTCTTTTTCCAAATGTCACAAAGAATGCCTGGGTGGAAGATGGGTTGAAGAATACACACAAATCAAACCTTTACTGTGCAAATAGATATAATAACTATTCTGTCATACAAATCCAAACGCACCACACCAATATCTGCTTACCTGGATTATGCGAATCGATGAGGCGAAGCTTGGGGATGTTCAGAAATGAGCAGTCGTTTCAGCTTTGAGGCTATACCAGCTGCAGTACCAGTTGGACCGAGGTGAAATCAATGAGGCAAGGTCCAGAAGGCACTGATACAAAGAAAACAACAGGGCTTTTGTGGCAAGGGAACAGAAATACATTGTTGTGGTTTGAATGCAAAGGCAGTGTGATGAGTTATTTGTACAACTACACAGTGAGTTAAGCAGAATAAAGTTTTTTTCATTAACATATCATTGCAAATCCGTGAAATAAAATATCATCTGATCATTGCTTAATGTGATAAAAGAGATTAAATACCCCCTTTAATGCTTAAAAATCAGTTTGCAAATAATAGTTTTGATCTATTTTTGATGGTTGGAGTCCAGGACCACCGTTGGTGACTGTTATTGTCTGGATATTGTTCTTCAGAGTCCTATATGGGGCAGAATTCATTGTTGATGTGGTTGCTGCAGACTCACTTGTCTCAGCTGCTCTTGGCCAGTAGAAATTCTTCAGCAGTGCAGCACCCCCACCCCCCCACCCCTTTTGCCAAACCCCAGTAGCTGTGAGGAGTTCTCCCCATGGCGGCATACCATGGCACAGCTCCTGAACGTGAACCAGCATTGGATCCTCATAGTTTTTGGCCTCTGGCTGGGAATTGTCCAATTATAATTGAACAAATGGCAGTTGTGTGAAATTGTGGCAAGTTAAGGCAAGATCAGGACAACCAAGAAAACTGACCACAAAGGTTAATCAAAACACACACTTTAGTGTGCACCAATGTACCACGTGTTGTACATGGAAGAGTCATCTTAAGGAAACTGGTCTATGCAACACATCTAGAGAATCCAGAGGCTTTTTGGAAACAAGTAATGTGAACTGACACTTGACACTTTTTATCTCGATAACTAACACTGAAAAGAGGACGGTTTCCATAAAAAGGACACTGATCAAGAACACATACAGTACAAGCAGAACCTTTTTGGAATGACCCTCAAACACCTGACCTAACTGTAACTTAAATCTAAATAACTAGAATTTTAAGAGTATAGAGAGTTCTAGCTGGCAATCAAAGGTGTCTGTAAGCTGTGATATATGCCAGAACATTGCATATTAAGTGATTGTGTTAACATTGGCCTTGTTCTTTTGAAAAATGAAAGTTGTTTGGCATTGACGTATCACTTCAGTAGCCTCTGAACAAAAGGCTTTGATAATTCTATCATAAATGATAATTATATCATTAAACATACTGAAATATCATGTGACTATTTAATGTTGCAGGTTGCGTAGATAGTGTCTCCACAGACTGCTTCCTCTTCATGTTTATTATTAATATAAATAAAATAAATTATAAAAATATAAAACATAAAATTATATTTCATGGAAGTCCAGCTTATGTGTTTTAAGTGAAAATCTCTGCATTGAAATTATTTTGTGTATTCAGTTTTTATCGTGCCTTTTACATCTGCTGACAGGATTCAGCGCCGGGGCCCCCCTCGTGGTCGGTCCGGTGGTGTGGGGGTGCTGACGGAATTCCATGTCGGGGCCCCCCTCGCGGCCGGGGCCCCCCTCGAGGTTGGGGCCCTACACGAATGTGTAGTTCGGGTATGCCTAAGAATGCCACGGAGCTAAGACTCAAAAGAGGAACCCATTCTCCTCTGATTCACCCAGAGAGACAAACAGAGTCTCTATGGAGATAAACAACATTAGAAAGTCTTAGTGTATAGCCTAAGCAGTGGCGGTTCTAGATCAAAACTACCAGGGGCGCCGAGGTGGGGAAAGTATGTTTTTAGGGGGACACATATAACGACAAAGCAAGTCAATATTTTATTTTATATATTTTATTTCATATTTAGCTTTTCATTTCTTTCCATTACAGTTATATTTCACAGAAAAAAATCACACTATCTTTTTAGATCACAGTAGTGCAATAAATCACAGTAGCACAATAAAAAATTGGTTGAAGAACAACAATAAAACGTTTTTCTTACCTTCACCTCTCTGTAGTTAGTTCATTTAGGGCTCTAGCTGTTAGCTTTTACAGCCGCAGTTTACACTTTGCGATGCTGGCCTTCAGGTTGCAGATAACAGTGCGTGTGGTGCTTTAAGCAGTCCGTCTAGAACTGCCAGCGCATGTCGTGATAAGAAATTAATATTTAAATCATTGGCTGTTCAGTGCTGGGGCCATAACAGGGGCCAGGAGCAATTCTACAGGGGCTCTGGCCCACGCTGGCCCCCGTCTAGAACCGTATATGAGCTTAATCACTGTTGGACAGTAGGCAATCTATGGCTAACAGAGTAGGTACAGTTAAGAGTCAGTAGTGGTAGTTTTTGTTGGTGTCAGTGTGAGGAGGAACAGTCTCTAGTCCACAGAAACGGGAACAACAATCTCCACTGGAGCTTTTGAACACCAGTCGCCCTTGGATGGGGGAGGAGCACATGAGGGGGGCCGAAAGCTGCCGAACCAGTCAAGGACATTTGGGCAAGGGATGAGGTGGTGGTCTGGGGCTCAGCGGTTCCCCTCAGAGAAGATAGGCCAAAGAAAGAACTGTAACTGTAAAGAGTGCAAGTTGAGACTCAGGCTACAGCAGCCCAGCTGGAAAGGGCAGAGCCGAGAGTATGATAGACACGAGGGCAGCCTGACACACTGGCGCCCACCCACTCCACCGACAACAAGTGAAATATTACTAAAACATTCATTTTGAAGTAACAGTACTAGCTTCCAATATTATTTCACTTGTGTTATTGATTGTACTGTGCATGTTAACAGCACGCCGTCTGGAGGCATGTGGGGGCAGTGCTAATACCACCGGCCTGTGGTGGGCTGGCACTCCATTCAGGGGAGTCCCTGCCTCGCGCCCGTTGCCCCCGTGATTGGCTCCACGACCGTAGAAAGGATGAAGCAGTCACAGAAAATGAATGAACGAATGAATGCTTAAACCACCTCAGCCATCATATGATGTTTTCTTATCATTAAGGATGGTATATTAGGGTATATTAGGAGTGTTAAATGGTTACTGAATATTCTTAAGTCTCATCTTAAAACACTTTAAGGTTCTCTAATTACATTTAAACCTGTCACACTCAACTATCAAGGACATACATTCTCTCTACTCCCCGCCAAAACTTGAAACACAAACATACATTGTGGATATCAAACCCAAGAATACGGTCTCATTACTGTCAGTCAACATGAGCTAAACTTTGTTTTTAATAACTCCATTAAATAGCTTTTTTATAATAGAACTACCGTGTTCATAAGAACAATTACAGTCTAAGCCTTCAGTGCATCCAAGTAAATGCGTTCATACAAACTAACAAACACACATACAGACACACACAGGCCTGATTATATATGCTGACTCGATAAATACAGTGTATTAAAGGCTTAAAGTTACGTTTTTTGGGGTTTGTTTTCATGGTGGCTTTGACATATGTTTAGGACCATTCATCTACGTTTACACATACATTACAGACTAATGTGCATTTACTGGATTAGATACTCATGCATTGTAAATACTGCAAATTCTGAAATGTTTCTGAATAATTTGAGAGAATTTGTAGGTTACATAGGCTTATTTCCATCAAATATATGTAAAATGTAACTTAGCTTAGGCTAAGTGCCCAGTGCTCTGTGCTCAATCGAAATAACAAATGAAAAAAAGATTATCCATAATAGTGATGGATATTACCCAGTTGATTTAAAATGACCCGCTGTAATACAACGTAGTGATTCCAGTAAAAATCCTCTAAATCTTAGTCTGATATCTCACAGCACAATGACAACTAAATTGGTTATATACTGCAAGCAATGATTTTGTTTGTCTTTGCATTGTGATTTGCATTTCCATCTCAGCGCAACCAGTTTCTTTGCATATTTTATAATCTGAGTGTCCAGCACATATTGTGTTGGAGAGGAAGCGTTATTGCATATGGTTTTCTCTTTACAACCCCATGAGTAATCACAGTACAGGCTTTCTGTAACTGCCTTACCTTATCATTAACCTGGGGGTGGCTACCTTTGGCACCTGATAGGCCAAAGTCCTGTGGGGTCCATCCTCTAACTCACTAAAGCTGTGGGCAGTGAGTGGTTTTTTTTATCATATAAAAGAATAAGAAAAATTCAGATAAAGCAAATAATGATTTTATGTGTTCACTTAACCATTTGCAGATTTCTCCTCATGGAAGCTTGTAGTTTGACTTGTAGTTGCCTTCAAAACCCGGTTTGGCTTAATCAATACCTCTTTAAATTAAATCAGGTGCGCTGCATGACTTTCTGAGTTATTCAAATATCGAAGAATACTTCTAACCAACAAAAAATGTTCAAAAAATAACATCTTTTACTTCTTTTCTGTTTGTTTGCATTCAAATGTTATTTAGCCTATTTTGCTGGCAGAAAGATAAAAACCTTTGCACAGTACAGTATACACTCACCTAAAGGATTATTAGGAACACCTGTTCAATTTCTCATTAATGCAATTATGTAATCAACCAATCAC
>JBBJLR010002072.1:0-14331 GCA_037577145.1 Brachypetersius gabonensis | reverse complement strand
TGACTTACTGACAATACCAGCTTTTTATACCCACAGAATGTTGAAATTGATGCCACACTGAAAAAGGTTGTCTTTTGTTATTGGCCCCAATATAAGGCACACCTGTACACAATGAGACCATTACATGGAAAACACAAATAGAGATGTGTCTGTCACCCCAATACAATTGCCTGCCTATCCCAAAAATGTCTGAGCAGCATGTCTTTATAGTGTAGATTTTGACTGGATGTACTGTACAATTGCCCAAACAAACATTTGGTGGGAAATGGCAGCATGTTTTAATAGTATGTTTAGAGTGGAATAGCAGCATTTACTGTCAATAAATAGTCCCATTAGCCTATACAAAAAAGATGCAGCATAAAAAGGGACTTCACTAGTGGAGAGAAATGTCTGTCTATGCAGGGTTAATGGCTCTAGAGGTGCTTTATACATCTGTACCTCTTCCCAATGGCAGGAGGAAAAAAATCTGTGGCAGAGGTGGTCAGAGTGAACAATGACGCTGGAGGCTCTTACATATAAGTGATTATGTTAGGCTTAAAATTGAAAAAAAAGGTGGTGAAACACTCAACAAAAACAACATTTGATTAAAAGGTTAACACTGCTCTGAAAATTCTTCATTAAGTTTAATTTATGTCCACATCTTGCTCTCAGAGACAGGCTTCTTTGAAAAGGTGCCTTTAATGCAACACAACACTTCACAGAAAATCCATAAAGCATCATCAACTAAGCAGCACATCACAGCATGCAGCATTAGAAGTGTTTTCTGAGATTCACAGGGCAGGCTGACCGCAGAAGATATCTGCCTGAGTGTTCTAAACAGTATTTTGTTCACATGTACATATGACAGTTACCACTGCTGAACAGATTAGCACTGCCAGAACAGTTCATTTCTTAGATAAATACAAATAATTATGAGTTTGGAGCTGACATTCAATTATTTTTATATTATGAGCTAGCACTCATAACTAGTGATTGCCCAGAATGCTGACTGATAGGTCATGGGTCAATAAATATTCTGAGGAGACCCAGGACTGAGCATGGGACTCCTCCCTTGAAGAGAGCTAGGTGAGCTGAGTTAAGGGACTCTTAAACAAATAAAAAATCTCTCTCTCTCTTTCTCTTTCTCTCTCTCTCTCTCTCTCTCTCTCTCAAAAGAAATGTTTTTTTTGTATCATGCCACTGCATAACATTTATAACCTGAACACTTGGTCTTTATACAACAAAATTAACTTCTGCTAGTTCATTTTGTTGAAAACGCAGAATAAGGGGGGGGGGGGGGCGGGTACTCTGTCCTAGACAGTTGATTTCATCTGGATTCTGTTTTTGTGTTCTGTGCGTGTCAGTGATTGGCAAGCACATTTTGTTGCAACATCCAGCAGCTGTTGGCTATCACACATTTTGAATTCCAAACTGACTGAAGCAGGTATGATGAAAATTCACTAAACAATTGTAAAATTGTCCAAATAGGCACACTTCCATTCTCTATAGTGTGTGAAAGCTGTGTGCTACACTAGTTAGTGTGCTGGAAATATAGTATATATTACGAAATATGCAAAAATCCCATCAATTATGTATTTCTTTAGGAGGAATTATTAAATATGCAACCATAGCACTGTCCTAATCCATGATTCCACAGGAGCTGAAGAGCTGTTTGAAGCTGAGGGATATCACTTAACAATGAAAGAGGGGATATGGCTCTTTTCAAGTGTAAGCAACTTTGACAACAAACCGAAAAAGCGCACAAGTTATATAAACACCCATAAGTATCTTGCGTAGCACAACAAATGCATATCTTTCATTTGCACTTTCAACAAGCTGAAATACAAAGTGCATTTAACTTAACATAAGATACTGGAGAATTTATAAAATAATTTAAATTCATGTTAGCTTGCAACATCAGGCTGAAACTGACTCCTCATTTAGTGCACACTGAGCTCTAAATGTTGATAAACAGAAACAGTTTAGTAACTGTTAGCAGTAATGCTAGCTTAACGAAAGTGCTGGCTCAGGAAAGGCAGATGGTGTTACTTTATTTCAGTCTAAAGCACTATACACAGAATTTAGCTGTGAATGGGAAGCCTACGCAATTTGGATTAAAATATTGGGATGCCTGACCATTACACTAGCAAGGACTTTAAGAACATTACATTCAAATACATAGACTTTATAATGGAGTTGGTTCCCCTTTGCAGCTTCAAAAGCTTCCACTCTTCTTGGAAGACTTTCCTCAAGATTTCTGCATTAATTTGTGCCCATTCATTTTGTAGAGCATTTATGCGGTCAGGCACTGATGTTGGATGAGAAGGCCTGGCTTACAATCTCTATTCCAGCTTATTCCAAAGGTGTTGGATGGAGTTGAGGTCACGCCTCAGTGCAAGCCAGTCAAGTTCTTCCAAACCAATCTCATGCAGCCATGTCTTTATGAAGCTTGCTTTGTGCACTGGGGCACAGTCATGCTGGAATAGGAAACTGTGTCCACAAAGTTGGAAGCATGGCGTTGCCCAAAATGTCCTGGTATGTTCAAGCATAAAGATTGCCCTTCATTGGAAGTAAGGGGCCACCTGAATTCAATAATTAATAACTGTATTCCAGTGCTGGCAAGTCTGCTTTAACTTCAAAAGCTGCAGAGGTTGTGGCAGTAATGACCAATATGCTACAGTGATGAGCCATTCACCTTTCACACCCACACAGATGCATAATTTAAGTAATTATTCTTGAAAAGGGGCTAGTCTTAGCAGCCTTGATGGTGGCAATGAAAGACTCTCACTCGATAGCACATACATTTTAGTACTTATTACAATCTCACACATTTATCATGCATTTGTGTTTGGGGATTTTTGTCAACCAGTAGACCGTTTACTTTATACAACTGTATATTTCATAAAATGTATTTCTCTAGCCTGTTTATGAAAGGCCATGTCAGGCCTTGTCCAGAAGTACACAGATATTTTTTATACAAGGGTTTTCCTCCTTTTTTAAAAAAATGCAATGTCAAGAGCATGTCAACTCAACATGCATTAATATAGCGCTAACAAGGGTCACCCAAAACGGTCTACACTGGCGGTGGAGTCTGTGGCTGTGTCTGAATAGTTCAGTTAAACATCCTTTCCTATCTGCTTTCCACATGCTCATCAGTTCTACCAATATACTTTGCAAGGGCTTGCAAATTGGAAAGGAAGCTTCATCCGGCTATTGGACAAAAGTTTAGCCCTACTCTGGCTACAAAATCACTTATTGTAAGTGAATGAAAGGCCAAAATGCATAGAAAGGGCTATGATAAAAAAAACATTTTTTTGTGTACATGTGGCCCTGCTCTATCTAAGTATCACCACTAATCCTTGGAAATCATGTTCCATTGCTATTTTTAAGAAGAACTTTAAATGTTTTAAGAGAAGATATAGGCAGCTTTAGAAAGATTTAGATATCTTAGCAGCCTTTACACCACTACCGTCCAACTGCAAATTTCACTCTAAAATTAATCAAACAGTAAGAATAAAGACACAGCAAGCTAGCACAATGTAAAATTCTGGACTGGGGCATAAACAAGTTTGTGTAATTGTATCAAACAGTGAAATATAATTGTGTCTGCAACTGCTTCAATGACACCCCAGCTCTTCAGCAAGAAAATTGTGATAACAGATGAAGCATATCATATGTAAATTAAAGCTGTGTAATGTTGAATAGACTGGATGTATTTAGAAGATGTAACCACTTGTGTGGATAATTACATTTTATACACAACCTCAGCTTTTGGCAAAAGCTTTGATAAACAAAAAATAAAGAATTTGCATTCAGTAAGGAAGCAAAAATGGTCCTGCTACCTCCTCCACTGCAGATCACACATCCTCTGTCACACTAGTTGATTTGTGTATAAATGCCTATACAATAATTGTTCCAAGAGCACCCGCGTATAGTGAAAAAACGTGTTCTAAACTGTACAGTGTAAACTGTATAGTAATGTACAGTTTACACTGAACTCCTGCAGTGCAATGTAAGTACCGATGTTACCGTTGTACAGACTGCATTGTAATTCATACACAAGTGTTTTCTTTGGGATGCCTGTCGTTTCTTTTTGTATAAGTAGGGTAAATACAGTAATAATTTAATGTATTTTTGGTGATAAAAATAGAGTAAAATGTAGGAGTAATCACCAGTCTTTTTTACAGTTCAGTAATTTACTGTTTATCAGCCGGTGAGTATTGTATTAATAATTGGCACTAATACATGAAGAATTATGTATTGCCACAAAATAAAATATTGTATCTGAGGTTTCCACAAATTTGCTGTGGTTTTTGACAAAATTACTAGTTTGGTTCTAAGAAAAAGTTATTATTTCATTTTTTTTTATTTCATTTTAAATTCAGCTTAATACATTACCCTTAACAAAAATGTTAAGAGAGAGAGAGAGAGAGAGAGAGAGAGAGAGAGAGAGAGAGAGAGAGAGAGAGAGAAAGAGAGAGAGAAAGGTTTAAATATGGGCTAATATGAACCGAACTAAAAACCTTTCCGGAGCGCTTGGAATGTATTTAAACCTCTCTCTCTCTCTCTCTGTGTCTCTCTCACTAACTGGCTTTTCCGATGTTGGAAACTTATTTTGCCAGTGTTGTTAATTTTGAAAGCATGGTGTTTTTCCACAGTATAAACACAACAGCATATTGGACTCTGGACTAAAAAGAAAGCTGGAGTGTTAACTAGTTAAACTAGAACTAGAAAGTTAAAACTAAAGTAGAACAAAGAATGTTTTTTATAACATATATATTATACGTATAATTTATAATGATATGTCTTATCACTTACATTGCCTTCTACATTTCACAATACACATCCCACCTTTATTTATTTAGCTACAAGTTCAGCTTGGTAATGGGATGATGAAGATCCTGTCCAGATGGTGGGAGAGTCAACTGGCAGCTAGGATCAGTTTTCCAGCAGCCTGACCGGAAGCTGTGAGGCAGACAGGCTGTCTTCGGTCCTCAGTGATGTGGAATGTGGAGGCTGAGGATCTTGAGGACACAGTTTACCTCAGCTTCATTAATGCTGGAGGGAAAATGTTCTCTGCACCTAAAAAGTCCATTATTAGCTCTTTCCTGCTTTTGGTTGAGGACAAGACTGCACTACCCAGTTTCTGCACTTTTTCTCTGTTCAGATTTGTTATTCGAATTCAGCTGTATAACGATGGTGTCTCTGCAAACGTAATGAAGTTTATAGCCCTGTGGTTTACCAATGCTGCTGAAACTGAAGGAGAAGGAAATGCCTAGTCTGACAGTATGTGGTCGGGGCTTACACTAACCCAGATCCAAATGCACAGCAGCTGAGGGCTGGGTTGTGGAGGTTGGAAGCCAGCTTATTATTGATCGCAATGAAACGCTGAGTAAGATTCAGTTGACAATGTCTTGATTTATTATTGATAAATCAAAACATAATGCTTCAGAATGTTTAAGCAATGTAGATAGAATTCTTAATATAACTTAATGTAACCTCTAGATGGGGTTGAAGACATCCAGGGTCACAGCTGCCTTCCTTACACAGGGCATGCCTGACTGGTGTAGACATGGAAACAGACTCATTCAAAGCCGCATGATACAATGAAAGATGCATCATGCTGAGCAGTTTCTCTGCTAACAGCATCCAGCAGCTTGAAATTCTTGCCAAGCAATAGTTTGTTTCAGTGTCAGTTGCAATAGTGATGACTGATAATACATGGAAAGGTGTATATTTTAGCCTTATGATTTCCAGGCTATAATATGAGCCTGAACTTCTCCTCAAAATGGCCATGTTTGTAGACCACACCTACCAGTCTCCAAAGTCAGCTGTTTCATCTGAGTGGAAAAATAATCGAGCGATAATCAACAAACTCATCACACAGGCTGTGTGAAGCATGCTTCTTAAACCGGCCTTTATCCCAACTGTTTAAAATCTGTATTTTACATCTTTCCTTGATTGCCACATTTACATATTGCAATTATTTCGCCTTTAGCAGATATTAATGTTTTAACCTGTTAAGAAGAGCCATGATCCTACAGCCCTTGAGGGAATTGTAGATTCGAAGATGGAAGTTTTATTGCCATTAAGTCTAAATAATTACATTCTTGACATATATAATCAGTTGTTCAGCACCTCTTTGACAATGTAGTAGAAGTTGTTGATAAGAATCCTAATTAGATGCTAATGTATTAGAAGCCCATCTCTAATTAACAACTAATAAGTACATGATGGGTATTAATCATATGGCCTCTGGCGTAATCTCATGCCTTTTAATGTTTCCCACTTTAAATACCCTTAGAAACTGATTGTTTCATAATGAAGAGCTTCCTGAAACACATAATATGATAGTAGGGTATTCCACCTTCAAATTATAGGGGGAATATTTTGAATTTTAGTTAAATATTTTAAATACAATATTGTGTAATCAAATATGTATAGAAATATAAAATATGCAAAGGCTTCTGCCTAATATCTGCCATGTTTGTTAGAAGCAGAATACTCAGGAAAGTGACCAATGAGTATATATAGAGTAAAATACAGTCAGTCAGCTTCTAATACACACATACACACACACGCACACACAAACACAATCAATGAGCTAACAATGAGCTCATCAGTTCAGCTTTAGCTACAGTCGAAGACTCCACTTTTAGCAATGCAATGGATGTCACACAAGTAAATGAATTAATATATTTGGACAGAATGGTTCAATAAAATATGGTCTACATTTAACAAGATTGTTAAATTAAGATATTTAGCTAGTTAGCACTTGCCCACTATGGGCAGTAGCAGAAAACATTTTGGAACTAGGGTGCTTTTCATTTCGTTTTCTTTGTGCAACATTGCCATGCTGCTGTGAAATGCCTTCTTAACTTTTACATTCTGTGCATCGAGCTGTGTCTTTTTTGTCTTTGGCTCTCTTGTTTATCTCTCTTTGCCACCACCATCATTTCATGTTGTGTCTTCACCACAAATTATTTCATCTTATGATGGAATGAAGAGTGTGTTGAAAATGTATATAACTTAATGCCAGTATTATTATGCGTCAACAAAAAAAAAATCAACAGCATTATTGTTTTAGAGATTGACGTAGTTGACTTTGTGAAGTGGGGGAAGCAGGTGTCAGTTGTTAAGTAGTGTGGTTTAAAAGCTCAGTCATAATGAACAATTTAAGGAGCGCTGATTTTGTCCTCAGAAAATATATTGCATATTGCCTAACCTATATTGCATATTGCCAAACCTCTGAGTAAACTGCAGAAGATGAATGGAATCTGGTTGTACACATTCATACTGGATTTATGGGGGTATTTTTCATATATACCATCCATAAAATGGCTACTTACATACTGCTGTGGATAGAAATGGGTTAACTTGGTGGAAAGAGTAAATTAAGCTTTTATATGTAGTATAGATTACATTATAGATGCTGCTAAAATCGTGATTAGTATAAATGTTTATTTTAACATGTGCTGAAAGATAATGATAGCCAGGTTGTGATGTTACTTACTAGACCAGGTTTTCTCCTGTTCCCCAGCTCCCTGTGTTTCTTGTTGGCTGAGCAGAATTGCTTATGTAGCCGTTTACATTTATATTTACAGCTTTTGGCAGATGCTTTTATCCAGAGCAACATACATGGCGCTTCCCTCAGTCAACTTCTCACAGCCTACTGAATAGACAATTTAAATAAAATCATTTACAAGAAAATGATTCTACCAGAGATGGGGCAGCTGGTAGACTAGTGGTTATGGCATCTGTCCTGCAATCAGGAAGTTGTGGGTTCAATTCCCAAGACTGCTAAGCATCTCTGAGGTACCCTGAACAAGTTACCGTCCCCACACACTGCTCCCCGGGCTGGCTGCTGCTTCACTTGGTGAATGGGTTAAATGCAGAGGAAGAATTTCGTGCTGTTTACACTGTGTGCTGCTCACTTTACTATCAGATGTTAGACACGACATGGGGAACAGGCCAGGAAAACCACCTACCGGAACACACGCACAGCGACACCAGAGCCAGTGCACAGTGTAGCTTTCATGGCAATTTAGGAAAGGAAACAAAACCACCACCACTCTGACTGAAACCACACCACAGGCTTTCTCACTGTCTCTGTCTACTCTCCAGTCCTTTTTAGTCTCTTTCCTCCTCTGTCGTTGGCCCTCTCTCGCTTACTCTTGGAGAGCCAGGTCAAGATGGGATGCATGTTTTTAGTCTTGCAGAGGTGGTTATAATGAATTAATCTTACATGTTACTCCCTCTTTGCTGCTGACTTTCAGCTTAGGTCTAGTTTAATAACACTAAAGGAATGTGACATGAGTATAACATATCAGCTTTCCTTGATGAGCGATCACTGTGCTCACGGTTCTGTTCATATTTCTTCCTGGGCCGGTAAATAAACTTTCTGGATTCAGGATCAAGAATGTTAAATAACAGGCCTCCTGTGTCCACATAAATCCACATACTAAAGGTTTTTGGTCAAGCATCATACTGAACAAATTTATTTTGACCCCTCACTCTCTCTCTCTCTCTATGTCTCTCTTGACCACCCTTGACCAAATAGTTGAAGGTTCTTTGTGCTCAACAAGAGTGCCTCACTTCAGTGTCCCCTTTAATTTATATAGTCTGAAATATTTATGAAATGGTATCTGAAAAACCTTGGTTACAGAAGGAAGTAGAAAATAGCATGTACCCAAATGTTTGCATGGAGAGAGACACCCTAAAATTGTTTGTATACCTTACTGAATTAAGGTAAAAAACAGCAGAAATGTAAAATATAGCATGTAAATAATCCACATCGGTGGTGGTCTCATAATTTCTTAGAGCAGCTGTCATGGCTGCATGGGTGAAAGGACGCACACACACAGTGAGGAATTAAGGAACTGAAAGTCTTTATTTTTTCAAGAACTCAAATCAGCCACACGCTAGAAGGGATTGTCCCAACACTTGCCCCTTTGTGAGCCTCTGCTTGGTGGAGTACCGTCCTCCGGCTTTCTCACAGGCTCTCAGCCTCACTCACTAGTCCCGTCTCTTAACTCTCAGCGTCTCTGTGGCTCTGCTCGTCTCTTCTACTACCCCTGGTTCCCCTTCGGATGTTCACAGTCAGACTGGAGATTCCTTGTTCTCCCACTTTTACCCTGGATTTTACCTGGATTCTGCACAGAATCCAGGAATCGACTGGCTTTTCTACTGCTACTCATTTATTCTCAACCAATCACACAACAACACATTCACACGACTCATCATTGAGAAAACTCATTCAGCTGGACTGTCATTAAACCTAACCTAAGACTGGTTTGCCTATTTACCCCTGACCATTCACACACACAAACTCATGGACACCCTTGTATGTCCCAAGCCGTCACCTTCCCTAATACTCAGGTGACTGGCTCCATTGTGTGTGTGACTGAGATGCCCCAACCATTACAGCCGCAGAGCGGTAATATGTTTTGATGGCTCCTTTACCATAATAAGCTACCAGGTTAGCAGTGTTAGCAGCTTTGTACCAGAGCCCATGCTTGAAAATAGTGTCCCAGTTCATCTTGTATTTACCCTACAATACTACAATTTAATAATAATAATAATAATAATAATAATAAATAATAAATAATAATGACATATAATACAACTTAGGAAGAACAGTAGATTTAGAAGAAAGTCTAGCCTTCTGAGACCCAGGAAAAAAAAAGTATTTTGATTTTTTTCATATATATCAAGTGTTGGGGTGGTAAGAAACAAATTTCCAAGATAATTTTGTTTGTTCCTAA
This sequence comes from Brachypetersius gabonensis, assembly GCA_037577145.1. NCBI lineage: Eukaryota > Metazoa > Chordata > Actinopteri > Characiformes > Alestidae > Brachypetersius > Brachypetersius gabonensis. Next base: position 4,588 of record JBBJLR010002072.1, on the reverse strand, counting down.
TTTTATTTACATTTTACAACATGTGCACTTCAGTGCACAACAGGACTTTGTTAGTGTGATAGCTCAATATAATTCAAGAGCTTATTATGAAAATTGAACACTCCACTGAAATCTTTGTGAGCAGGATATCAAAACATAATGAACATATTTACACAAAATCAACATAGAAAAGTAGGTCATGGGTCAACTTAGAACTCACTTAGAACTAGCTGTAGGCTACTGAATAACTAATTACACTGGGTTTTCATTCTTTTGTGATATCTGAGGAAGCACTGTGATTTTTTGGAGACTCAGAGGAACATCTGACACTTCATACATCTGACATACAGTGCATCTGGAAAGTATTCACAATGCATCATTTTTTCCACATTTTGTTATGTTACAGCCTTATTCCAAAATGGATTGAAGTCATTATGGGGTGTTGTGTGTAGAATTCTGAGGAAAAAAATTAAAACATGAAAAAAAGTTTCCTTTAGGATTTACAAATTTATTAAAAATAAAAAACTGAGAAATCACATTCACAGCCTTTGCTCAGTACTTTGTAGATGCAAATTTGGCAGCAATTACAGCCTCAAGTCTTTTTGAATATGATGCCACAAGCTTGGCACACCTATTCCTCTTTGCAGCACCTCTCAAGCTCCATAAGGTTGGATGGGAAGTGTCGGTGTACAGCCATTTTAGGATCTCTCCAGAGATGTTAAATTGGATTCAAGTCTGGGCTCTGGCTGGGCCATTCAGTGACATTCACAGAGTTGTCCTGAAGACACTCCTTTGATATCTTGGCTGTGTGCTTAGGATCGTTGTCCTGCTGAAAGATGAACCGTCACCCCAGTCTGAGGTCAAGAGCGCTCTGGAGCAGGTTTTCATACAGGATGTCTCTGTACATTGCTGCAGTCATCTTTCCCTTTATCCTGACTAGTCTCCCAGTTCCTGCCGCTGAAAAACATCCCCACAGCATGATGGTGCCACCACCATGCTTCACTGTAGGGATGTTATTGGCCTGGTGATAAGCGGTGCCAGGTTTCCTCCAAATGCGACGCCTGGCATTCACACCAAAGAGTTCAATCTTTGTCTCATCAGACCGGAGAATTTTGTTTCTCATGGTCTGAAAGTCCTTCAGGTGCCTTTTGGCAAACTACAGGTGAGCTGCCATGTGCCTTTTACTAAGTAGAGGCTTCCGTCTGGCCATGTACAGGATGAGAGATTTAATCAAAAACAAAATGTATTTAATCATGTAACAAAATGAATTATTGGGTCTCAAGAGGCTAGGGCTGCAAGGACATCTTTTAAAGATGATTTAAAGGACTGTACCCATTAAAAGTACTATAATAGATTTGAGCTGAAACAGGAGTATGACGTGATGGTGTGATGTGAACCACAGAGAAAGCATGCTGCTCTGTGTTCAGTGACAGAGTGTAGACATATAACTACTTCTCTCAAGCCACAGGATTCTGATTGAGGTTAAATGTCATGCCATGGAGTTCCAGGCAGGCTGAATTTCAGTTAATGTAGTGTAAAAGAGGGATGAAGAAACCATGGCAAAACTTTGTGTAGCACAACTCATTCTTACTGTGACAAATAGCTGCACAAAGCTGTAAAGGCTGTTAACAGTACCAGCACATTATATGACTGAGATATGGGAAAAACAACCGCTTCCAATTAAAAAAATTGTTGTTGTTGGCAGCAGATTTTTGACTCCATAGCAACAACTCCATGATGAACATCGACTCCATGGTTACGGCCTTGAATGAAACAAAGCATCATATAAAAGAAAACAATCAGCTCATGGGCTGAAATTTCCGCTGACTTTGGCAATAATTGATTTAATTTGATTTTTGTCTGTGTTTGCATCTTGCAGCCTACACATCTTGCAAATCTGAATTTTAAAGTCAGTTAAGTATTTTCCAGTTTAAACAATAACACAACCCAAACAGTGTTTCCGAAATTGAATAAAGGCATGCACTGTAGTGTTCTTTTGTATAGGGTAGAGTAGTTCCTCTCAGTGAATCAGTCTGAATCTAATTAACTGACTTTGCTAACTTTCTAGGTGTTGCCCCACAAATGTTTGCAGGCTCTTTATTTGATTTCACCATCTCAATATTTCTGCTCACTTATCATATCCCTAAATGCTCTCTGTAGCTCAGTATAGTTACTAAGCAGTAAGGGAGCTTGTTCACTGAACCAGCTAAAGCTTTACAAAATTTGGGTCCAAGCCCCTAGTGAACAGGCAAAGGGCAACAGAGGCAAGGAAAAATTCCCTAAGCTAGAGGAGGAAATCTTGGATTGAACCAAAACTCCAAAAGGGAAACTCATTCTCCACTGGTCAGCCAGGAGTGTGAGGAAGAATAAAAAAAAAAATGTCCCTAAGAAAACAATAAGATGCCTTAACACAGAATTAATCATTGTACAGTGCCCCTGGTCCTGTCTATTTATTCCATGTAGTATGTGGACCACAAGTATAATCCATGCCGCATGTGTCACCACAGTTATTACATCAACTCAGGTCAAGTCATGTTGGTGTATTTACATTTAAGCCATATACACAATAAACAGTGAAATTAAATAATGTTCCATGAAATGACGTTCCATGAAATAATGTTCCATGAAATATCGAACAAAATAAAGACTGCAAAGAAAGCAGAAGAGAGTGCAACAAAAACACAAGCAGACACTGTATTCTAGTAACATCATTATATGTGCAAAAATACAGGATAGTGGTAGATAGCCATAAATAATAACTGCAAATAATAACAGGACATGTGCTGTATATAATAAATAATATTTACAGTGGCGGTCGTGGTGTAAGTTGTTTGTTTAAGGCAAAACATATGTATGAATTGTGTTCGGAGAGGAAGAAGCTCAGTTCAGTGACGTGTTTGTGTGTGTGTATGTGTGTGTGTGTGTGTGTGTGTGTGTCTGTTGGAGGGGAATTATGATTCAGTTCTTATTGAGGAGTCTGATGGCCCGAGGGAAGAAGCTGTTTCACTTTTTGGCAATGGAGGCTTATATGCTACGGAACCTTTTACAAGATGGGAGGTAGGAGAAGAGGGTGTGTAAGGGGTGTGTGGAGTCATCCACGGTGCTGGTGTCTTTGTGGATACAGTTCATGATGTAATTATCTGTGACAGAAAGGCGAGAGACTCTTATGATCTTCTCAGCTGTCCTCCCTATTCTTGGTAGAGTCTTGAGATACAAAATGGAACAATTCCTGTACTAAGCTGTGATGCAGCTCCAGAGAATACTGTCTATAGTCCCTCCGTAGAAGCCAGTGAGGACTGGGTGGGGTCCTGCCTTCTTCAGACTCCACAGGAAGTAAAGACACTCCTGGTCCTTCGTGGTTGATGGAGTTGAGGATCTACATGAGGTTCTCTGTAATGAGAAGGGAATTGGTGTTCTGGGCCATTTCCACTGAGGAACCACTGATGTTCAGCAGAGAGTAATCATGTAGTGACCTCCTGAAATCAATAACCATCCTCTGTGTTTTGTCCCTATTCAGAGACAGGTTCTTGGCTCTGCACCAGTCCATCACCTCTCTGTATGTCACATCATCCTTTCTTCTGGTCAGATCTTCTGGTCTTTCTTATGGTCATGTCAGCTGCAAACTTTATGATGTTGGTCATCAGTGTGAACAGCAGAGGGTTAAGCCCACAGCCCCAGGGCACACAAATGCTTAGTGTGGTGGAACTGGAGATGTCTTCCAAGAAGCACAGGATCCAGCTGCAGAGGAAGGTATTTAGGCCCAGCAGTCTCAGCTTCCAAATCAGATGTTGAGGAATGATGGTGTAGAATGCTGTACTGAACTCTGTCAACAGCACTCTTTCAGGGTCCTTTTTGTTCAGCTGGGTGAGGGCTAGGTGAAGATGGTGGTGGTGGCTGGTTTGAATCATGTGCAAACTGCAGTGAGTCCTGTGAAGGGGGCAGCAGCATTGGAACAAGGGTGGTGCTCAGATAGACATTGAAGATGTCTGTGAGAACATCTGCCAGCTGCTCAGCATAACTTAGGAATGTTGTCTGGTCTGGCAGTCTTTTGTGGGTTGACTGTAAGCAGAGTTTTACTCACCTCTGCCATGGTCAGACAGAGCATCTAGTCTTTGGGGGTCAGGATGGTCTTCTTTGGTGTCATGTCATTTTATGGTCACTTAGAAGGGAGCCCTGTGTCCTGGAAGTGGCTGTGGATTTCCCTAGGGTGGCCCTTGCTGCACTCAGGGCAGCCTTAGCATTTGATCTAAAGGTGGTATCACGGGTTCTCAGTAGTGCGTGCACCTCGAAAGTCATCACCATAGGTTGCAGCCTCCCTGAACATCTCCCAAATCAGTGTGCTTAAAGTAGTCCTGAGAAGCAAAGGGAGCACTGGATCTGGGGGGGAAGCAAATTTTTGTCTGCTTCAGAATGGGCTGGGCTCATCTGATAAGCGGTCTGTACGCTGTTATCAGCATGACAGACACGTGATCTGAGCAGCCAAGGTTGGGGTGGGTGCACCAGCAGTGTTTGCATAAATACAGTTCATCATGGGGGGGGTGGCCTAGTGGTAGGATACTTGCCTCTGGTGCAAGAGGTCATGGGTTCGAATCCTACCTTCAGCACGCCA
>JBBJLR010002053.1:0-14333 GCA_037577145.1 Brachypetersius gabonensis | reverse complement strand
AAGGGATTACTTTTAAATGACAGTAACAAGTAATCTGTAATGTATTATAGTTTGGAAGTAACTTGCACAACACTGTTCATTAATATTAAAAAGACAGCTCACTATTCAATTTTTGCTAAGTTTACCGTTGCAACACAACTGTCCGAATGATTTTTTATTATTTTTATTTTTATTAACTGGGAAATTTACATCTGTCCACAAACTAATATTTTGTACAACCCAGAAAAGCAGAACAAGTGGCAAAAACAGACTTAAAAATATGCCTGTCTGATGTGGCACTGCTTCCATAGCCCTTATAAAGGTCTTCACTGATTAACTAGCCTGCACATCTGTCTGCTCTGCTCAGCTGAACACCTTGCTCTGCGGCATCAATAGACTGACTAGAGTCTCTTATTCTACAATTATGCAAACCCACAAAAAGTAGAGGAGCCAATTGAATTCTGCTTGTAAGAACAGAAAACATCCAGCAGGCCTGTGAAGCCTGACTGAATTTCAGTACAAATTACTAATGTGTTATGATGACACTATAATATTGCTCAGTGTAAAATGTTTGTTACATTAGCATTCATGTGGTGTCAGCTCAATGAATTTAAGATGTTAATACTGCGAGTACCATGCTCTCTGATTGCTCTCATTGACTCTGTTTCCTTTTGGTGTACAGTAATACCCCAATTTTAGGTGGATAAGGAGTCACGGATTCAGTCACATGGATCTTTAGAGATCCAAACTCATCGCTTTACGCAGAAATCCCCACAAAAACGCGGAAACTTCAAACTCCACAGTTCGGTAGATCTCCAGGAAACCTTTTCAACGAGCCCTCATTTGTATTTTTAGCCCAAACAGATCAGGTTTTATGCTCTAAAAACCATTCACCTCCCTGCGGTGTCCCAATACTTTTTCCCCCTCAACCTTCCGAGTTGCATATCTCAGCAGGGAATTTAAATTTGAATACCTTTAAATTTTTTAAGGGTAATGCATTAAACTGAGATTAAAATGTCCGTAGAGCATATTTGGGGGCATATTTAGGGTCTATAAAAGTAGGCATTTTTAGGCATTTTTAACCAAAACACAACAAAGCATTTTTTCACTATACACAGGTGCTCTTGGAACGTAACCCCAGTGAAAAGCGGGGGATTACTGTATTCTCATTTCAAATTAAAGCTTGTTGCTCATCAGTCGGATGCCTGGATTCACACTCGCACTGGAGTGTTTTGATTTGTATATATATACACAGTGTTTGATCTGTATGTAGGCCGTCCCCTGCAAATCTCTGTTACGTCTATCAGAGCGCTGATCTCTGCAGAGACACCAGCCTTACAAAACTGCCTTTAGAGACTAGCTAAACAAAATCAGACTGTCTGTTGCCTGCTAAATCAGGAGTTCTCATGAGTGCCTTCTGTGCCTCTCTGCTGAGTCTGATAGCAGAAAAGTTTATTTAAAACTGCTGCTTGCCCCTGGGCTGACTACCACTACAGGTTTATCAAAATCCCACGGACTAAGACTGCCATTTCAGTCTCATAGGCAACTTAGCTTGAGTGAGAACCTGATTTGCTGGAGACAGAGTGATCCACTCCACTCTTTTTTTGGAGAATGTAAACATTGGTACAAATGCATTATGGGAATGCAAACAATAATATATTAGCATTAGCATGTTATCAGGCAGTTTTGCTAGGTTCTCTGGGCATTTATTTGTGTATCTGTCCTGAGATAGACAGACAACCTGATATGCTTATTGCCAAAGCACTGAAATTACCAAGGAACTACAAATGAATCTTCAACAGGAATGCACACACTATGTTAGTGTTAACATGTTACCATTACACTAGTGTTTGAGAAATTGTTGGTATGCTGTGTGTTTGTTGAAGAATATATAGCCCACACTGACTCCAGGTAGAAACCGTGTTGATTTATTCAAAGCCTGAGGGCCAAGACTGCAAATTCTGGCTTACTGGCAACTTAGTTTGAATAAGGCTGACTTTCTCTGGCCAGAGAAATCTGTGTGGCATAAAAACCATGGCTGAATGTTGAATATGTAAATACACAAGCTGCTGTGATGAGTTTGCATACTGTAATGATACTTTGTTAAGAAATCTAATGATCTCCATGAGTGCTGCTTAGCACAAATACTTCATATTTATGTTTCATTGGGAAAAATACTGATACTATGAGCATAAACCATTGAAAAACTGCTCCCAGACTGTAAATATTTAGGAATATTTGTGCTAACTTGACACATTATCATAAGCATGCTAACTCATTACCCCCATCCTCGGCACATTTGATAGTTTTTTCTGTCATTTTTTGAAGTATTAAATCAATTAAATGATTAAAGCTGACACTTTGTTTTCTGTCCCCTGAGCTGCTTACAATTATGGGAGCTTACTCAAAACTCTTTGAAGTTGTATGATAATTATGTGGAAACCATGTAGGCTACGAGCTTTTCCCTCCCCTGATATGTTGCTGCTTTGGAGATATAAGCTTCTCTCTGAGCAACCAGTGCAAATTTTATTTTACCAGAGTCTTCAAACATTTTTTACTATATTGACATAGCATAAAGGTAACTACAAAGACAATCTTCATGATAATCTAAGGCAATTGTATGCATATTATCTACTTTAGGAAGTCTATCTACCTAGTTTCTGCATAATTTAACAGACCCCTTCTACCCCATTCACCCTGGGTCAATTTCTGACCACAGGCATTGTTAACCAAATATTATTTGGCTAGTGGACAGCAGTGACACTGACATTTTAGTGTGTGTGTGGTTCTGGCAGCTTGTTTGGTGATTGCTTGGGAGGGGTCCAGTAACTATCCAGTCAAGAACATATCTGTGGTTGGACCATTTATAAATGGCAAGAGAATGGCTAATGCATGCTATTCAACAGATTCACTACAGTCTCACCAGCAAGGTGGAGCCGCAAAGTTTCTAATAAAGTGGTCATGCAATTTCACCATAATTATATGATATATTCAACACTGATTGTCCCAGTAATAGGAGCTTAAATCACTTTGCTTTTTCCTACATCACAGAAATTCTTCATGTACCACATCCAATTATAACTCTTCTGGGGGCTCTGTTCGCTACAGGGCCCAGTCAAAGTCTCTGACATGTTCCTTCGCCTGTGCACTTTCAGCAGATCATTATCGGAGTGTTTCGGCAGCAAAAGAAAACCTCCCACCTCCAGTGGTGTATGTATGACTTGTCTTTTTAGTCGTTCAGGCCGGTTGTTCACAAATCACTTGAACTATAAAAGCTGAATTGGAAATCAGTTTGCATGGATATGATTATAATCAGCAGAAGTTTCTCTGCCATCGAAGTGCACAACTGAGAACAGCTTATTGTTGTTCGTTTTTCTTGTAACTGTTTTATTTTGGAGCAAATAGCAAGAATTTGAGGGTTAAATGCATACAAGGCCACTTGTCATATCAATAGTGCTAAAAGAAAAGGACACAAAGCACTAATTTATATAAACGAGTTTGATATTTTAAACAGATAAACTGATTTTTGGGAAATACTTTTCATTGTGAACTTATTGCTTATCCCAATTAATTAAAGAGCATGGAAGAGCGTAGAAAACTGACTTCCCATTATTTTAGACTAATATTCCACTTCTATAGTTGAGTCAACAGAGTGTCTATGTTCTGAATATGCAATTTACTTAGTGATAACTCAGTTTTGGTGAACACCTTTAAAAAATGTTATGAGCCAAATGTAACAGTAGCATATTCACATTTCTATTTCACAACTTTAAGTCTATATCAGTGTTTAGTGACACTCCTGCTGTGTCTGGAGGGGCCCATTCTTCTGTCATAATTGGTGGCTAGCCAGTGAAAGGTGACACAATTGCAGGAGGTATTTGGGATACTATATTTTTGGAAATACCAAGTCCAGCCTTTGACTCTGGAAAAATATTGCTAGGCATACAATTTCTGCTTCAGAGAACATAGTTCAAACCAAACAACAAACATGCTAATCAATATGCATAATGGAGAATAAATGCTAGATTCCAGTTGAGGCTGGGATATTATATATATGTGGCGAGGGAGGGGGGGGTGGCGCTCAGAAATAATCTTGCCGACTACGCCAGATTGTGGCATGAGGGAGGGTTGGTGGTTGGTTGTTATTGGGGAGCACCTTCTTCAGGTGATATATGTGTTCCAATGGATGCTCACAACTACTCTGATTAAACTAAACCAACTACGCCACTTTGGGAATTTCACCCAAGGAATATAAAACCTTTGTCTACAAACCAAGGGTTTGAAGGCCACACAAGTTCGTTATTCAAGAGGCAGGAGACGTGATTCCATCCATCAAAGCTTAAGTTTATTTAATATTCTTAATTTAAAAGAACAATAAAAGCATTCACCGCTTGCAGACATCCAGGATAGCTAGGAAAACAAAAACCAAAAGAAACCAAGGAGCTGGGACTTACTATTAGTAGGGTGGGCCCACAAATACTGCAGCACAAGGCACCCACATACCCTCCTGCGCACACACACACACACACACACACACACACACACGTGAAGCCAAAACTACAGGAGTGCAACACATCACACAGAGGAATGCTCTGCCACCACTGAGGGACACCCACCACACCACCACAGGTACCCAGCTCCTAAAAGCAACAAGAACAAAATACAGTGGTCAGACCAGAAGTTACACCAAATCACATTACTATCCTACACACACTCACATGCACACAAACCACTCACACTCCAGGGTTAAAATACAGACTAATCTGAGGCAACAGAGGCAAGGCCCTCGACAGCGCCAGCAAAGGCAAAACAGTCGACGATGCCAGCAGAACCAAAAGCAGTTAGTGGTGCCAGTAGAGGCAACGCACTAACACACTCCGGTCCACCTTAACGTGTAGAATGCTGACTACGGGCTAATTCCATTGGACCATGATACTGCCTTACAAAGGCAAAAGACCTTAACTTCCCAGAGTGTGAAACTGTGGGAGCCAACTGTCCAGCCAGCTGTATGATAGGTAGGACACTGAAACTTTGCCAGGTAGTTGTCATAATGAATACATTTATCTACATAAAATAATTAAGGTCAATAAACTTGACCTTTAAAACAAGTTTAAAGTCATTTTTCTCAGTTTCACACTCTGGGAAGTTAAGGTCTTTTGCCTTTATAGGGCAGAATAACCAGCATGACGGAGGATGAGGAATCAGCGGTCTTTAACCCACTTCAGCGATATCCAGCATCAATCAGCTGTAACAGCCACTACTTGGAACAAGAAAGCCACAGCAAGAACAAGGCACCTGCACGTGCCATGAGAGCAAGGTGCACAGAAGCAATTTCCACTCAACAGGAAGTATTGAATCTAGGGAGTACTCTATTTTATAGTGCGCCCTCCAATGGTGAGTAGTGAAATCACCTGGACCCAACAGCCATAACAGGTAACCTTTATCTTGCTACACACACACACACACACACACACACACACACACACACACACACACACACACACATCCCAAGAATCACCATTTTTGCCAAGGATGCCAATAGTAAAGGAGTTGGCTGTAGGTGTCATTAGAGCCATTAGAGAATACCCAGCCATTCTGTTCTTATGGAGCCATCCTTTCTTATGGAAACTTCCAAAACCATTCTGATAATGTATGCATTCCCTAAGAGTTTGCAGTGTCCATGGTAATTTAAAATTACAACATATTCTTTGCCGCTGGAAAATTAGTCCCATGTATGAAAAAAAGCTTAATCTGCAAAACTTTAACTGAAAAATTAATGAATGTGGTGCCCAAAAGTATGTGCTTTGTGTAAGCATTCACTGATGAAATGTTCTAGTCTGTTCTTTTCTGAGGGGAGAGCATCAAGATTATTGTCAGACATAGCGAACCATTTGCTATAGATGCTGTGTGTAGGCACTGGTGTTGAAACGTTCTGTAGTACTATGTCATTTTGCTGAGACTACTAAGCTTTGGAGAAACAAAACTTTGACAGAGATCCACAATGTACATTTGTGGATACACAATCACAGCTATTCAATGCCATTATATTCTTACTGACAACATTCTTACAAACAGCCACCACTCACTGTATACTTTGGGAGTTCTGCCTACCCTTTAGAACCCTTTAATTAGGTTGCTGCACTATTTATCAGACCCCTTTACCCAATTCACCACTGGTCAATTTCTCACCACAGAACCTGTTGACTTGATATTATAAATATTCCTTTAGTTTATTCCACAACATAGGGCCCTCATAACAAGCTTTCTCTGTCTTTCCAAACTGATGGCAAGATTAGTGGACAGCTCAACATGTTTGCTGAGAGACTAGGCAACCTACTCACTCTGAAAGATCAAGGATACTTTCTCACTATTGCACACCCAGTGGCATTGATGGGGGCCTTTAGCCTAGCTCCTGAAAACCTTCAAAAGTGTTTTTTTTAAATAATGCTAATAGGCTATGCTAACAACATGATGTTCTACTCAAATTGAATTTGTTTCTATGGTCCTTCATCTGGGCATTTACCAAAGCAAGAGACATGCAACTGCCGGTTAAATTGCTCCACCAATATGCGAATGCATTCTAAACTGGATCAAAAAACATCTGGTTTTAGCACCTCCAACCAATGTGTAACAGATGTATAAAAATGTAACAATAATAGAAAACTTCTGCTGGGAGAAGTCAGTGCTGTGTCAGATTAGTGTCTGTAGAGTTTTTAATGTCTGAGGGGCTTTGCCGTTACAGCCAGTCAACTGAGATGGCGGTTCAGTGGGGTGGCTATTACCAGTGACCGATGACCATGACCGCTAGCCGACCCAATTACCACAATCATTTCACACTTTGTTTCAACCTTGCACACTGCACTTACACATTTACCACCATTTGCTGTATTAACCAGATAGAATGCTGCAATGCACCAAGCATATCAAGATCAGACCCAGCAAAGGATAGCAGGCTGATTATTTTATTTGTTTATTGATATGGCTCTCAATTGTTTTCTTATCAAACATTCAAAGCTATTCTCTTCTAGATAACTCTAGACACAGTTACCAGTTAACCAGTGGTTGAGTGTATACTAAAGTTTGATTTTAGCATCAGGAAACATATATAACAGAATATTACATGGAAGTCTTGACTGCTCCCAAGGCCACTATGCCTGAATCAGTGTCACTAATTGTCCACTAACTAAATAATATCTGGTTTTTCTGGAGACTTGCTTTTAGGCGTTCTGCATTTTCACCTGTATCCCCAGTTACAGATTAACACTTCCAGGCCTTAAACCCTTTGTTCACATCTCAGATGTCTATTTTGGGTGTTTAGCACAGTTGTTCTTTTCTGTCTCGCCTTTCAGACACCAGAGTGTAGCCTGATTTTCTCCTCAAAGATAAAAGTTTTAAAAGCTGGGTGGGGAAACAGTTGTGGTTGTTTAACAGTTCTTGCCTTGCCACTGGCAGTCCCATTTTCTCTTTTATAATCTGTTTTAGAACAGTGGAAAGAAAGTCTATCCCATCTCCCCAGAAATATTTCTTTTTTAAATGAGAAATACATTAGTGTGGTAGCTTAGGTGTGTATGGGTAGCTGCTGGTGTGACTAATGTCACTGAGTGTTTTAGGAGCAGCTTGTAATGGGAGCAAACAGCTGTAACTCCTTCATCCTGCCAGTCTTAAAAGGGCAATAGGGTGCACAGATTAAAGAGTGGACAAATATTAGAGTGAACAAATTACCCTTAGACCCTGAGGGCATGTTTCTCATGTATGCATTACTGAAACTTTTCTAATATTTAAAGCCATACACAATATTACGCAGTGTCTCTTGATCTTTCTTTCAGCACAGCCCATAAAAGGATTACTTTTAGATTTTAACCAACAGGTCCAAAAAACAACAATCAGAAAACGTTAGAAACTTTTTTTTTACAGTAAATTTTAGAATTATTGCCAATACTATTCAGCTTATCCAAATATTCATATTGTAATAAGACTAGGTAATAAATGTATTTCTTTTGTAATTAGAAAAACATGTATATAATGATAAATTTAGACATTCAAATAACAGCATTTCTAAAAACAAGTATGATTTTTAAAGTTCCAAATGCCATAAAGTTAATATTTTTAAAAAGGTTGAAATATTTGATTCTTGCATGATCTGCTCGTGGTGATGGGGGTCTTCTCTGGGGTCTGCGGTTTCTCCCACTGCATGTCAGGTGAATTAGAGATTCTAAATGGACCGTAGGTGTTCCCAGGGTGAGTCCCTGCCTCGCCCCCGTTGACCCCAGGATAGGCTTCAGTTACCGATGACTCTGGGTGCTGAGTATTTTTCTATTTTTATTTCTAATGGTGAAAATGCTGTAGTCATTTTCACCATTATATAATTTAATCAGCTAAATACCATAAAAGAATTGACGTATCCTATAAGAACAAAGTTACATAAATGAACGATTTAATAAATTTTGCCCAGTGCTCCCAACAAATACTTTTGAGCAGACAATATAAGTATGTCCAAACCTGCTAGAATGCCATTTTTGGGCTTTCCTTGTCTGTCATGATGGATTCCATGAGCAGCTCATAGGTAGTCATGTATAAACATTTCTGCAACAATTAACATATTTTAAAAATTATTTTTTTTTGTAAATGAGTGTTAATAAATTCCTAAGAATAAATTAAGTGTTACAAGTTATTGTTGATTAAAGGAAAAGCTAAGACCTGAGCTATCAGTGCAACCTCGGATAAGGGGCCATCATGGTCTTTATTTACAGGAGGGAAATTAATTTGTGCTTTTTTGGCTTGTACTTTACCATTCCCTGCACTTATTTGCATCGAGTTTAAAAGGCACAGTGAAAGAATGAAAATGTCTTGTACCATGCCCAAGCACGATTGTGCACCCTCCCCACTCATTATAACCTGCAATCATTTGGCACTGAATGTCCTGGACCTGAGTGCATCATCTTTGATTTACAGAGTGTGTCCTGTACCATCAGAGCCTAAACCCACAATGTTTTCAGCTCCTCATCTCATTCAGTGGTTCTTTGGTCCATGAGCATGAACTTTTTTGTCTATTTCAGAGCTCTTGTGTGTTTTGTCCAGTTGTTCTGTACTTACTGAAATACCCAAATGTAAAGTGAGCACTGAACCTCCAAATCAACCAAAGGCATGCCTTTGCCAATATGCTTGTTAAATTGGACAATCACATTCAAGTTCCTTGCAACTGTCCATGCCCAAGCATAGTATGGACCACGTAATGTGTGTAAACCCTTGTGAAATCATTCTGATTGTGTCCATGTCATAGAATGTTCTGCACTGCATCTTCTAATATGTACATTCGTCTGGTGGTAAACAATATTTTGTATGTGTTTTTGTATGTGAAGCTTGGGTCTATGTTGTACCACCATACCTGCTGTTGCTGCTTTTAACACGTACTAAAAAGCATTTAGATTGCCAGGTTACAGACGACACTGTAGTAGAGTTTAATAAATACTTTCTGACTGTAGCCTACATTTAGCCTTTGCTCTCCCTGAAAGGGTAAAATAGGTACATGTGCACTTTCTTCACATCACTTAGCACAATACTAGCCAGGCGAGATGTTACAGAACTAGCAGTACATTTTCTCCTCCAAATGTGGTGAACATAGATGTAACAACTACTTTCACATGACTTTGCTAACAAATACTACGAAATGTATGCAGTTCTGTATTCAACATGTTTCTGCATTTTCTTCCTGCCACCATCTCTTCCCTGCAGACCAAATCATTACTCCCAAAATGAAATAAGGATAGGAACAGGTAACAATGTTGGAGAGGGAAAATATTCGGGGCTGCACTTGACTAGCCAGTGTGTTTAGTGAAACTGTGAGCCGCTAATGCACAAACAAAGGGAAATCTCTCTCTCCCTCTCCTCTTAGTGCTGCCATGCTGGAAGGTGGAAAGGTAATTTCAGCACTGCTGTTGCTATAGTGACCTATGTTCTGTGAAGGGAAAAAAAAGGGCTGTCTTTATGAGAAGGAGGACTAAGAAAATGATCACAGCACGCGCCGCAGCAATTCTGCAAGAATAGCCTCCTCTCTCCAGAAACGAATGAAGGCCGGAGGCTTTAGCGAGGGTCCTAATGGGTTGCTCTCATTAGTTTGTTTAAAAGTCCTAGATTAACAAACAAGGAAAAGGCCACCTGAGGTTTTATCTCCTGAAACAGAAAAGTTTACATTAGACAATATGAACTCATGGAATGTGTTAGCGTGTATAACTACTTACCTAAGACCTGCTGAAACTGCTGTAAGGATCACTCAAAAACATCTAATTTGACTATAGCTTACTTGCTATTGAGGTGCTTAACCTGTGGATGCTAGCACAAATGCAAAAAGTGTTATCTTTCTGAGCAGATTCTATTAGCTTCTACTTTTAACTGCTAGTGGCACCACTGAGGCACCATTTATCCATATAGGGTACATCTGTGTTATGTAGTCCACAAGAAAACTCCTCCTTCGTACCAGCAGGCCTACATTTTTAATTAGGAGCTGCTAGAATACTAAGATTATACCAAATATGGAGTTAGTACGTCACCAGGGCTTTATTAAATCACAAACACAGAAAAAATTTTTTTGTGTGAAGCTAGATGAATAATCAATTTTTGACCTTCTTAAACATGAAGAAAAAACAGTTGAAGGCCTATAGACTCGGCCCCATAATAACTCTACTATTACTCACACCTATACATAATTTAAAAATATACATACAGTAAAACCCAAACACTATTTTTTTTGAGAATCAAACTCATATTTTTTTTTCAATAACACAGATACTGCAAATATCCTCCGCCTTTTGTTGCTTTTTTGTGGCAATTTGTTGCTTTTTTCGGGATATTTTCACACAAGGGGACTCAGGGCAGCCTATAGCCAACCTCAAAGCACTTTTTTCGAATTCCACACCAAGGTTGAGTTGTATTTTTGCAATGCATTAAACTGAGTTTAAAATGAAATTAAAGTGTTCTGGCATATTTAGGGTTTACACTATAAAAATAGGCATTTTTAGGCTTTTTTTTTTAACCAAAACACAAAAATGCGTTTTTTCACTATACACTGGTGCTCTTGGAACGTAACCTCTGTGAAAAGTGGGGGATTACTGTATTGTGTATTTTGTCAATAATACAATACCACTACTACTCCAGTTGGTTTTTCTGCTGCGGACCTGGCTCCATCTCCTCACTTTCTTTTTCAGTTTTTGGACAATTTGTGACTGATAAAATCATATTTCATATCTGAATGTTTAACCCAAATTATCTACCTCAATGTCTGACATCAGTTGTCAAAATGTGGGGTTAAAATCCATCAAACTGCTGTGCTAACCTTCACATTTGCTATCATTAGTTTCAGTTCATGGTATAATATAAAAAATAGTATAATATTGATACAGTCTCTGCTACTCTTGGCTGCTACACTTTTGGACGGTGGAAAACTTAACATAGCTTTCATTAACCTTCTGTTGTAATAAATAAAAGTCTTGAAAGCTCCTGTTGTACGGAGAGCTATTTTATACAATAAACATCAAATAAGAAATGTACTTATAGTGGTGATTTTAATAGATGCCTATGGTTCCACCTTGTTGGCTAACAGCTGTCCTGTAGCTCATTGTGAGTAGGACACTCTCAACCTTCAGCAATAGTGTATAAGGTTTATAAACACTCCTTGACTGTATGTGTGATATACATGATATACTCATTAACTGTATAAATGATGAGATATATGCTCTCATTAAGTGCGTAAATGATGTATATTCCAACAAAGTGGCCAGTGAGTAGAAGCATGAGGTAAATGTTTCCAATAAAGTGTATACTGCATGAGAAATTGCCTTTATAAACAGACAATTCCAGCGTTTCTGTCCTTATCCCTTCTCAACAAACAATCCCATATTTGCTAGAACTCATAATATTACTCATAAGTCCTTGTAGCTAATGTCCCGGCAGATCGTGCGCGAAAAAAGACATAGTTCAAAGTAATTTCAAAGGGGACCTTGAGAAAGTGCAGCATATTTTGCTGAAATTACGCTCATGCAGAACAAGGCAATGCAGTGAGGTGAAGGGAACAGAGTTTCCTATATTAGTTCATTATGAGACAGTGTTTTCCATTTTATTCCTCTGTTTCTCAGACATAATTAAGCACCTACTCTATGAGCCATGCTACATGTAATATTCCATCTTTTTTTGCAGACGGAGAGAGATGTAGCGAGAGTCCACTCTGGTTAGGTTATGGAAGGCTGACCCAGCTGCTGCATTAGTAAAATGACCATAAACTCACTGTTGATGCCACAGGCTGTTCCTGCAGTCCTACACACACACACACACACACACACACACACAATTCTTTCTCCTGTCTCTCTCTCTATCTGCCCCCACCCCCCACCTCTCTCTCTCTCTCTCTCTCTGCATATTCGATGCAAGCTTT
Source organism: Brachypetersius gabonensis (assembly GCA_037577145.1). Lineage (NCBI taxonomy): Eukaryota > Metazoa > Chordata > Actinopteri > Characiformes > Alestidae > Brachypetersius > Brachypetersius gabonensis. The sequence goes on along the minus strand of JBBJLR010002053.1, from coordinate 1,930 downwards.
ATTAGAATCAGAAGCTGTTTTGCATATTGGCCACACTGTGGCTGCATTTAATGGTGCATGTAACTGAACGAGGCAGATGAATGACATTGTAGACTGTTGAGTAGCTGTCAGCAGAGTTAGACCAGATTATGCACTCCTACTGGCCAGCAAATGGCAGCCATGACCCCCAGAGGAGAGTTGTCCAGCCAGCAGTGGATAGCTGCTTTACAAGGGAGGCTGAAATAAGGGGGAGGAAAAGAGAGAGAAAGTCGCAGTGGTCTCTCTGGTTCCAACAGTTTTCATTTGAACCCTTCACCAATGTGTATCAGGACTGGGAAACATGCCTACGACAGCCAGACCCAGCTTCAAAACGTACCTTGAGGGCTGATGCTGCTGGCTGGAGGAAGGTTGCAAACAGTGCATGAGGAAGTGGAAGTGCGGCATGTGAGAGTCAATGCTAGGCTAAACATGAACACTAGCCGCACAGCTATCCCATACATCCTGCTTGCCAAAGTTTCTCTTTGGACAATAAATTGGACTAAATCCAACTCCAGCAAACTACTGGTTTGTGTTTTTGTTTTTGCAGAGACATGGCTTAGCAGCAGCATCATTCTGAAAACAGCTACACAGATAAGTAACATGCTGAAGTACCACAGTAACAGTAATGAGGCAAGTTAGATGCAGACCATTTTATTTACTGTGGGAATTCACTACTGTCATGTTGATTCCAGAGTAGACTTCTCTTCAGCTGTGCCATGCCTGTTTAAAAGCAGATGAAAATCTGGCCCCCAGGTTCAAGCACACGGACTGGGAAATGTTTAGCAAACCTATGACGAACCGGCCGATCTGAAAGAGTACAATGAAACAGCAATGACTGGCTACATCAGCAAGTGCACCAACAACCTTTTTGTCCCTAAGACCATCACCACATGCCCCAACCAGAAGCAATGGATTACTGCACATGTCCGTGTTCCCCCTGAAAACCTGACACTGCTTTCAGATCAGGTAATAAGACTTTCCTGAGAACAGCAAGGCGCCAGGGCCATCAGAGCAGCAAAACATGCACATGCCCATAAAATCTACCATCACTTCCAAGACAAAATGCATCCAGACCAACAACAGCAACAAAAGCCGTTTGAGGGTTGCTATAAGGAGTTTTGAGTGTACTCTGCCCACTAGAGGAAGTCTGCCGAGTCATACTATGGCAGAAGACCTGGTGGAACCTGTCCAGAGCTGACTGTGTCTCCAAGTGTCCAGAAATCACCTTACAGACTCTGGAAGTAAACTGGGGGCCACAGTCAGCCAGGATTACTTCAAGGAGACCATGAAAGCAGAACAAATACTGTAAGAGCTCCTCCACTACCTGAAAGTTAGAAGGAGAGGACACACGTGCAATAAACCAGCACCTCTATGACAACTGGTCAAGGACACATTTTGGACATCCTTTGACAATCGTAGACTTCAGAGCCATTCAGGAATAAGTACCAGGTCCCTAGGGTCTTGGCCTGTGCACAGAAGGAACAAGACTGTACCAGGGAGCAGAGGTCTTTGGTGAGTGTAGGCCACCAATATTTGTGGTTAATCACATTTTTGGGATGTGGCACCCCTGGGTATCAGGAAGCAGGTATAATATGAGCAAACCTCTTCAGGGTAGCAAAAGTTTTATCAGGGGGACAGCACAATAGGCACTAATAATAATAATAATAATAATAATAATAATAATAATAATAATAATAATAATAATAATAATGGTGATGTGAGCTGTTGTCTTGACTTCAATATGAGAAAGTATTTTCAACTTCTGAATTGTGACGGCTCGGACTGATTTAGGCTCTGGTTCCCGGTCACGTGCCGTTTTTTTCTATTTTGTGTTCGTCACGTGCCCGTGGTTTTCTGTTTCCTTTAGTTTCCTTTCTGTTTCTTTCTAGAATGTTTTGGGTTTGGTTATGTT
>JBBJLR010002027.1:0-14336 GCA_037577145.1 Brachypetersius gabonensis | reverse complement strand
CACACACACACACACACACACACACACACACACACACACACACACACACACACACACACACACACAACTTGACATTTTTCCTACTTTTCACACGTGTAGTTTTATTCACTAAAAACAGCCCTAATTCATTTGTATATGACAATTTAACAACCTCTTTATGCCTTAAAATTAAACTGGCTGTACCTTTAAGATTAACATATGTACATGAGCTCTGTTCTGACTGGCTACCCTGTATTGTAGCTCATTCAAAACAACAGTCCAGACTGAGATACTCCTTGTAATTTCTGCTGATGTACTGCTGTAGGGCTCAGTGGTGCATCGGGTCACCACACAGCAAAAAAAGGTGGGACCGGCTGCAGCACCTCTGGTTAAGGATAAGCAGGGCTCAGATAATGAATGAATGAATGAACGGATAAACTGCTGTAGACTGAAAACCAGAAACTCTCTGTTTTTTGCAGTTTGCATGAGTGGAGTGAGGGTTATGTTCTCTGTTCACAGAGTCGGAAATCAGAAGAGAAAGAAGTAAAGACATACTTAATTCCTTTCAGGAAGCCTGACTGGTAAGATCCATGAGCTTTAAAATATTTAGCCAATGTCTGTTACTATTAAAATAAGATGAGAACCTAATTAACTAACTATAATCATTTAAAAAAAATGACAAATGCACAGAATCCATTAACTAGGAGGTCATCACCATCATGCTCTATAGGTCACACGGCTGAACTGGACTGGAGCAGAACAGTTCTCTTAGGAAACCTCTCAGGGCTGAAAGGCTCAGTACCTAAAGACTGAGTTTAGGTATATGTTTCAGTTCTCTGCTCAGGGAAGACAGCAGCCTTTTACTGGAGACAATTAGCCTGTTTTTACCAATAAAAATACCAATAAGAAATCATTTGGGCGTAAACAATGTATTTTAATATTAATGGACCATATTTACTCATATTTTCTGTTGAGATCATACCCCACACACTTGCTTGTTCCACATCACACATACACACATCTTCCTTACCCCAATAAAACTGCACACTTAAACTGAATTAATCACACAAATGCAACTGCTTATTCCACATCACACACATACCTCTCTAGACCTAAACAAAACTGCACACTTAAATTTAACTAATTAATCGTACATACACACACACACACACACACACACACACACACACACACACACACACACACACACACATCAGCTAATTCCACATCACACACACCTTCCTATACCCCACCAAAACCGCACACTTAATTATTTGATTATTAATTCCTTTAAAAACAGACAGTTAAACCAAGACAACCTGATAACCACCCAGAATCATCCATTAACACTGATCAGCTCCAGCTCTGTTCCCTCTTAGTCTCCTCATCAGGAGGTCAGTCAGATCTAATTTACCGGTCCACCTTAACTGAACAGGCTCCCACTGCCACATTTAAGGTGGACCGGTCCATCCAAATAAGAAGACTTTGCCTGTTTAACAGGACTGATCTTAATATAAACCATAATTCTATAACAGAGAGACATATTATCGTAAACTATAATCCACTCACTTTTACATGAGCATTTGCTTAGTAGCATTAGCGCCTAACGAGGCTCACCTAATGCTAATGCTAAAGCACAGAGCTAAGCTAAGCCAAAACAAGCAAAAAAGGCCGTTTTGAACCTGGCTGTCATTACAAATAACATGTACAATTCAGTAGGTTGTTGCTATTGTTGTTATTTTAAGTGTATATTAACTGTATATTATTATTTCTTACTTTATTGCTGGCGAAGCTCCCCTTCTGTCACTGTAAACTAAAGCAGCTAAACGGAGCTTATTATTTCCCACCCGTATGCATACAAGTCACGCCCCTCTTGTGCTGTGATTGGCTGAAGGAGTCCGGCCTCCTGAGCTGTGATTGTTTAATTGCTGAGTCAATCACCAAGCATTTTGGCAAGCTTGCCGGAATGCAGGTGGGAAAAAATACAGCATCAGAAACGGTGGCTCAGGTCATAGCGCCTCCTGGTGGTAAACATTGTATTGGGACACTGTTTTTCTAGGTTTGGGCAAGCCCTCGTTCTTCCAGTGAATGTCAATCTTAGTACTTCAGCAGACCAAGACACTTTCGACAAGCCAGGCTTCCAACTTTGTGGACACAGAGTTTGGGAAAAGCCTTTTTTATTCCAGCATGACTGTGCCCCAGTGCACAAAGCAAGCTCCATAAAGACATGGCTGGATGAGTTTGGTGTGGAAGAAAGAGCCCCTGACCTCAACCCCATCCAACACCTTTCTGGAAGGCGTCTTCCAGGATGGTGATGATATATCTGTTTTCCTTGATGACTATTTTGCCTCACAACAGCCCACGTGTATCCTTCCAACAGTTTTAGGCAAAAGCTTCTCAAAACAAACTCTTCCTTAGGAAGCATTTTTATAACCACGAGTCTGTGATGCAGATTATAGAGCTTTTAGATGTCTGACACAGGGCACACAATGCACACAGTGCAATGTTGCACAATGATGCAACAAATTCTGGGACACTTTGGGTTTGAGATAGTGATTTATGTCCAGATGTCCAGAGCCACATTTCTCTCTCTGTTCTTTATTTTATTTTTGTAATATTCTGGTCATTTTCAATGGATACAGTTATAACTATATATTCTGCAAGTTGAGGTCAAGATCTGAAGTCTTTAGATGTTTCCTGAGCACAAATCTGAAAAAAACAAACAAAACCCATTTAAAATCTATCAAGACATCCAACTGAAAAATACTAGTTAGTTAGTTCTAATACTAACACACACACAACCAGTCAGGGCTTATTTAAGTCTATAACTAAGCCTAAATAATGTTTCAATAGTAAACATGCCTAACTTTAAACTGAAAAAGCACATAACTGTAATTATATTAGTTGGTGTGACATCATAAAAGCAAGGACATTAAAAGAGTTTTTTGCAGATCAGGACGACACAGGAGTAAAGCTATTCTTTGAAACTTGTATTTACACACGACATTCTTCTATTTAAAAAAGTGAGGAAGATTTTGTTTTCTATGATATGAGCCCTTTAAATTTTCAATGTTTGCCTTTAAATGAGAGCTGTGGGAAAAATGATCACAACACTGAACTTCTGATGCTGGACGAAGTACATCTCCAGCAATTATTCTCTGCTTTACTCTTCCGTAGAAATTTAAAGGGGAGAAGATGCGCCGGAGTGTGATTCCATTCCTTTTCATCAGCCCGTAAAACAGATGTCTTTATTACTATAAACTGTAAACACCTGGCTGTGCAAAGATGACTGTAATACAAGTAATCAACACAAACATTTAAAAAAGATCTGATGTACTGTATCCACTGTAATGTGGATATCCCAGTGGTGCAACAGACATCTGTCTCTGGGAGTCATCTCTCTATGGATGGGTCTGGTGGTCCTCACTCTCCCCCATCAATCAGTGTGACTGTCCTTTATCTCTCAGGGTGGGTAGGGTGGTCCTCACTTTCCCCCCATCACTCAGCTTGTTCCTGGCCGCTCGCTGCTCCACTTGGTGAATGGGTTAAATGCAGAGAAAGAATTTCACATTGTTCACACTGTGTACTGTGGCGTGTGTATTGTGTGACTGTTGGTCATTTTACACTTAATTATTTCTGAAAACTGGCAACCCGGAATGGATTCATTCTAAAAACTGTCTATAAACTTGCACATCATGAGGACAAAGACAGCAAGAAGAGAAAGAACTCAGACACCAGAGTGAAGCAGCACTCTGTAATGGGACCAGTTCTGTCATCAGTAATGGAAACCAGCCAGAGGCAAAATGGAAATAGGAGGGGGGGGCAAGGGGTGTGTGGGGGTGTTTTGTGTGTGTGTGTCTGGAGGGAGGGGCGGGGTAGTGAGGGAACGTAAGTGCTTCTGATTCATCACAACAATTAAATACAAATACAACCAAAACATCAACATGCAAGAAATAATACAGTAACACACACACACACACACAAACAAACACACACACACACACACACACACACACACACACACACACACACACACACACACAGACACACACACACACAGTGTGACTGATAGCCTGTTTATACTGATTGATTGGTTTGTCTTTGGAAATCCGGATAATCTGATTTGTGATAACGTCTTTAAACCATTTGTGAAGAGGCAGTTTCTTTTCAAAACGCCTGACAAACCAGTGCAATGTTTCTCTTTATTTTCATAAAGCACTTTATTGGCATTGTTTTACAGTTTTATTTATACCGATTGCATTTTGAGCTGCATGAAATGTGCTGTAGCAGTAAAGTTAACGAGGAATGATTTGTCCAGTTTCTGCATAATTAAATGGTCTAAAAGGTCATGAATGGAATGGAACAAGATGTTTGAAGTTTTAAACGACTCTAAAAGCTCCTACACAGAAAGTTATTTCATGAATTGGTAATGAATGCACTACCTGATGCCTGAGACGTTGTTTTACCCGAATTTTGAGAAGCATTTGGTCTAAAATTGATTTTCAAAATCCCCTCATGGTGGAGGGATACATGCAGGGTGTTGTGAGGCAAAATAGTTCCCAAAGAAAACTATGGTTTAGTTCAGATTTGCCACTATTTTACCATCATTAACATCCTTAAATACTCTCAGAAGATGCATGTAGGTTCACTGGTGTGTTTGAAGAATAAACATTTGCGTTGGACACATGTCATCCTGTTCCATTCCTCACCACTGTAAAGAGTAAAGAGTCGGAATGTTTCTCTACAACGAGCCGTTTCACACAAACCCCACTCTGAATGACTTAATATCTTAACAAAAAGGCTTGGTGATGGTGGAATTTCTCTTTAATGAAGACACACAGTCTTACACAGAATCATGCAGTAAAAAGATAGAAACCAGTAAAAGATTTAGTGAAAGATTCTGCTTGTCCTGAAAACGTGTGTCTAAATAGGGCGGATAAATGCATGGTGGTTCCATTTAGCTGATAAAAATAATAATAATAATAATAAGAAGAAGAAGAGCCATTCATACTTACAAGAATAACTCACAATGTACTAGAAAAAGTGTAAATAAGAGGCATGAATCGGATGCTAGAGCACATTCTGATATTCTCTGCTGTTTTAGCTGGTAAACGATTTCATCTTGCAAACGCAAATTGTCTTCCTCACCTCGTTTTTCTTGTTTCACTAATCATCGAAGGTGTTTATGAAACTGTGCCTGGACTCGGACACAGCCGGGGTTTAGTGGGGAGGTGTGTTGCTCATTCCTGGGGGCTCGTCTCTTCTGGCTGAGGTTTGGCCGGTACCCGGCACCGCTCGCCTGAGGAATGCATCCTGGCGGGTTGCGCAAGAAAAAATCAGAGGAAGTGAGGATTTAGTCTTGTCACGGGAAAACCATCATCAAGCCCCTCCGTGCTGTGCAGGTCCGTGACACCGTGATAGACTTCGCATGCTTTTGGAGCTAAATTGTGGGAGAAATGACGCACTGGGCAGCTTTTCTGTGACCTTATTACAGTCGACTGCCTGGACGCTTCACCCCGAGCAGCGATCTCGCGGCTCCCTACCAGAAATGACTGGAAACAACTGGTTCATGGAGATGTTCAACATGCAGAAAAGTCCGATTAAAACAATCTGGAAGAGAAAAATACACACAGCAGTGAGAGTGTGTTCTTAATTGTGTTCATCCAGAGGGGATAGAGATAAATAATCTAGAGCAATAAAGTAAAAAACATATCCTTACAGAGCAGTACAAGTATAAGGACTACAAGAAAGTAAAAAGTGAAAAGCAGGGGATTACTGTACACCTGGATATAATATAATGCAGTGTAATTATAATATAATATAATACAATATAATATGATTTAATACATCTGGATATAATATAATATAATCAGCGGTTAAACCTAAAAACAAACTGAAATATGAGCATCACTGGGGGAAATACAGCCGGAAAAGAAAAAAATAACTTGCTGAGATTAAGGACAGCCAAGAGGAACCAAGATTTAAAAGGGGAACTCAACTTCCTCCGTGCTGCACGTAAACCATTTGAAATCCGGGTTTTTTAGGTTTTTTTGTGGAGGGCATGGGGGCATAGAGGAGAGTGGCTTCAAATGTAAAATTCTTTTATAATATCTCTTCCTGGGTGAGTGTAAGAATCTGAGACACATCTGAGATAAGACCTAAACTGTGGTCTCTGGACGACTGGGTCAGATCTTCTCCGAAACAACAGATCTTGTGGGATGTTTCTGGTATGAAGTGATCAGTCTCTGCCAAAAGTGGTCCAAGGAAAGACAACCGATGAACCAACAGCAGGGTCATGAGTAACCCAAGGCTAGCCCTTCTGGTCTGATCCAATAGAAGAGCTCCTGTAGCACAAACTGCTGAAGAAGTTCATACTGGCTGTGACAGAATGAGGTCCTCTACAGTGGGACGGGTCCCAGAGACCCCGATGGAAGAAGGGTCTAGTCTGATGATTCATGTTTTCTCATATATCATGCGGATGTTTGGGTGTATGTGCATCACTTGGCGAGGAAAGAATGGCACCAGGATGAACTGTGGGAAGAAGGTGAGGTGGCTGTGGGCAACGTTCTGCTGGGAAACCTTTGGTCCTGCGTTCATTACTTTCACACGTTCAACCTACATAAACACTGTTGAAGACCAAGTCCACCCCTTCATGGCAAGAGTGTGCTCTAATGGCAGTTCCTCTTTCAGCAGGATGAAGCACTCCGACACTGCAAACACTGTTCAGGAACCGCTTGAGGAACGAAGAGAAGGTGGGATACACATTTTGTGGGATACACTGGACTGACCTGTCAACTCCCTGAGATCGTTTTTCTCTTTAAAACCAAGAATGTAGTCCCGATCTGAACGAATTTGAAGGATATATTTTTATAATTTTGGCCAGTACCTTGACGCTCAAGGCCTGAGGTCAACACTGGGACAGTGTCGTGAAGTCACTTGGATGAATCAGGAGACGCCGCTGCTGTGACTTAAGGGATAAGATCAGTGCCAAAATCAATGTACCCTTTAAAATCTAAACAAAACAGCGTCTTCCTGAGGCAGTGTGTGGCGGCATGACTCTCTCCTCCGTCTGCTCTCGGGCAGAAACGTGTCCAAGCACGTCCTCCACTCCTTCTGAGCGAATGCAAAATAAATGCATGATGGAAACAAAGCCAGTCCAACTGATTGAGCTTATTTTCCTTCTAAAATCAAGTTTACAGTGTTAGTCTTTGCTCTTGCATCAAAGAAAGACAAGCAAATATTTGTGCCGGACTTCAGCGGCGGTCTCTGAGAACAGTCCAGTTTCTGATTTCACAGGCCTTAGTTACAAACTGCTGGAGAAACTGAAACTGTTTCTTTACCAAACACACAATAGTAGCATTTAATTCGTCTTTTATAATAAATAATAAATTTCTTTTATCTTATAATAAAATTAACGGGGTGGTACCCCACGGTTACGTCTTCAGAACCTATTATTAAGGAGCATAATTTTCTTATTTTCTGTTGCAGCTGTATGTTTTAAGCTGCATTGACTTTAAACTGAGAGTATTAAGCAATTAAAAGGTACAACATATATTCCTTTCCTTTTGAATATAAGCCCTTTAATACTGGTTTAAGGTGCAGTAATTGATGGCACGTTGACGTTGTTCATACATTTACATATTGTTTCTGAAGTAAATAAGTAATTGAACCATAAATGAATGGCAGGGAAATGAATTTGGGTTTATTCTGATGAGCAGGTACTGGTATAAAAACGAGCTGTAAGGCACCAGCTGATGCCCAGTAGTGGCCATGGTGTGTCATCCTCGCTGTCGTAGAGTGTTATTGCTGAAGGACTTGTTGAGCAGGGTGACAAGCTGTTCAGGTGACGTGAGCTGATTATTCCGGTAGAGCAGTTTCCTTTTCCCAAGAGGAGTTTCGGTTGACGAGCAGCCCCTCAGAATGAACAGGGTGAATGGGGTCATCACTTTTCAACCGTACAGTCATGCTGGGCTGATCCGGGTAAATATTTAACAGTAGAAGTTGAGAGGTTGCTGGTAAAACAGCCTTCATGAGCGCAGAGATGGTCACAAGTCAGAGTAATACAGTAATACAGAGTAATACAGCGGGGGGTACGTTCCAAGAGCAAACGCGTTGTTGTGTTTTGGTTAAAAAAATGTCTAAAAATGCCTATTTTAAATATGCCCCAAATATACTCCCAGAATACTTCCATTTCACGTTTAACTCAGTTTAACGCATTACCCTTTAAGAAAATGTAAAGGTAAATAATCAGAATCAGAAAACTTTAGCATCAGCGGTTATCATTACCATGCGGCGAGCGAAAACAAACACTGGTACACAACAGAAAAGTCTAAATAACTCTCTCTACCCACATGTTTAGACAGGGCGAGGCATACTAATACCAAATAAACTGAGATAACTGTTGAAAATTGAGGAGATTAAAACACTAAAATACGAGGACAAGACACGGAGCAGTCGTGCTACATGCTGCAGCAGCTTCTTCTTCTTTTTCTTCTTCTTTTTTTTATGGCGGTTGACAACTTTTTGGTGTATTGCCGCCACCGCTGGACTGGTGGTGACTTTTAGTTTTAGCAACTTCAACCTTGTAGATCCAGAAGCAGAATTTGGACTCCAAACATGTCTGGACTATTGTGTAAATTATCCTGAGGAAAATGACAGTTAAGTAATTTTATGCAGCGCTGGAGTTAGCGAAAGGAAAATTTGATGATTTTAAGGGTTTTTTGTGCACGGCTTGGGAAACATCTTGTGAAACACTGAAGGGTGATTTAAGGAGAAAGTTCAACTGAAGGTGGTTTATGCAACTGGGCAGTTTAACAGGGCTCATTAAAAAGACTGTAGGTGTTTTATGGTACAGTAGACTGGCTTGTACTGGTTATTAAGAGTCATTTTCATAATTTGACCCAGACACGCTTGGCGATGTCGGCCTGATTCACTGCTGATTGCTTGAACAGGTCAGTGGTTTAATCACTGAGCTCTTCTACAGCATTTCACCATCATGGACATTCACCACACCGCTCCAGCGCTTTCGTTTTTTCCCATAGTCACGCCTTTCCTCCTGACTCAGGGAAACCTGAACGTGCCGCTGTGAGCCAGACGTTTTTCCACCAGCCGGCGATTTGCATTTGCGCAGAGAGCAAAATTCTTATGGTGCATCCGAGCATTCCGGAGGCCTGGAGGAGGAGACAGGGCTTCATTCAGAAGCTCCAAAGAGCTTTTTTTTTGGCTTTTACGGTCAGTGTAAGAGTCAGTGTTCATGTAAATAATGCCTGGATGGATGAGCCAGAGGAAGTGTGTGACATTCACACCCATTTTTAGACACAAATCGTTCATAACTCACATGTGAGCAGCGTCTAACATTTAATTAGATCCGGTTGCTGTTCGTCTTGAATCACATTTGCATTTCTGTAGATTTGAAAATGACAATTTCTAAAGAAAAGCATTTAAAACATTTTTACATTTTAACTCTGTTCTAGTGTATCAGACTGGTGGCCCTTCATGTGGCCGAGTACCTGTGAAGTGTGTGTGTGTGTGTGAATATGTGTGTGAATGTGTGTGTGTGTGTGTGTATAATAAGTTAAATATTATTTATGTCTCAGCAGTCGCGGTTTCAGTTCATCGCGGATTTTCGAACCTCCCGTCTCTTAGTACAACAGACACCTGAATGGAATGAAGCTCCGCTGCTCAGCGCCGCCCCAAACATAAACAACCAGCACCAGGACGAGGGGGTGTGGCACCAGAGGCCCGGGTGGCACAGTCAGCTGTACTCAGAAACGAGCGGTTTGAAAGTAGCCAATCCGAGAGCGTTATTTATTTCTCCTTGCTGCTGATTGGCTGCTGCCCTTTGACGCAGCTGCAGTCCAGAATTTTCCCCGTGGAGCGTCTCGAGTGTTTTCGTGTTTTTTGTTTTGTTCTTCTTAAAGCCGATATTTTTATTACTGTAAATGAATTGAATTTATTACTGTATTTTCCTATAAACCAAAAAAAAGGCGTTGCATGTATTCCAGTCCAGTCTATACAGGGGGAGCATCGCTATTTACATTCTAGCACTGCGGGAGTTTAGTGTAAACTGTACAATACGGATATGGTATTTATTAAGCTCAGTGTTCTGGGAGCATATCTGGGGGAATATTTAGAGTTTACACTGTAAAAATAGGCATTTTAGGCATTTTTTCACAACAACATGGTTTTTCACTATACGTGGGTGCTCTCAGACGTAAAGAGTGTATATCATATGCCTTGCTTGGGCTTTAATATCTCCATATTGCAAAAAGTGACAAAGAAAGTATGCTTATTTTGAAAAGACCCCCCAAACATTTACATCTATGTAATGGAGTTGTTTATCTAATTAGATGATGTAATTAAATCCTTTAAATCCAGTATCATGAAAGGAGATCAATGACTAAGTCTGAGCGGGCGGGCTCGACATTACAGTTCAGCGAAGGTTCATACGGTCTACGCCAACTTCAACACTCAAGAGAAAAACAAATAAACGGCATGCGCTCCTTAGCAACAGGCCCGCCATCCGGATGAGGAAAGCCCGCAATCCCTTACAAGTCCCTCACATCCTCTCTGACCTCACTCAGCTCCCACCTCTAAGTGCAGCTCAGGCTTTAGTGACGCCACAGAACGGGATTAAAAAACACCAGAGGTCACCAACCCTTCTGAATCTAAGAGCTACTTCATGGGTCCTGAGTCACACGAAGGGCCACCAGTCTGATACACTAGAACAGAGTTTACCTAAACTTCTCTAAACTTCACCTATAATAAACATGTTTTAAATGGTTTCTTTAGAAGTTGTCATTTTAAAATCAATAGAAATGCAAATGTGATTAAAGAAGAACATTAAGAGGATCAAATTAAATGTGAGACGCTGCTCACACATGGGTTGTGCTATTTTTTGAACAGGTCCGGAAGCTGCTCATAATGGTGACCCCTGCCTTACACACTGTCTGCAGTGCCAGAAAAAGAGTCACATGGTTATTTTTGAAAAATCGTATTATTTCAAAGTTTTTACTGCCTGTCTACAAGCTGGATTTGGTTGATGGTCATCAATCCCTTTTAATCTGTGCAAACTGGACAGGCACTGCTGAGGTACCCTGAGCAAGGTGTTCCTGGCTGCCCCCTGCTTCACTTGGTGAATGGGTTAAATGCAGAGGAAGTATTTCGTGCTGTTCACACCATGTGCAGTGGTGTGTTCACTTATGACAGCATGGTCACTTTCACTTAGTGGCAACTTCTTTAGAAACGCCTGTTTTGTGCATCCCCAGACTGTCCACACATCCAACCAGAACAAGTCCAAACCAGGATTAGTGTTATTAGTACCAATAATTAGCAATACGTTTCAATTTATTTTCCTTTATGTATTCTGTTATTTCTTTTCTTTTGCCCATGATCTTATTCCATTGTACTGTACTGTATTTACTCTTCTATTCCTGTAAAGCAGAATAAGCTCTTGTGGATGATAATGTGCTTAATGAATAAACTTGAAACATAGTTTAGTTATTTACCTTTAGTGCTTATATCAACCTCTCATTTTGAGTAGACAGCTGGCGTATTTTGTGCAGAATGTTTTCATGATTTGTAAAATAAGCAGTTTGCTCTGGGATCAGTAAGGTTTTCTGATTCTGCTGATTACGGATCAATGTCTAGAACAGGCCTATTGAACTAGCAGCCCGCGGCCCGGATCCGGCCCTTTTGATTTTTCTTACGGCCCGCCAGACTGTCAGGAAATCAGTGATTCCTGTGATATAATAAAGCTGGGATCTGGATGATGATTGGCTGGTAGTCCCCTGCTACTTTCGCCAAGATTGGCCAATCCGAGCACAGAATGCCATATTATTAGCCAATCGCAGCGGAAAGAGGCGGGATTTGTCAGAAAATGTGTGTGTTACCTAATGCAGAGCATAGCTGGTGGTAACGAAAGAGAATCCGGCCACACACAACTTTAACGGTCAGAGTTCTCGTTTAGTACCGTTGCTTTACCCCCTACCCCCATAAACGGACCCGGCGCGAAATCACGTTAGCACAACCAAACCCCCCCCAACAGCACGATATTCTGTGGCCCCCGAACTTCCATTGACTTTCGTATCCGGCCCACTTGCTATTGTAGTTGAATAGCCCTGGTCTAGAGGGTGGCTAACACACACTGTGCATCAACAGATTAGATTTAGCTTAGATTACATTACATTACATTTAGATTAGATTCAACTGTATTGTCACTGGACAAGTGCTTTTACAACGGAAGAGCAAATTGACATAACGGTGTAGAAATAACCTCAGGCCTGGTGGGATGGGCATCGGCCTCCAACTGTGCTCCAGCAGGGCAGCGGGTTGTAATACAGGGGCCTGTGAGTTGACATCATTACAGTATGATGTGTATCTTGTGTAGTGTATTGTGTAATATCTAGTGTGTAATATGCAGGTAAGTGATTCATGCCTGACAGACTGTAGTACTCAGTGGTTTGTCTATATAAAGAGGTAATAAAGAGGAATTCCTGAGATTTTTGTACAGTGCGACTCGTTTACTCACGTGTTGTGAAAGCGAGCCCTTCCCAGCCCTGGTTCCGGTTGTTTTGTATGGGTCGCTTGGTTGCCATGTGGTTTATCTGAGTTTATGTCATGGTTTGCAGTGACAGGTGCCCTGAGTCACCGCATGGGACACCGTGTCACACCAGAGTTCACACAGATGGGTACATCTGTCGCTGGATGAGTGTCAGAATTGGTGAATGTGTTGATTAATTACAGCTGGAGGGAAAAACAGGCTTCTCCTTTTCTCAGAGTGTATTGCAATACAATTAGATCACATTAACAGTGAGGAAGCGTTTGATTTTGTTTATACAACAATTCCAGTTAATACATCCGGCTTAGAATTACATGCATTATGTCAATATTTAGAATTTGTACTTGATGGAAAAATCTGAATCAGAAAACCTTATTGATCCCGGAGGAAATTGCTATGGTAATGACAACACACAGAGTAATAATATAATATAAAGTCTTAATAAAATGTAAATAAAAATGTGTAGAAAGAAAATAGCTCAATATGAAAAGACTGCGCTACATACAGATAACTTGTTAAAAATATTAAATATAAGTAACACAGCTGAGTGAGAAATGTGTGTTCTTTAAAGGAAGAGGAAGCAAAATATTCAGATGTAACAAAAAATAATATTTGTACTTAAGACGCCTAAACCATCACAGTACACCTGTACTTTAACCCTCAGAACTCAGAGTGTATCAATAAACTCTGATTTCAGTAAATATAAACAGTGTAAAACAGTCTAGAACCGGTGTTTACTCTCAGAACTCAGAGTGTATCAATAAACTCTGATTTCAGTAAATATAAACACTGTAAAACAGTCTAGAACCGGGGTTTTTTTCTGGTTTTTTTCTGTTTGTTTCTAAAACCTAAAACAGAAAAAAAAGAAATTTTGTTCATTTTTGTTCTTTGTGATCATTTGCTTGCGATGCTGCTTTTTCTCTCCCAGTAGTGGTTATTATTAACTGGTGGCCTAATGTTTAGGGAGTTCGCCCTGCAATCAGGAAGTCATGGGTTCGATTCCAAAAAATGTTCTAAGCTTTGAGTAAGGTACCGTCCCCACGCTCTCTGCTCCCCGGGCGCTGTTGTTCTGCCTGCCCGCTGCTACACTTGGTGAATGGATTAAAAACTGAGAAAGAAATTTGTGCTGTTAACAGAATGGTCACTTTCTCTTATTATTACATGTTTTTAAATGACAGTAACTTTGGTTCTACGTGAAATTTATCTTCAGCCCAGACAGACAGTGGAGCTGAAGCTTCATCACTTCTCAGTTGTTAGTTTGTGTCTGTATTGTTATTTTTGTGTGGACAGTAAACAAACAGTGGCCTCTTTCCATGTTGTGATACACATTTCGACCAATCAGAAAGCAGCGATGCAGTCAGTTTGGCTGCAGCCCTCTTTAAGCCCTGCCGTCCAGCAGCTCAGGCTGCTTTATTTGTAATGAAAAACAGAAGGTTTTGATACGGCACGCATGCTTGTGCAAGTGGAAAAGTGCCATTAGTGTCGTGTGTATTTATTGCTTAATGTTCTTCTTGTGATTTGCTGCTGTGGATGCAGTTCTGTCTGTTGCACTGAGAGTTATTGTTTGTGTCTGGAGACCCATAGAATGATTTTAGTTAGATGAATGGAAAAATGTCATGAATGTGGAGTTTGTTTTGGAAGGTGCGGCCTGTATTTATTTAGTGGATAGGGAGTGAGATAACAGTCAAGTTACTTGATAACCTTACTGGAAATGTTTTCTGTGTGTGTGTGTGTGTGTGTGTGTGTGTGTGAGTGTGTGTGTGTGTGTGTGTGCGTGTGGGTGTGTATGTAGGCGCGT
>JBBJLR010002009.1:0-14337 GCA_037577145.1 Brachypetersius gabonensis | reverse complement strand
GAAAGACAGATCTTCATCTAGTATAACACCAAGATTTCTTACCTTCTTAGAAGGGACGATAGTCGAGTTTCCAAGAGAGACTCGTCATGCAGATAGGACGCACCTTCCTGTCTTCCGCAGAGAAGGCCCGCTGATACAAGGAGTGGCTCTGTGCCTACTGCGTCTCCCCAGACCATCACCGTGCCATCTGCCCTCTGCATCCAGGAAACAATCCGACCAGGAGAGGGGGAGGGCTCACCTGGTCTGCTGGCAGCAACTTTCTGCTTTCCCTCTCTGTTTCTCGGCTGACCCTCCAGGTAAGTCTCCAGTTGTGGGGAATTTTATCGATCAGGCTTTTGCTGCCCAGCTGGGGATTAAGCTTGAGGTGTTAATTTGGTCTGTCCCAATCACAGCAATCGACAATAGACTCCTGGCCATCAGTCCCATTACCCAATGCATGTTACCCGTCACCCTGAAGATTCATGAGCACACAGTTTATCACGTTCTATGTGACCCAACTCACCTCACCTCCCATCATCCTTGGTCACCCATGGCTGGTTACTCACGACCCTCTCATCTCCTGGACCCAACGCCAGATCATTCAATGGGGTCCTACCTGTCAGGAGTTCTGCCTCCAGGCTACGATCAAGACATGCTCAGGGGAGTCTGAGGCCTCCGAGGCCTCCATTCACGTCGCGTACCATGACTTGGCTGAGATGTTTAGTAAGAGTCGTGCGATCTATCTACCTCCCTCCCAACATCATGCTGGGCGCGGTACTGCCCGCTGCCATCTTTACTCCCTATTAGTGGGGAAACAGAGGGCCATGAATGAGTACATCGCCGAGGGTCTTTGGAACGGAACCCTCAGACACTCGCCTTCCCCCTGCGACTGTTGGGTTCTTCTTTGTAAGGGCCTCCGCCCTTGCGTCGACTATCTGGGGCTCAACTGGATCACCAACAACAACCGTCATCCACTCCTGCTCACCAACACCGCCAGGTACCCTCTCTCTGGTGCCACTGTCTTCACTAAACTGGACCAGACATTCTGTCACAGAGAAGGCAGCAATGACTGAGAGTAAGCCTTAATGTAGCGTGGAGCAAAAAACACTAAAATAAACAGATGAGCAGGTAAGCCAGCTTTTATCTGAGACGCTCCCATCCTACTTCAACCGGACCCTGCCAAGCCATTCGTTGTTGAAGTGGATGCTTCCGATGTGGCCGTAGGAGCCGTTCTCTCACAGCCCGGTCCAGACTAGAAGCTTCATCCTTCTCTAGGAAATTCAACCCCACGCTGCAGCGTTATGGAGTAAGGGGCCGAGAGCTGTTGTCCATCCTGGGCCCTAGAGGAATGGCGTCACTGGCTCCAGGGCGGCAGAGACCCGTTCATCGTCTGGACCAGTCATCAAAAACTCATCACTCTGCACCAAGCCAAGCAGCTCAACCCCAGGCAGGAGTTCCAAAATCATCAAGGCTGATGCGCTGTCACAACAACACCAACTGGTGCATGTGACATTAACATATGTTAAATTCTTAGCAGTAACATGGCTCTGAAACATTGTTGAGGAAATTGCATGTGAGAGCTTTAATACACCACTCTGTCCTTCACAATTCCCAACACAACCATATGGTGCAAGATAAGCAAATGATGCATTTAACCGTTTGTAACAGTGTGTTTATATTTTGGCTGGTGGGTTCAATTTTGCTGCATGAAATCTCACATATATTGCTAGTGCAGCAGGCTGATTTTATGACCTATTCATGCTCCACCCACAAATGTGTTCTTTTGTAACTACTGTTGTTTGGTCAAGCTTTACAGGAGACTAGCAAGAAACCTTTCAACATAATGAGGAGCGCAACCCAATTTCTTTGTGTGTTCAATAAACGTTCTATGTCTTATAGCTTGATATAATGTCAGAAAATGTGCCAAGCAGACCTATAATTTCTTTTAACTAAAATATACTCCTCTGTATTTAAAAATATGTTTAAAAGTTGTCCATTTTAAAATATGCTTTATTATGTTGTAATGACACATACTGGAAGAGATGCTTTAACATACTGAATATACTGAAACAAAGTAAACAAATTGCATAAAGAAAGAGTGCTGCTCTGTTTCTAGGATTTCGCACTATATAAATGCAGAAACGCACATTTTATAACTTATGTAGCACACTATAGAATGCATCCAGAGAAATGACTGTTTACTTGTTGAAGACAGAGAAAAAGAGTGTTGGGTATTGGCAGATATGCAAGGTTGCAGTATCATATTGGTATTGAACATAAGCAGGTATTATTTTGCTGCCCCTAATTCAACACGGTAACAATGGTGTAATGACAATTATCTCAGAATTCATATCTCATATTTAAATCTACTTAAGATGTCATGTTGCCTGAATGGGAAGGACACAGCAGCGCGCTACTAAGTTCCAAAGACATGATTTATTGGATAAACAAGTTGTGAAAGTCCCAAACGTAAACACACAGGACCCCTGTGTTGACCCTTCCAAGGAGTCTCATCTCTCCTTGGTGTTTCTTCACCCCGTGCACTGTAAAGTCCGCCTCTCTTTCCAGCGAGGATACGGAAAGCTCCTTTCTGGTCCTCTGCACGAATTCCAGACTTCCCCTGCGAAGCCACGAATTTGCACCTCGTGCCTCGTCACTCCTGCTTTGAATACAGAAAGGAGAGAGAGAGAGGGAGAGAGCACAAGCTGGAACAAGCTGTCTGTCAAACGTGCCACTCGTCTTTATCCAGCTGCTTCTCTCCGTAGCTCGCCGTGAAGCAGTCTGCACTCTCTCCTCATAGCGTTTCCTAGACAGGAAGAGAGATACACACACGCAGTCCCCACTCACTTTGCACTCGACTCACACCAGCACAGCTCAAGCCACTGGGCAATACTGTTCCTGAGTCCACTGACTCTGCACTTGAAATACTGTTACTGACTCCCCTGACTCTACACACGAAATACTGTTACTGACTCCCCTAACTCTACACACGAAATACTGTTACTGACTCCCCTGACTCTACACACGAAATACTGTTACTGACTCCCCTGACTCTACACACGAAATACTGTTCCTGAGCCTACTGACTCTACTATAGTGTTCACCTTCCCTTCAGCTCACATACTCAGACTCACAACGGATGTTGAATGTCGGTGACCATGCGCCCTGGCTCTGGTTCAGCCAGGATTTAAACTGTCTCTCACCCAATCACGCGTCACTCTCACTCAGCTCCTAACGAGCCCAACTGCTTCCACTCTCCCACTCACGCACGCACACACACTGCACTCCAAACCATACACACCTGTTAAACCTAAAAGGTTGCCTCTACTGGCAGCCACCCTGAAACTAAACAAAAACGTGCACAACATAAACTAAATAAACTTAAGTCACACTCACCCCACTTAACTAAAAAGGCTGCCTTTAACGGCAGCCACCTAGAGACATCACATAAGAGCAGCTGAGGTTGGTCAAAAGGAAGAACAAATCAATATATGTAATCATTTAAGATATATGTAATTATCACACCTGATGCAGAGCCAACACAGGAGCTAATGCTCACCACTGTTCACCAGCCAAACTCAGCCCAGCCTATTTCACACACCATCCAAATTTCACGTGGTTATAATCATATAAACTATTACAGGTGTGGTGGTTATACACTGAAAAGTTGTCAACCACAATAAAAAGAAGAAGAAGAAAAGACCTGCTGCATCGTGTAGCATGTAGCATGACTGTTCCTTGACTTGTCCTCGTATTTTAGTGTTTAAAACATTTTAAAACAACAGTTATTTTCAACAGTTATCTCAGTTTATTTTGTATTAGTAAGCTGTGCCCTGTCTGAACATGTGGGTGCAGAGAGTTATTTCAAAGTTTCTTTTGTGTACGAATCTTTGTTTTGCCAAGCTGTTAATGCTAAACGTTAATGCTAACGTTTTTTTAAGCAATAAAGTTTTCTGAATCTGACCTCTACATTTTCTTTAAGGGTAATGCATTAAACTGGGTTTAAAATGAAAATAAAATGTTCTGGGAGCAGATTTGGGGGAACATTTAGGGTTTACACTATAAAAATTTTACCAAAACACAAGTTTTTTTCAATATACACGGGTGGTCTTCAAACGTAACCCCCGCAAAAAGCTTGCAACAATGTAACATCAAGAACATACACACACACTCTCTCTCTCTATCTCTCTCTCGCACACACACACACACACACAAACACACAATCTTGGTGCTGAGGCAAGCTAGACACACTGGAGGCTAATTAACTTAATTACTCAGCATGTCTTATTAATCCAGTGGCCTAATGGCATCCTCTCCTGTGTCCCAGGGACCCTAGAGTCCATTGCACCTTTCAGAGGGGTTTCCCATACTGTCCAGATTTTCCCTGTGCACACACAAACAAACAAAACATTGCATTCTAAATGACTGCTGATACATAATGTGTATGTTTAACAAAAAATTATGATATCATATAGGTATAGTCTTAAAGGGTTTTATAGAACTAAAAACAAGGATGCCTACTTTTCTAATGGTAGTGTATGTTTATTTATAGAAGGACATTAAGACATTTGATCCACCATCATTGTATCGGTGCGGATGAGGACCAGGTGGGTTGCTAGGCACCGCCCACACACAAAACAGAGCTACAGGTGGCGACAAGGGAATCTATTCATGGGGTCATCCTTTTTCAATGTTATGTTTTGTTCATGTTTTAGTTCCAGTTCTAGAGCATCAAGAGCAATACTGTTGTGATCGGCTTTGAGCAGAGAATAAGCTTATAAGAGAATGAATTAATTCATAAATTAATCTTATTTGCTCATAGTTACTGTTGTCACAAAATCCAAATCCAAAGGATGCCCTTTTCCAAATTCCAAATCAATAATCATTATTAGAAAAGTAATGCCAGCTGTGGCTACCTAACCTCATCTGACATTTTTGTAAATTCTTTTGTAAATTCTGTCTTTTTTTGTCCCCCTTTTGTCCTGCTATGTATTTTCATGTAGTTTCATTTTCATGTTTGTTAACCCATTTTATCAGAGCTGTTCCACATCTATTATCATATTTATACCCTTGTCTGTTCCTTGTTGGAATTCATAACCCCAACCCATGTATGCATGCCCCTGTTCTGTCTATAGGGCAGTTGGTGGCCTAGTGTTTAGTTTGCCCTGAGATCAGAAGGTTGTGGGTTTGAATCACCACTGTGGTACCCTTGAGCAAGGTAATATCCCCACACACTGCTCCCCAGGTGCCCCTTATTGGAGGCCCTTATTGGAGGCCCACTGTGTAAGGAACAATTGCAGAGTAGCAAAAATAGAAGTTTATTGACAATCCAAAGTCCGCAAGGGCAAAAGGGGAAAAACTGCAAAATTGACCAGACCTATGGGACCACTCATCCATTGCTGGAACATCAGAGCGTTCAGACTCCCATGGTAGAAACGGCAGTTGGTACCCTAGGACACATTGAAAGGGAGTGAGCAGAAGAGAGGAATGCCTTAACAAATGCTGAGTATACTTGACGAGGGTTGAGTCGCTTTGCTTCCCGTAAATATTCCAGATTCCGATGATCAGTGAAGACCATAAATGGATACGTTGCTCCTTCGAGCCAATGTCTCCACTCTTCCAAGGCCAACTTTATGGCTAACAACTCTCTGTCTCCAACACTATAGTTCTGTTCGGCGGAAGAGAGTTTCCGGGAAAAGAGTGCACAAGGATGTAATTTTGAAGGGTTTCCTTGTCTCTGGGACAATACCACTCCAACTCCTGTCTCTGATGCGTCAACTTTGACTTCAAAAGGTAAAGCCGGATCTGGTAACCGTAAAACAGGGGCTGAGCTGAATAAGTCTTTTAAAGTCTGGAAGGCTTTCCATCCGGCTGGTCCCAACCCCTAGGATGTGACCTAAAAAAGAGATGGAGGTTTGATGAAAAACACACTTCTCCCCCTTAACGTACAATTTATTGTCACGTAGTCTTTCCAAAACCCGCTTCACATGTTCGATGTGTGAACTGGTATCAGGAGAAAAAACCAAGATGTCTTCAATGTAAATCAGTACAAATAAGTCCAACATATCTCTGAAGATTTCATCCATATATGACTGGAACACAGCGGGGGCATTAGCCAAACCAAATGGCATTACCAATAACCATAACCATCCTCCCTTATACGTAGTAAATTGTGTGCACTTCGGAGATCCAATTTTGTGAAGATAGTAGCGGCATGAAGTTCCTCCAGTGATGACGGTATAAGATGAAGAGGGTAACGGAACTTTACAGTGACCTTGTTCAGGGCTCTATAATCAATACAGGGGCAGCAACCACCACCTTTTTTTTCAACAAAAAAGAAACCTGATGTGGCTGGAGAGGTTGAAGGTCGGATCATTCCTGATGCCAAGGTTTCCTCTATATACTGGTCCATTGCCTGCGTTTCAGGACAAGAAAGATGATAAGGCCTGCTATGCGGAAGTGGTGCATTGTTTAGCAATTCTATTGAACAGTCCCATGAGCAATGTGGAGGAAACATTTTCTCAGGAGGGGGATTAAACAGGTCAACAAAGGCAGTATAATCAGCAGGAATACAAGTACTCACTTTCATTGAAGGACTCTCAACAGTGGTGGCGTGTAATGGAAGTGTCATACATTCCTTTTTGCACCTGGGGCTCCATGAAAGAATCTCTTCCATACGGCATGAAATCTGAGGATCATGTTTAACCAGCAAAGGATGTCCTAACACTGTGAGTCTCGGGGAGAGGAAATCACAAAAAACACGAGATACATTCATGATGAAGAGCACCAACTTGTAATTTTATTGTGCTTGTTTGGTGTGTGATGTATCCGTTGTCGAGGGGATGCCCATCCAAGCCGTTAACAGGAAGTGGTGCATTCAGCAGTAGCAACGGTCCACCCAGTTGTTCAGCCAGTTTGCAATCAATAAATTGTCAGCAGCGCCTGAATCGACTAACGCTGTTGTTGAGACTGACAGAAAATTTACAGAGAGCATTATAGGAAATGTGAACAGTTCTTCAGTATAGATAGAAGCATTGGAAAGGGTTACCTGTCTTTTGGGCAGATGGGTGGGAAAGGAAAACAAAACATGTCCGGATTGCCCACAATACCAGCATAAATGTTGGTTGACAGGGGCGCTCTTCCAAGGTTCATGGGTTCCGGCTCTGACTTGGAATGGAGTTGTACGGGCGTGGTCCCAGGTGAGAAGGGAGGAGCGTTCGTCTGTGGGCGGCGATGCTGTTGCAGGAGCTGATCCACAACAATGGCAGTCTGAATGTACTGTTCCAGATCCGTGACATCACCTCTGCAGGCTAACTCAGTCTAAAGTTCCTGTTTTAATCCGTGCCGGAATACTGTTAACAGTGACACGTCACTCTAACCGCTCCCTGCAGCTAAAGTACGGAACTCGAGTGCAAATTCAGCCGCAGACCGAGACCCTTGATGGAGATCATACAACTGATCATTGACAGACTTCCCAGATGGAGGATGGTCAAAGACACGACCGAATGCCTCGACAAAAGACTGTTGATACTCGAGCACGGAACTTTGGCAGGTCCACAACAATGTAGCTCAATCACGATAGAAATTATAAAATGTACTCTGTCATGATCGGTGAGGAATTTGCTTGGTCAATGCTCCATATAACGTGAACATTACATCAAAAAACCTTGGCAGTGTCCTGGATCTCCTCCGAATCTTTTGGGCATACCGAGTTTGATCTCGCTAGCGGGTGTGGTGGTGGGGTTTCTGTGCCTGCTCCGGCCTCGGTGGGAGGCCATGGCGGAGCAGTTTGTTGACAAGATGCCATAGCATGGGCTAAGTCATGAATAGCTTGTGATTGAGCTGCCAGAATGTCCCGCAGCTCTGCTGGATCCATCTGAGGCGAAGTATTCTGTGATGATTTGCAGGTGTAGCTCCCGTCAGTCACTACGCGGACAAGTTATTTTAAAACAGATGATTTATTCCAAGCTCACCAAGAGGATCACTCAGTGTTGTCATGTGTGGCATGTTTTTATGAGCATTTTTACTCAAACACAGCAAAAATAATTACACATACACAAATGTCTGCTTATCACACTTTACACGAACTTCACTTAACATATAAACGCTATACACACCTCACTGCCTGCTGTAATCAAACGGGGGAAAACAATCTTCACAGCTGCACTCTGAACCTCGTAATAAGGTGCTCATAAGCTGAGCTTAACCTTACTACAAACTTGACTTGCATGCGTTATAACTTGATACCTTTCTGATACTTTTTTGAAGGCGACTGTAAGACGCAAAAAACACGCTGCACACATGTGCTTCTTCGCTTTTTTTATTTTTTTTGCTCCAAAAAGTGTCCGGAACCTTATTCTCGCTCTAAAGAGTTCCGACTCAGAATACACACTCTTAAAGAAAACTTACAGAAATACTGAACATATATACACTAAAGAAAAATGAAACACTTTGCTGGCAGTAACACTCCCACCAAATCACTTGCTTAACTTTTTCTATTTTTTCAGTCAGCTTCCTGTAAAGTTACAGTCTTTTGAATAGGCCTTTCCAAGTAAGTTGGTTTTGTGGTACGTTTCCCTCTAGCATCTACGTGAGGCAGAATCATCATTGAGAAGCACAATGTCATTGACCTTTGCATTTCTACTTACTGTGTTCCATATCTGTCTGTTCTGAAGATTTAACAGATATTCCCTTTCCACCGTGACCAAAAACCGTTGGCTACGAACTGCACTCTGCGCCATCGTTTTTGGAGGTACAAATCTTCCTTAATAAATCTTCCAGGAGGGGGTGCAATGATACTTGATTTCATTGTCAAGATGTGGTTAGGTGTTAGAGGTTCTGGACCTAATGGATCATACAAAAACTCTGCTGTTAATGGCCTGCTATTCACAATTGGCATAACCTTATTGCATGTCTATTGCAGTTGCAAAAATGGCCGATGATTCAAAAGCTAGTCATATTCTGAATAACAATTGTCTATGTATAAATCAAGGTCATTATTGAGTCAAAAAAGAGTTTTTTTGTCTACAGTGACATTGCTTGTCTTAATGTTCTCCATCTGTACAACTGGACTTCTGCTTAGCAGGAATAAGATGGCTACTATGCTTACTTGCCGCCTCAGTGCAATTGGATATCAGCTGTTTAATTGGCAAATGCTTATGCTTCACTCTCACTAATTACAAACCCCTAATAGACCCTCTAGCACAGCCACAAGCTCCTGGGTTAGTGCTATCGACAAAATGCATGGTGAACAGAAAATTTTGCTCACATCGTCTGACCTCCGCTGGCGCCTGTTCTGCTGCTGTGCTGTGGTTTCTGCTTCGTCAGTCACATGATAGATTCCACTTCCTACAAAGAAGAACACAGAAAATATACACAAGACCGAAAATGGGCGGGGGAGAGAACATGCTAGCATTTTTGGGGTTTGTTCCTCGTGGTTATTATTGTGGGTACAAAGAGCCAAAAACTCACAGAGAAAAATGACTCCACAAGGCCTAGGTTCCTTGTAATCTTGGTGTTGTCTATTCAAATCTATTCAGAAGTTTTAATAAAAAATAAACCTTCACAAATAAACTTTCTACACTCTTCTTTAACACCAACCTTCTGCCTCTGTGTCTGTGTTTTGTCTCGAGAGCCAGGTGGCTGTACAGCGGTGAAGATTGCAGGCATCAGACGTAGACCCTCAACCCCTCCTCTCTCCAAGAAAATGAAACTACCTAAAATTAGAGGCTGTTCATTTTTTTGTAAGTCAGCAGACTTACAGATTAAGCAGGTGGTCAAATAATTATTTCCCCCACTGTACAGTGTCTAGTCCAGCAGCTTTCCATAGGTTAACTCCGCTTAGAGGTCTCCTGAAGCCAGCCCTGGGCAGGCAGAAGACCTGCTCATTTGGTGGAGGGGTGGTTTTCCTTGCTGGTTCCTTATTCTGTGCCTCAAACCATGCATAGAAGTCATCTGACTGGGAGGCATCACTGCTGCAAGCCTGAGGAGTTGGCTTATAAATTGTGATGGATTGTAATTCCCTGTCACATGTGTTGTGCGTCCTTAGAGTCTGTGAAGTGGCCATGGATCTTCTGTGCATGTGCGTGCTCAGCATTGATAGCCTGTGGCAGTCTGGCTCTAGCTGTACTGAGAGCCACCTTGTCGCCAGATTTTTTGGCCTTCACCGAAGCAAGCACCTCTTCAGTTAACCAGGTCACCTCTGCAGTGGTTTGCCTGGCTGGTGACCGTTCTGAAGACTATCCTCAATGCACTTGCAATGTAGCCAGTGACTGAGACTGTGAATGCCTCCAGGTCAAACAGAGACAGCTGATCCTCTGTGGTGACCAAAAGTAGGAGAAGATGTTATCTTAATTAATATGTAATATTGATCAATATGCTTTGTTTGGCTATTTAAAAGAGAATAGCTTTGCTGCTTTACAATGAAAGCACTTTTCCTCATAGGTCTATACTCCTTAATTAAAATGCATGAAAATGCAGACTATGATTACATTATTATTTGCATCAAATACTCAGTTATGAGGACATCATGTACTAAGAAAACTATGGAAAATCATGGATTTACATAGCATAGCACAACAAAGCCTAACAAAATAAGTAATAAGTTAAGATAAGATAAACCTTTATGATAATAAATGATAAAAAAAGCCAGTGGTTTAACCATTACACAGAGTTATGCAAACTCTACAGGGAACAAAGATCAAATGTATGCCGAAAAAACTGGAAAAAACAAAACATTAAATATGGTTTCCCAATTTAGCATGTTAAATTCAGGACATAAATACTAAACATGCATTAAAATGTGCAGAGATGTGTTCTCTGTAGAGGATGCATATTTATTTTCAAAGAAAAATTCAACAAAACATGTAACCAGTACAAAAAAACTTTTTCATGGGAAGATCTTAAATGCACAACAAATCGGGTTTAATTCTTAGGACTAACAGGAGAAAATACAGTCTCCTACAAATGACCAGTGATTCTGGTACACAAACCTTCACACACTTCATGAGTGAAACTCAAGACTAACTTATAGCCCCTTTAATGATGTGCCATTCTACTTCACTGTGCATCATTTGTGCAGCAGTAGCCCTGACCTCTCTTTCTCCAGAAAGACCTGCCTTTTGAGGGCAAATCTTTATTGTGTTTGTTCTTAATGTGGCACATTTTTAGTCTTGTGTTGGATACACTTCTCTTCTTTTCATTTTGACTGTGCTTTCAGTTCACTTCACATTCTCATTCTATGTGCCCATATGTAAACAGTGAAGGCGCTGTTGGGTTTGTCGTCTCAGGCAGTATGTCCTTTTGCAGCCACCATAGCTTCCTCCTTTTGGACATGGCTCCAATTAGCTTTCAAGTGGCTGACCATGCTTTAGCTCTTTATAAAACAGGCTCAGCAGGTAGTCCAGGGGAGACCCTTGGCTGTCTGGGCTCCTGTGATCTCGGTGAAAAAGCTTGCTTCTGGGTGGCATGCTGGTTGGCCATCGAAGGTCTGGGCTGGAAGTGTTTAATAGGGCATCACATTTCTTTCTTCTGTAAAATGGCTACAGATTTTTTAAAATAATGGATGTTTCTTGATGATTTTCACTTTGATTTATTGAACAATCCAGAAAGGCAGTAACTGTTGCTTGCTATGGAGTTTAATTATGTGAATCTGCAAAGTTTGATTCTTTCTCAAAGCATGAGCTATATCCTGATAAAAATGTCTATAAAGATAAGCATGTCAGTTTTGCCATGAAATTGGAAATAATCTCTTACTATTTAAATTTCAAAATTGTTTATGAAATATATACAGATTTCAAACGAATGTGAAAGAACATTTGCTGCACAGTCACAGGTGAAATGTGTGTGTATATATATATATAATATATATCCCAGCGTCTGTTGGAGGATGAGCATGAGGAGAGCTGTTTTAAGTGCACGTGTAGAGCTGATAGGAAGAAGACAACTCCAAGGAAGTGGAGGGATCACCAAGCCTGGAGGGATATAGAGCAGGTTTATAACTGCTGCAACTTCCAGAGTGTCGCTCCTGATTGACAGTTTCTCCAGACTTTCTCCATCCTCAGCATCTCTGCCAAAGTAGATTAGGATAATACTAATATGAGCCATTCACTACTACCCCAGCCATCAGATGGACTCATTTGTCAATTAGCTCTTTTTATTGGCCCATCTTTGTCCCCGACTAGAGACTCATTCTCCCTCTGTAGTCACCAGAGCTTTTCTAGATTGAACAGATAATGTTCTGCCTAGTCTGCATGTTGTTGCCCCAGAGACATCCTTGTCAGGGTCACCCTTCCTTCTTTCTTCCCACTGGCTTCTGTCCTGCCCTTACCATATCCCTCTATCTCAAATTATATCTGTGTGCTTCAGACAGAGCCAGAGAGAGCCTAATGGGTGCACAGTGGCAGAGTGCTCTCTACTAGCTGGGAGCCCTGAACACTCTAGAGGAGCATGACTCTGAATCAGTCACAGTCTCTTAGTCTCTCTCATTCTCCCTTGTTCTCCCTCTTTCTCGCTCTCATTTTGCAGCAAAGCTGAAGAAGAACAAAATGTGTCTGAACACTGAGCCCCCAGGCAAACCAACACAGGAGACAGCCAACAAACAAGCTGGTCGTACCACACTGCTATTCTACTTGCATTTCTTCTGGGCATCGTATGGTTATATGCAGTTGTCCCTTTAGTGCAGCGCCTGTTCATGTCTCTTTACCCTGAAAGCTAGTTTAGAGTGTCGATGTACTACAGCACCAAGAGGGTGACCAGAACCTGAGCACCAGAGTCTACCCATTGGAATAGACTCATTCAAGGAAACTTTAACGGTTGCACAGCTATGGACTTTTGCTCGCTGACTTGTCAGTGGGAAGCAAATAATTATATATCACTGGTATTGGCAAGCATGTCCTTCCCTCACAATAAAGGGCCCTTTGGAGTAAGGAAGAGTTGCTGAACAGAAAAGGTTCACACTATCCTGTTTTTAGAGGCCATTCAAGAATTTAGCATGAAGCTGTTAGAAGCAAGTAAATGATTTTTGTGGGATTTTTGTTCCTGTACATGAGTGAATTTTGGTTGTACAGACGTTGTGTTAAATACACGTTTTGGTTAGTGTGCTGTCAAATAGCAATTTCCTGTCAAAGCAGGCAGTTCTTAAAACCCACACAGTCTGGTTAGTGATTCTGTTTCAGCAGGATTTTACACACTTTGCACTGCAATTGGTTTCAGTCTAAGTGCTTTGGGGTTGTGTTTGTCTCTGTAGTTTAGTTAGTGACCACCACTGACAGCAGTAGTGAATGAATTAGTTGACTGGTGAGTAGCTGACTATGGTATGTCGATGGTTCTCAAACCTGGGATGGTCTACATTTTGTTTAGTTACCATCTATTTGGTTGGAGCAAAAATAGACATTCTGGTGCGGCACCTATTTCATAGTTCTAACCGGCTGATGGCATCTTCCTCAACACTGTTTCTGATAAAAGCAAAATTGTGCTACCCCATACTTCTGTGATGCCATCAAAAATAGTAATTTGGGAAAATAGTATAATTATATAAAGAATTAGACACTGAAAAAACTGTCAGAAAAAGAAAGCAATGCTCTGCGGAACAAGTGTGGAGAAAGAGCTCTGCAGGGAATTACACAGAATTATACAAATTATTGTTTTCAGGGGTTTTCTTTAATAGTAAGTCTGACGCCAGCGTTCTGTTCTCTCTGCAATTGTTTGACTCTCAAAATGTCCAAGGAGTGGCAGACATGAGTGCATTTAACTTGGATAAAGCACCTCTGGTAGACTGATCCTGGGCCAGGGCAGTCATAGCACTTAATTACTACAAGGACTGCAGGGATATACTGAATCTAGTTGAAACTAAACAGAAGATCAAGGTCGACAATGTGACCATGTCTCTCTATCCGGACTATGCTGCACCGGTGGCCAAAGGGTCAGTGGCATTCAATGATGTCCAACAACAGCTGAAGGAAGTCTAAGGGGTTTGATTTGGAATTTTTTACACAGCCTTCTTTGCATCACATACAACTGGGCTGACAAGTTTATCACTGATCCTGGGCTCACTCGATCATATATGTCCCCACATATTGTTTATCAACACGACTGAGGAATAGAGGTCTGTTTATGCAACCTTTTCCCCCCTGTTTCTCATTCTTAATATGTGAACTATTTCTTAATATGTGAACCATTTACAGCATGCACTGTCTCAGGAAAACTAAGAGCATCATGAAGGACCCCAGCCACCCTGCACTGCCACTTTTCACTTTCCTGCCGGATCAGGAGACTCAGGACACTACATACACACACACACACACACACACACACACACACACACACACACACACACACACACACACACACACACACACA
>JBBJLR010001998.1:32407-46713 GCA_037577145.1 Brachypetersius gabonensis | reverse complement strand
TCCACCAGCGGTAGAACAGGCCTGAAGAACTCCACCAGCGGTAGAACAGGCCTGAAGAACTCCACCAGCGGTAGAACAGGCCTGAAGAACTCCACCAGCGGTAGAACGGGCCTGAAGAACTCCACCAGCAGTAGAACAGGCCTGAAGAACTCCACCAGCAGTAGAACAGGCCTGAAGAACTCCCCCAGCTGCAGAGACAGGCCTGAAGTTCTTTACTTGTGGCAGAACTTCACCATTTACAGCAGGAAAGATCTAAAGAGCTTCAACTCGGTATAAGCAGGAGGACAGGGCTAAAAAGCTTCACCAGGAGCATAATAGACCCAAAGATCTCCACCAGCTGGAGAATAGCCCTGAAGATCTCCACCATTTGCAGCTAGACAGGGCTAAAGTAATACACATGTGAAGATCTCCACCAACAGCTGTAAAAGCTTAAATTGAAGCAAAACGGGGCTAAAGCTCTCAATCAGCAGTCAGACAAATGTAAAAAGCTTCATCATCTGCAGCAGGACAGTCTTAAAGATCTTCAACAACGGGACAGATCCTAAGAACTTTGCCATCAGCAGGACAGGCTTAAAGAGCTTCAGTTCAGTTCAGCATCAGCTGGAGGACAGGCTTAAAGATCTCCACCAGCTGCAGTGACAGACCCGTAGAGCTGACAGAGCATGACCTGTGAACTGGTCCGAGTGGAGGCAAGCAGACTGTCTGAATGCCACAAGAGACAAACAAAGGAACTCTTGTGCTTCCATGGAAAATCTGCTCTTCCGCTGTTCGTTCCCGCCTGCCTCAATCAGTCTTCAACACTGGAGAACCTTTCATTTCGGGGAATTTTCACTCAGCATTACTATCTATAAATCATACCAGGAAACGCACAGAAACGCTTCAGCTAAAACACATCCTTTTGCACCCCCTTCCGATTCTGAAATATTGCTAACTGAGCACAAAATGCAAACGGCACAACAGTCTGAATACCACTATGTAGGCAGTTTCTAGAGAAAAACACAGTCGCCCATGGTCAAATGGTATTCCTGGAAAATATTTTGGATATATATTTATTTTTTAAATATTTAAATATTTATTATGCAACAAATAAATCTTAACAGCCAATATTCAAATGAGCATTTCTCACACTGCAATTGAACCAGTAACTGGGCACACTGGAAATGAGAGGCCAGCAACAATTACACTGTTTAGAACTAAAATGAAATCTCCCTAAATATTATTGTACATTTATGGCATTTGTAAATATGTGTTGTGTCATGTAATGTCTATATTGGTACAGATGTAAAGGGAAAGTATTATGTGGCTCTATGGATCACATTTGTGTTACGCTTAAGTAAAGTGGTGAGTTTCTCTGTCTCAGGAAAACAAGTTGCCTCTGACTTTGACTGGTATAAGACATTGTATTGATTTGTTCAGAAAACTACTGATAATCTGTAATCTATGCAAGATGCAACTACTAGAGAGCAGACTATTCCTCTTTTGGTGCTCAAAATTCTTGTTTGGGATTCGTAATTTCATCCTGCAGGCATGTTCCAAAAGCACTGAGCCCAATTTCTTTAGATGTTTATATCCAGCACTTTATTACTTTCATCCTCCTTTGTCTGTTTTTTTGTTATGTTTGATCCAGATGTGTTTGAACTGTACAGTTTACAATAAGACCACCCTTATGGAGAGTTTATAAATGATTTATAATTTGTTTTAATTAGGTTGTAGGTGGTTAATTGTTAATAAGCAGTTATAAACAAGCTATAACAAGTTGTCATACACTGATGAAGATCTTGATTTTAGATCTTGCTAGTTGCTGAGCTTATCTTGTCTTTCTCAGGCAGAATGTTAAACTGTCGACTTCATCAAGAATTCTTACCAAATAGTGAGCCTTCGTCAATGTATGGCAACTGTTACAACTGATTACAACTTCATTATCCTATAGAACAACCTGATTATAGATCATTTATAAACCTTTTTTTAGTCTTACTGTAAAATAACTAATTCAGATTAGTATTGGCAGCACTTCCCAAACAGGTCCTGGCCTACACAGTCATGTATATTTCAGCATCTGTCTGCTCCCAACACACCTTATCCAACTCCAGGGCGTTTTTCCATTAAAAATGGTGTATAAACACTAAACTGGGCAGGACTGGGGGTGCTTAGGCTCCCGTCTGGGAACCACTGGTGCGGTGTAATTATTTTTTTGTCATTCTCGTCATTGTTGGTACAGACTTACAAGTCGAGGCTTGTGCTTTCACAGAGCGATGTAGCGGATAAGAGGGAAAAGTGTTAGAAATGCACAATGCTAATAAGGTTTACATGAATATTTGCACTGGTACATTATATACTTTTTTTATATATAGAAATACTGCCGATTCAACATTACTTTGTTATTAAAGGTTTTATTGGACTTTGTGGTGATGAACGCTGTAAATAGCTTAATAACTCAATAAAAACCTATATGTCATCATCTGGCGAGTTGCTCAGTCGTTAGATAAAAGCACTGCAGTTCCCTGGACAGATCAAGGGTCAACTTGCTTTACTCCCTCCCCTACTTCCTGCCCACAGACACTCCTTGTTCTCTTTCCAGCAGGCCTCCTCTGATTCATAGATCTCCTTAAAAAGGAAGCATAGGCAGATCACTGTTAAAACAGAACAGCATTAAATACACCATCTGGACTAAATACTCATTAATTGTTCGCCTAAAGCAAAAATGCTTCCATACGCAAAATACAACGTGCCTTTTTCCAGATAGGGACAGTGGCTTTAAGAGTGTCTATGCAGTACTTCACTGCTTCCAGAGAGTCGCTACGGTGAGGCGATGAAATGCCAATGATGACACTGGCCTCTGTTATAGGAACCACACTGCAAACACAAAAAAGACCAACATGCAGTCAGTCATTTTCCTGATGCTGTAACATTTTCCATGTGGGTTGCATGGGCTTTATCTGTTCCTTTTTAATGAGCTTTGCAGAACCAATCACACTAGAGAATCAGAATATCAGAATATCTTTATCATTGTAACAGGTACAACAAAATTACGTGCAGTCCTTGCAGCATCAAAGAGTTAGAAAAGAAATACTGAATAAATAATAAATAAAAATAGAAAAAAATTGTTCTTCATTTTTAGCATTACATACAGTAAACCCCCGCTTTTTCCAAGCAACTGCAAGTGAACTTTTGTAGATATAGTTTTGTTTTTTTCTGAACAGGTACCAATAGGAACATTTTTCTTTTATCAGGGAGCAGCAGAAGCAGTCAGTAAGTTCAGTAGTGAATGTCCATGTTAAAGTGAGGTGAAACGGTCGAGCACAGAAAAACGAGCGTTCAATAAATGCAATAAAATATCTGCGTTAATTAAATAATGTATTAATGTGATAACACGTTAACGTGCACAGCACTAATCAAATCAAATCAGCCCAGCCGCTCACCCGAGTCTGTGATGGATGCAGATGTGCCGGACGTTTGACCATCTCGCCCTGACTTCAGCACAGATTTTTTTCAGCTCAGACTCTGCCATTGGCACATAGGCTTCATATTCCAGCTGCACTACCCTTTTCCCTTCAAAATTATCTCTGGTAGTGCCTGCAAAAAACCAGGAAAACTCATTACATTTATACCAAAGACAATAAGAGAGCAATGAAATAATGATAAATGATAATAATACCAATGAATAATGAAATGGCTCCACAGGAAGAACACCTTACAGAGCCAGATACAGCATCAGCAGAGAGTTCGTTAGTGGTGAGCTTAATTAGATCCAGAGGTCCAAATCCATCCTCAGCCATTGCTACAGTTTAGCACAGAAAGAGAACATTGCGTGCAGTTAGATCACCAGTGGGTTATTACAGGTCTATAATTCATGAAAACACAGTAGAGACATCTAGGCATCATGTTGTTTCAATCAATATGGGCTCCTCAGTACTGGAGCACTTACATTTAAATTTAAGTAATTTAAATAGAAGCTTGTGATTTTCATACTTACTTGAATACACTTTCTTTATATTTTGCTTTGAATCACCTTGTTAATGCAAAAATACTATGTATGCCTGTCAAACTGTCATATCTTTGGCGTATTATGTAGATTAAATGAAAGAAATGGGACCAAATGTTTTAATGCGAAGTGACTACAGATACAAGGAGCCTAGATGAAGGTTTTCCATTCACTCAGCATTCAGTACCACCAGTATACTAATTACCGCCTGATCGTCTGGCAGCCTGGAGAACTGTGCTTTCAGAACATAAGAAAGTCTGGCTCTTCAGAGGCAAAACATGAAGAAATGAGGAGTGGCTCAAGACTTTTACACAGTACTGTAACTGCCAAAATGACTGGAATTAAGTATCGCTGTGTTTTTACATGTAATGTGCTCTTATATCTATGTATCTGAGGATGAAAAAAGTATCACGAAATATGTACATCCTTCATAGAAATCAAATCTAAATATGCTGATTTTTTTTCTGCACACTGTAGCACAGTTTCTATTTGTCAAGTTTAACACATGAGAAAAATATCAAATGTGTCATAACATCTGTGCCGGCCACATTTTAGAGAATGAGACACAGAAAGACAGGAAGAGAGAAAGAAAAACAGACAAACAGACATTTTTTACTCAGTACCACGTCACGTCTCTGTTTAGCCTCCACTGAGTGGTGGGATGACAGCGACCTCGTCCCCCTCCTGCAGATTCACACGCTGATCACCCACAGCCACGTATTCCTGACGCAGCGCTAAAACCACATGCTCACGTACAGCACTCAGCCTGTCAGAGGAGGAGAGAGAGAGAGAGAGAAGGGGGGAGGAAGAGAGGTGGGGAGAAAGAGAGAGATGGATGTGTGGAGAGAGAGAGAGAGAGAGAGAGAGACAGGCATAAAGAGAGAGAGAAAGAGAGACAGCAAGAGAGAGAGAGAGAAAGAGACAGCAAGAGAGAGAAAGAGAGAAAGAAAGAGAGACAGAAAGAGAGAGAAAGAGAGAGACAGAAAGAGAGAGATATTTAATGAAAGACTGATTCACTGCAATGAACACTCAAAAGACTCAGTCTGGTTCACTGTGTCACACTTCCTGTCAGTCTTCCATCACTCACTGTATGTCTCGCCTGTTGTCTCTACCTCATCAGCAAATCATCACACAGCACAGATATTCTGACCCAGTGACTGAGACTGATACTGATCACAGTAACTCAAACCAGCTTCATTCACAACCCCCCAACTCCTTCAAGGCTGATGCTGTTTCTAGTTAACGAAGCTGAACACACAAAACCCACAGTCTCTATCTTTACAAGTGGGTCCAGCTCCAGTCCTGGAGGGCCAGTGTCCAACAGCATTGTGATTTCTTGATGCGAACACACCTGGTTCAACTCACCTATTAATCCTCACAGCGTTTCAGTAAAGTCTTATGTCAACACATAACAGTGTAGAACAGTCTAAAGCGGGTGTTAGTTTTCCTACACGCACTTTCACTCGGCACGCCACTGCTCGGACGCTCTCCGGACCCCCTCCCTCCGGGAGAACTATACTGAAAGTTCTTCTGGTTTCAAAGATCTTGTGTTTACCGTTTGTGTCCTAAAATAAAAGAAATTTGTGCATTTGCGTATGACAGCATTTTATAAAAACCCCAGTAGCGGTTTTCATTATTATAACTTATGTGTTCTATGTCACACAGACACTAAATAAAACGTTCAACAAACCGGGTGAAATTCCATTTACGGAGTTGTTTTGCCATATGACAAGAATACCATTTGTTATGCTTCTGCCAGGGATCTGTGCTGCTCTCATTAATTAAGGGTTAATTGCAAGGTTTAGGCAACAGCCAAAAGGGAAAAACATACTTGAACGTACATGATTTGCATCCTGATTGTTTAGTAAAAACACCTGATTTACCTCATTACTGTCACGGTTCGGGCAGCCTCCACCAGGTGGAGCTGCGGTTTTGTTTATTTTAGTTAAAGGGGCTTTTATTTTGACACACCCTGTGAAATCATTTCTGTCTGTTTATTGGTTGTTTAGGTTCAGGGGTTTTGGTATTTAAGTTCTGTTTTGTGTCTAACGTTGCTGTTAGTCTTCTGCTTGTGTGTATCCTGTTTTCCCTCGTTCCACGTTTCCGAATCTAATTATCTGTATCGGCCATCAAGCCAGGTTTTTGTTTGTTTTGTTTTCATTTTTGAATAAATATTCCAAGTAAAAGACATGGCTGCTCCGTGGACTCCTTTACCATCATGGTCTCAGGGGTCTCCCCGTGACAATTACTAAATAATCATGTTTAGTTGGAGTGATAGAGACTCTGCAGGTCTGGAATTGGAGCCTTGATTTAGATTCGACAGCAAAACGTGATTAAGCAGGACAGTATGTTTGACTTCTTGAAGGCATGGATTCGTTCACAAGTGCTCAAATGCTTTTAAACCAGGTCCATTGACACTCACTTTGGATGCCGCCTCTCAAGTTCTTGCCACAGCTGCAGGGTGGTTAATTCAGACTGGACACTGATGGTCTCTGATTTAAGCCCAGCTAACTCTGCACTTTTTGCAAAGTACAACACCAGCACCTAGTAAACATACAAATACACACACACTCACGGCACAATACTCACTGAATATCACATAGTACATACAGCCTTGGAAAAAATGAGACACCACTTTTCCCTTTTCTTCTGTTCACTGTTTGTACAGTTTGCAGCAGTGTGTGTGTGTGTGTGTGTATGTGTGTGTGTGTGTGTGTGTGTGTGTGTAAAATGCACAGGTTGCTATTATTTTATGAACTATTGCAGTGTGAGCTGTGTAAAAAAATTAGAAATGCCTCCATATGTGTTGTAAGTGTCTGCACTTACAACACATATGGAGGCATATGTTAGTGTTTGTATAGCAGCTTTTCTATGTTCTGTATTACAGCAGCTTCACTCCTGATTCAGTTTCTGATGGGATGAATGTACACAATATGCAACTTAAATATTTTATTTGTTGTAACTGTAAAATAATGTAAGAGTGTTGCATAGTTTAACATTTTCAAGGTTGAATCAATTATTTATATTTATTATTTTTATTTTTTCTTCACATTATTTTGTTAGGAATTTTGTGTGGTCAATAGTGTATAAAACAATAGTGACCCAAACATTTTACACAGATACACTCCCACAAATCACAAAAGCAATATCCAGAAAAAAAATATGCAGTCTCCTATTTTTTTCCATGGCTGTACATTATTTTTAAAAATTCCCTTTTAAAATAATTTTTTTCTCTCCATAAGTGACAACCAAGGTGCAAAAATAGCCTGCTTTGAATGAACTGCTTTTGTGATGTCACAAAAATTACTGTAGCTCCATAAAATACAATACAGCCAATTAGAGCATGTGTTATTTACATAACAGTCACAAAAACAGCTTAACTCCAGTTTACAAAGAGAAGCTGTTAAGTAAAATTAATTCTGACTGTTTTGGGCATATAAACCCATGTTAATTTGACAAGACGACTTCCATGAAAAAAAGTGAAAGGAAAGTAAGAAACAGCCCTAATTTAGGATAGAATGATTGTTTTCGAATAAAAAATTATTCAGTTATTTTCTATAAACAATACTGTATATAACCCCAGTTGGCTCATTCATTCTATCACTTGGGTCATTTTACTGAAGATCATGGGTTCATTCAGAGGGAGAGAAGAGCACCAGTAGTTTAGACACTTGATTGTGACAATGGATAAATTCATACACATCACATTGATGAGCCTGTATTAATCATTAGAATAATAATAACAGGATTGTTGCTCGATTAAAGCTCCTCAACTCACATTTTCACTGAAATATCAATATTTACCACTGATGGTGTCTTGGGGGAATTTGATGCATACCAATTATATAAATATGTGACAAAAACATATTGAGAAACGAGGTTAGAGAAGAACGTTAGTATTAAATGTTCCTATGTTTCATATTAATCAGTCACTATCTTAACACTGCACACTGATTTAATTACAGAAAGAAATAATGTAAGATATG
The DNA here is from genome assembly GCA_037577145.1 of Brachypetersius gabonensis. Lineage (NCBI taxonomy): Eukaryota > Metazoa > Chordata > Actinopteri > Characiformes > Alestidae > Brachypetersius > Brachypetersius gabonensis. The sequence goes on along the minus strand of JBBJLR010001998.1, from coordinate 38,745 downwards.
AAATGCCAACCCAAGCATAACTACTTTATGCAATGCATGTATATATGTATGCTGTACTTTTAGTAAAAAACTGTTTAAAATATTGTAAGTCCTACCTCGGTACTCATGAATGCAGTCTGTTAGGAAACACATGATCAGGCGCTGTCACGTGATTTTAAGGGGCACGTCCTGTGATCTGATTGGTCCAGAGCTAAGGCAGATGACTACTATGCCTCAGGGCTCCCAAATGGAAAAAAAAAACTTTTAATCTAATCATTTTTTTTCTTATCTTCAGTCTGTTGTTGCATTTAAACCACAGACACACTTTTGGATTTTTTTATTTAAAATTTAATGATGATGTCAGAATTTTTAGAAACATGTCCAGGGGTGTGAAACGATCAGTTCCCCATTCTCACCAGCAGGTGTCTCCCTTTCCACACCCTGCATACTGGCTACATTCTAACAGGTGAAAAAGTTTTCTTTTTATTATTTAATTACATCATCCTGTTTGTCATTTCAGTAAGAATTTACTTACTGAAAGGTGCCAAGAAAAACACATTACAGCATGTTTAATCAAAGAGCAAGCCTTTTGTCGTATACAATGACAATTATAATGACAAAAAAACAATTTCAATTTCAAGTTTATTTATTTAGCACATTATCAAACACAAATGGTCATTCAATGTGCTTTACGGGAATAAAATGTAAAGTAAATAGAATAAAATAGAAATAATAGAATAAAATAGAAATAATAGAATAAAATAGAATAAAACAATGAAAGCAATTAAAGTATACATAGAAAATCAATAAGTGCAATAAAAGTGTGAATGTTTAAAAGAAGGCGTAGGAGAATAGTGCTTTTTAAAACCACAGTTTGTGCAGACCTGATACTAATAGGCAGTTTGTTCCAGCAGCGGCCAACATAGTGACTATATGTAGTGATTAATACTAAATAAATGTGGAGGGACCTGGAAGAAATGACTGAAGGACTAAAAGTGTAAATTAAAGGTATTTTTGCCCATTAAGAAAATGGTATGTTCAACCAAATAAATAAACAAATATACAAACAGACAAATAAATAAATAAACCTCCCAGTTTACAATTTGCACAGTTATTTATGAAAGATGACCATGAATGGTGGCCAAGAAAAATATATCACAGCATATTTTCTCGCTTTTTCGCTCCTGCTCTGTTGATATGTCTTGAGTTGTAAAGTATCGGGACACACCTGTTTCTCAGGGTTTGGGCTAGGATGCAACGCCATTAAAGTCCCTGTACTAGTGTACTTTAACTTAATTTGAGTCTCAATGCAGAAACACCTGTCTACCGATAGAGGGCGAGCGAGGCCACAGTTTCACCACTGGAGTTCCAGCGTAAATCAATGGTCCACTTTTACTCTGAGGGGTGTCTACCTGACATCCGACAGACGCGTCCCGCGCTTGTCTGATCTAAGCCCCCGACTGTCTGATGTAATCCGACACACAGTCCGAGCGGCTCCTCTGAAGGGGGAGTTGTGGGTCTATATTTGTGTGTTTGACCCAAACAACTGTGACCACCAGGACCACCAGGACGCCGCGAGTATTATTATCAACTTTTTAAAGACCCTCTAATGGAGCTTGCGGCACCCGAGCGTCTGACCTTTGCCTGTTCTCTCTCCAATAGCTTTAGGCACACTTGTGTTCAGTTTTCAGTATTCGGTATTGCGTATTCAGCGTACATTATTCTGTATTCAGTATAAGGGGTTCAGTGTTCAGTACTCAGTACTCAGTATTTAATGTTCAGCATTCATTATTCCGTGTTTAGTATTCAGTGTTCGGTATTCAGTGTTCAGTATTATGTTCCTATTGTTCAGTATTCCGTTTTCAGTATTCAGTGTTTAGTATTTAGTGTTCGGTATTCAGTGTTCAGTATTCAGTACTCAGCACAGTCATGTCCTGCTCAGCAAACGAATTAAAATGCTGCTAAAACATAAATTTAAGCTTTAAGCTTTTTAACCAAAAATGTTTAACAGAAACAAATGCATTAAATGCTTCTTAAACACAATCAGAAGCTTATATACTGTACAGTGTCTATTATTATTAGATTAGAAATTATGATCTGAAGCTGTTTAAACAGGACTAAACCTAATAAAAAAATAATAACAATAATTTGTTGAAAAAAGGCCATTTTTTTGACCACCGTCCAGAACTTCGCTGGCAGGACTCTCGACGAGATAACGTTTTTTAAGTTTTTAAACGTCACCTCACCAAGCATCTTCACATTTTCACCTCCAGGTTCAGCCAACATCTGAATGGCCAAATTTAGAGAGAGAATATAGCAAAAAATAAAAACAATAAATCACTCCTGAACCACTTTCTCCACGTTCCTCTCTTTTACGCACCGCCACAGTCGCGCGCCATCGCCTGCCCACTCCAGCCCCGCGTCCCCTTCTCCCCCTCCTCTATGCTGGATGGAGAGAGCTGGAGAGATGGAGTTTCCCAGTGGCCCCACCCCTCCAACTTTCTGGAGCCCCGCCCACCGCGATTTAAAGCGCGAGCCTGATTCTGAATGTCACGCACAGGGTGCCGAACACGCCGCGCAGCCCGTCTTCCGTACGCACGCGCCCCTCCGCTCCGAGATGCTCCCGCTGCAGCTCCGCCGGGGCGCGCTCGCGCTGCTCATGTGTCTCGCGCACTTCATGGAGGAGCACCGCGCGCAGGGTAAGGAAATGTCCTGGTCCTCGCGCGCCTGAAGGCTGGGAGAGAGTGTATGGCTGTGCGTAAAAGTGGGGAATGCGGAGAAAGTGGTTCAGGAGTTTTGCTGAGTGATTGATTATTTCTTTATTGTATTCTCCCTGTAAATCTGGCCATCTGGACATTCAGGCGGTGGCTAAACATGGCAGTGAAATGTAAAGCTGATTGCTTGCTCAGTTGTTGGTTAGTTAGTTTGTTTGTTTTGTGCATGCATTGCTTTTATTACCTATGGCTCGTGCCTTTTTTTACAGTGACCTCACTCATAGTCAGTCCACGGTTGTGCATTTTAAAGACCTTTTTAGATTTTGAAAAACAAATCCATCATTTTCCAAAGCTAATCTCTTTCCATAACAAAAGGCCTGTCACCAGTCATTTTTAATTTCTTACCCACATATAGAAAGTCATTTTGCTTCAGCACCTGCCCATTGACATCAATAAGTGTGTTTGTAATTAGAAGTCAGTGTGTTTTCTGCTGTTCAGAAACCTGGTAAACCTGTATGGAAATTGTTGTCTAACTGATCATGTGCTACAGATAAAGATTAGGTTTAAAGAAGAAAAAAAAAAGATTATCTCGTTAAGTGTGTCTAAGCCTTTGGATCCTGGGTTCTGGAAGGCTGGGCACTAACTGGGCTGATTCTTTCCAGCTGGCAACTGCTGGCTCGAGCAGGGGAAGAACGGGAGATGTCAGGTCTTGTACATGTCTGGGATGAGCCGGGAGGACTGTTGCAGAGGAGAGCGGCTGGGCACAGCGTGGACAGAGGAGGACGTGCCCAGCAATACCTTATTTCGATGGCTGCTCCTAAATGGCGGCGCCCCCAACTGTATACCCTGCAAAGGTATGGGACCGAGGCAGCGTGTATTTTTCTTCCGTGCAAAAAGATGGAACTGTAAACTTAAATAAAAAAACTAAAGCCATCTGGTAGTCTAGAACCCACCTCCCAGATCTAGAATAAACCTAAATTATGACTATGGGATTTTAAAGGGTGGATTCCAAGGAGACCGGTCTTGGATTACCAGTGGAATTTTACAATAAACAATAATCCTGTTTAGCCCATGCTTAGGTATAATCTGGGTCTGGAGGTTCACTTCCAAACCAAGTTCAGGTTGGCTGCCACTGTAATAATCAGACTCAGCATCAGAAACCTTTATTGATCCTGGAGGAAACTGATAATAAAAACAGAGATAAACTGATGCCAATATACAATGCTCAACCACAACATTAAAACCACATGCCCAATATTATGTAGTTGGCTCTTGTGCCACCAAAACAGCTCTGATATGTTGAGGCATGGACTCCACAAGCCTTCTGAAGAGTCCTGTTCTTGTGAGGTGAAGGGTGTGTGGATGAGACTACTTTGTACAGAACATCCCACAGAAGCTTGATCAGATGGAACTTTGGGAATGTGGAATTTGAGCAAAGTTAAAGAAAATGTGATTCATCAGACCAGGTCAGACACGGTCCAGTTCTGATGCTCTCGTGTCCATTGTAGGCACTTTCAGTCAGCATGGGTACTCTGACTGGTCTGCAGCAATGCAGCCCCATACACAACAAGCTGTGATGCACTGTGTTCTGATACCTCACTGTCAGAGCCAGCATGAACCGTTTTTTAGCAGTTTGTCCAAAAGTAGCTTTTCCTTGGGATCAGACCATGGGTTAGCCTTCACTGAGCACATGCATCATGACCCTGTTGCCAGTTTAAAATGCTTCTTTGGGCCACTTTTGGTAGGTACTGACCACTGCATACTAGGAACCCCCCCACAAGACTTGCCGTGTTGGAGATTATCTGACCTTGTCGTCCGGCCATCACTCAGATCCTTATGCTCTCTCATTTTTCCTGCTTCCAACACATCAACTTTAAGAACTGACTATTCACTTGCTGCCTAATACACCCCCCTCAGTAGGTGCTGCCCAAATGAGATAATCAACGTTATTCACTTCACCTGTGGTTTAAATGTTGAGGCTGATGCATGCAGCTATGTAGTCACTTGATGTCTTCTGTCATTTTCTGATTTAATCTGCCTTGATTTGTTAGAGACGTGTGATAATGTGGACTGTGGCCCCGGAAAGCGGTGTAAGATGAACAAGAGAAACAGGCCGAGGTGTGTGTGTGCTCCAGACTGCTCCGGCTTCACCTTTAAAGGTCCTGTGTGTGGCTCAGACGGGAAAACCTACCGCAACGAGTGCACTCTCCTCAGAGCAAAATGCAAGAGATACCCCAACCTGGTGGCCCAGTACCAGGGCAAGTGCAAGAGTGAGTGCCAAAAGTGTTTTATCAGTTCTATCTAACTTAACAACCTTATAACAAGCAGTTTAACTAGATCTCAAATAGAGTTTTACAGTACAACAATCAAACAAATAAAAAGATAAATACATGCCCTGATTAGTTTATTCTTGTGCTTATATAAACTTTCAGGTCAATGTTCAAGCGTCGGTCCAGGTTTAAAATGAAACCAGTTCTAATTTATTCATTTTTGAATGTCATTTTACTCCTTACAATAAAGTAGGCTATTCCAATTACTGAGACTTTTAAGATGCATGTGTATGCAAATGAACTATGCTCTGATTAGCTGTCCTGTGTTTTGCCTCAATCAAACAGCAGCCCAAGCTGCAACACTTCGGTGTGAGTGGGCGGGGCTAAACTGATATAGGTCGAAGGGGTGGACTGTTACAACATAGTGTGGGCTTGTGCACTGTATGGACTAGGGTGGGAACAGTACATCCCGAAACTCAGTTACCTAAATCCATGAATTACATCAAAATGAAGCTAGTACTAATTAGATAAAACGTCACTTGCAGCGACTTTATCCTCGCACGTCTCGTTTGCAGAAACGTGTGAGGACGTCCACTGTCCCGGCACCTCCACGTGCGTGGTGGACCAGATCAACAACGCCTACTGCGTCACCTGCAACCGCATGTGCCCTGAGGTTACCTCGCCTGAGCAGTACCTGTGTGGGAATGATGGGATTGTTTATGCCAGCGCCTGCCACCTCAGAAGAGCCACATGCATTCTGGGAAGGTCTATCGGGGTCGCCTACGAGGGCAAGTGCATAGGTGAGAACAAATGGTTTTCTATCAATGGAACTAGCCTAAGCTGATACAGTTTACACCACTGACCAATGCCAATAACTTAAATATCCCTTTTGAACACTGTCCATTTATTGTCTATTGTTCTTTACTTACTGTTGGTTGCCTGCATTTAATGCATCTGCTGAGTGCCTGCTGCTGTTTCGTGTTAAATGCAGCAGCGTGGTTCCGAGGGTAACAGTAATTCATTATGCACTCAACACCTGGCTGTGATGAGGAATGACAGTAAAGCTTGACTTCATTCAGCTTTTGTCCTTGCAATCTGTGTGGTCATAATCATTAGGATAAAACTGGCAAAAGCTGATCCTCGATCAGACCCAACTCCAAGCCTAAAAGCTTTGCTTATATAATGCGCTCTAAACATGTGGTCCTCATTAGATTGCTGTGGTGCAATAACACATGATTCCATCATCTGAATACGGAGCCTTAGCTGCGCTCTTGCTCGGGTATCCGTCTCATTTAACACAAATCCAGGGACATACAAATTTCTAGACAAGGTTGTTGGGGGGGGGGGGGGGGGAGGGGGGGGGGGGGGGGGGGGG
>JBBJLR010001998.1:0-32397 GCA_037577145.1 Brachypetersius gabonensis | reverse complement strand
AAAGCCAGGGAAAGAAAAATTTTTGGACAAGCTTATGACCCCCCCCCCCCCCCCCCATTATCCAAGACTTTTATCTTAACCCCTACCCCCGTCGACCAAGAATTTTATCTACACCTCCTTCCCCCATTTGACAAAAATCGCATGCCAAGTTCAAACCTGTGATTATACTCTGTACATTTTTCGTGTTTTCCCATCACTCTAATAGACCTGACCCTGTTAAAAAACCCTATATACATAAGAACCCTGTTTTGGTGCCTTACCGAACAATTGTTTTTTAAAAGGTACTTTAAAGAGTCCTTTATAACAGGTGTTCCAGAACGACATAAGCAGGAATAGAACAATTTATGCAGTCATTGTGTTCATGCTTCTATTTAAAGCTATTTGTAAAAGTCTAGATAATGTAATCAGGGTACAAAAATCAGTACTTTTTTCAGGATTTCTGATATTAAGGATTATGTTTGTAATTCGGGAACATCAATGTATCAGTCTAATCATGTTTTATAATTTACTGTGTGCAACTAATAGTACTTGTGAGAAAGAAGAAAGTGGATATTAAGGTTGTGACTATGAAATCAATCAACTTCAAAAGTGATTCCAATTCAAATAGAAAAGTACACCTGCAACTATTGAACACTTTCATTTTTGAATGTTGATATTCTTTAACAGAGATGGGGAACCCAGGTCTCGGCAGCCTGGTCCTGCGCAGTTTGGTGATTCCCTGAACCTGACTGTTAGCTGATAATAATAATAATAATAATAATAATAATAATAATAATAATAGTGATTAGTATATTTATAATAGTAATTATACATTGATTACCACTAGTACTACGGTAAACCATACTATTGTATAAATTCTATTTATTACTTCAAATTATATTTTTATTTTTTAAATGCTAAAACATAAATTAATGACAATCAATTATTTAATCTTATGATGAATGAAAATGGAGCATTCTACCCAATCTGGCAACACTCACATCAACTCACAGCAGCCAATCATGCTAATGATTGAACTGACCATGTAATTGACATGTGATTACTGATTACATGAGCAGTGTTTCACTTATTCGTCAGTTTAATGAGTTATTTACCCGACATGTTCATTTTACACTAGTTACTGAATATTAAGTTAATGAATAACTTTTTGGTACATGTGTGAACAGTGTGATTTTTTTTTTTTTCATTTAACCAATTAAAGCAGTGGGCAGCCAGGAATGCTGCACCCTGGGATCAGTCTGTGAGGATGGTAACTTACTCAAGGGTACCTGAGTCCTGGGATTTGAACTCATGACCTTTTGATGACAGGGGCTGATCACTAACAACAAGGCCACCAGCTGCCATAGCAATCTAAAGCTTATAACAAGCCTAGACTTCAAGGGGTCGATTAGATAGTGAGATGAATTCTGGAGAAAACAGAACATTTTGCAGAGGTTGAGGTCTTACGTGTCAGACAGAGCACCACTGCTAGACTGGAGGTACCTTCTAACCCTCTGTTGTTGTCCTCAGACGCCCAATCTTGTAATGACATCTGGTGTCCAGAGGGGAAGAGGTGTCTGTGGGATGAGCGGACGGGACGTGGCCGCTGTTCCATTTGCGAGGATGTCTGTCCGGAGAGCCGTCCCGGAGACAGCGTGTGTGCCAGCGACAACACCACGTACCCCAGCGAGTGCGACATGCGACGGGCGGCCTGCTCGCTCGGCCGCGTCCTGGAGGTCAAGCACGCCGGATCCTGCAACTGTAAGTAGAGGACGACTGGACTGGACACACTGCCATTGAAGGCAATGGTTAGGACAAATCATTGAAACTTTCTATAGTGACATGAACAAGCCTGATGCTGAAAAAATTAAGTGATGACAAGAGTGTGAAGCATGATGAATTTCCAGTGCAACCCTTCATTGCATGACTTGTGTGGGTAAAATAGTTGAAAAGATGAATAGTGAACACTAGGGCAACTCCAGTTCTAAGAATTCTTACCATTAAGAACGATGTCCCTGACCCCCATTCACCTCATCCAGTTACCTCCCCCTCCAGTCCATGACTTAGTTCAAGAAAGAACAAGAGGATTCTGGGAAAGGTTGCACTGAAAATTCATTATGCTTCACACTTGTGGCATCACTTAAAGAGCCCACAATTTTTCAACATCAGGCTTGTTCATGTCATTACAGAAAGTTTCAATGATTTGTCCTAACCATTGCCTTCAACGGCAGTGCTGAGAAGAATAATCAATTATTTAATCTAATTCATTAACAGCTGGTGGCCTAGTGGTTAGGGCGTTCAGCCCGCGATCAGGAACACATGGGTTTAATTTCCAAGACTGCTAAGCATCTCTGATGTACCCTGAGCAAGGTACTGTCCCCACACTCAGCTCCCCGGGCGCTGTCCTCCTGGCTGGTGAATGGGTTAAATGCAGAGGAAGAATTTCGTGCTGTTCACACTGTGTGCTGTGGTATGTTGATGTATGACAGACCATTTACTAACTAAGAACATTTGAAAACCTGTCTAATATATCATTTCCAGCCCCAGCTGATTTCAGTTCAAATCGGAGAAAGAGTTATGAATTTAAACACAAGGTCACATTGTTGATCCCTGGATTACTGGGGTAAGCATGTCATGTGGAGAGCACACAGGGACATACATTCTCTTTTCTGCACTGTGTTTGTGAATCTGTTGCCTCTGCCTGTGGCCCTGGCACACACTCACAGCGGGGATCATGTGATAAACAGTTTAGCTTGTGCATGAGACATCAACATCAACACAGCAGCTGATCCGAGCCTTCATTTTTTTGCCATTTCATATTCACACGTATTGTGGTGCATTCTTTTTAAATCATCAATTCATTTTTATCCTGGTCCTACAGAATGGTTGTATGCAAAAGTATGAACCCAACAGTCAAATGACATTTCCGGTTGATTTTCAGGGTGAAAATAGGTCACACAGACTGCGTCCGAAATTGCATACTTCCCTACTATATAGTATGTGAAAACAATATACGAGGCGAGCAGTATGTCCGAATGCATAGTATTCGAAAAACAGTAGGCGAGAAGTTCCTGGATGACTTACTGCTTCCGGCCGAATTCTGTAGTAGGCATTCGATGGACACTTCGCTATCCCATAAGGCAGCGGGAGAGGTGGCGTCATATTCGAAAAATGGCAGAAAACGGAGACGAGGCTCTTTTCAAGTGTAAGTACCTTCAGGAAAACGTTCAGTTACCCGTTCATTGTGGTTAAATTACACTTGTGAGAAAATGCCCTCTTTACAGGTAAAAAAATAACGCGCTGTTGTGACGACACACGACACGTGACAACATCAACACAGCGGATGTAGTCTGTCCGAATTCCGTTCATACTGCCCTCATTCATACTGTATAGAACGTACTGTTTAAACGGTAGAGCAGTACGTTCTAACTCAAATGTAGTACCTACTCGAGTAGTATGCGATTTCGGATGCAGCCACATTCTTTATTGGGAGTAAACCTTCTGGAGAAAATAAAATCATCACAATTGGTGTACATTTTATGTAAACTGACCAAATAAACAGTAACAGTGCAGTAAAATGCGCCTTCTCTTTCGAGCATGTGGAGTTATTTTGCTTGAATAAAAATCAGCAAATGTCATTCGACCAGGGGCATCAAAACTTCTTCATACAATATATTTTTATTATTTTATAATCAAAACAGGCCTTTATTGCTGTGAATTAAAATGGGCCTATTAATGTCATGTGTGGGTGCAGTTCTCTCCTGGCAAACCTTAAAAGGACACCTTTTCAACATGATGTTAATGTCTCACTAATGTCACTAATGTGTGAGAGAGTGCATTTTATTTGGCGGAGGAGCTGTGGGAATAAGAGATTAGGTCAGTGGGAGAGTCCGGATGGCCCTCTGGCTTTAACATCATCGTAACAGTGAAGGATGCTCCTTTCTGTCTACTTTTAAATGACATTTTTAGGATGTTGATCCTGATGCTGGGAAATTGTGAGGTTTCTCATTCGTTAATACAATCATTGGCCACATTTCCATGTCCTTATTAAGACTAGTCATTTCCTAATGTCCAGTTTAAATGGACGACAGACCTGATCTGTGTGGGGGCTCTTTGGTGCTCAAACTCTGAGGTGATAATGTGTTACTAACAATTCTCTGGAGGCTTTATGTGCTCTAACTGTGCTCTTTTTAGCCTTTATATCTAAATTATGTGTTGTTTATGGGTTGTGTTTGTGTCTGCCAGTATCAAAATGTTACTATTGACTATTCACTTGTTTTTACTTCACCTACTTTAACCCCTTAAACTCTTAAGACTTACAATCACTCATAACTAAACAACTCACGTGTAGGTTTCACTGAATTAACTAATTCATAGTAGTTATTGGATAACAGCCCTTAATATGACTAACTTAACAGTAAGCCTGGAGTTTATGGGGTTAATCAATATACACTATATGGACAAAAGTATTAACACACCTATTGTTCAGGGTTGGGGCTAGGCCTTTTACTTCCAGTGAAGGGCAAGCCTAGTACTTCAGCAGACCAAGACATTTTGGACAACACCATGCTTCCAACTTTGTGGACGCAGTTTGGGGAAGAACCTTTTCTATTCCAGCATGACTGTGCCCCAGTGCACAAACAAGCTTCATAAAAACATGGTTGGATGAGTTTGGTGTGGAAGAGCTTGACCAGCCTGACCTCAACCCTATCCAACACCACTGGGATGAAGTGGGACGGAGATGACGAGCCAGACCTTCTTTTCCTACATCAGTGCCTGAGCTCATAAATCCTCTACAGAATGAATGGGCACCAATTCCCACAGAAACTCCAGAATCTTGTGGAAAGAAGAGGAAGCTGTTATAGTTGCAAAGGAGGACCAAATTTATATTAAAGTCTATGTATTTGAATGCAATGTCATTAAAGTCCATATTAAGGTGATGACCAGGCGTCCCAATAGTTTTGTCCATATAGTGTAACTTAAGTAACTGAATGGTTTATCGTTCCATTGACACATTCAGCCTTTTTTCAAAGCCTGTCAAAAATGAAAGCGCTTCTCTTTTTGCTTCCAGGCGTAGACCACTGACCCGTCCGACCCCTGACCCCCCTCAGTATCACCACAGAAGGCTGCCTGCCAGTCAGAAAAAAAAGCATTATCATTTCAGATGCTTTGCTGGGGAAAAACTAAGCAAAAAAGTCGATAATTAATGGTTCTTCTCTCATAAATAAAAGCAAATAAAAAGAGACATTTTTGTTCTTCAAAGCCATGCCGTGAGTGTGTGTGCTGTTGTGTTTCGTACTGATGCAACAGCTACTGTGTTCCTCCGCGTAGCCATCATGGAGCTGACGGAGGAGGAGGAGGATGAAGAGGAGGAGGAGGAGGAGGTGGAGGACGAAGATCAGGACTGCACGGATTATGTTCACGGTTCCCCGGTACTGACCGTGTGAGGCACCGTCAGAACCGGGACGGGACGCCGGTGCGGAGAGAGAGTCAGTATTCAAACTGTACATAGACCTACGCTTATTTATTTTCCAGGGAAAGAAAGGAGGATGATTTCATATAGCTCTGTCTTTTGGATGTTTATTTATACATTTTTGTTCGTCTTTTTATTTATACATTTATAGTGTCTGACTGACTATCTGTCATATTATCCTCAAAGTAAAAAAACAAAACGAACAAAAACACTATTTATTATAAGGTGCAATGTGTCGCGTAAAAGGTGTGTTGATTTTGTGACCTAAACAATACATGTGTGTCCAAACATAGAATATCTGCCAGACTGCCTGAGTGTTTTGTGTGTGTGTGTGTGAGTGTGTGTGTGTGTGTGTGTGTGCTTGTTGGAAACCTAAAGCTCACTAATAAATGGACTTTTAAGCGGATCTGGTTTTGTTTACAATCAAAGCTGACTTAAACAGCTCTGCCATTAAACCCTTTATAAGCATTTTAGTTCTCTCTTCTACAAACAAAATGCTATTTGATGTGAAAAGAATAATGTGAGGGAGTAAAAAAACCATATGGACGTTAAAAATGTGGTCGGAAGGATAACTAAGGTTTTTTTGCCATAATAATGCTTGAACGCCGTTTTTATTTTGCCAATATTCTAATGCAGTCAATGCTCTTTGTATATGGTTCTTATTTTATCACAAAATGTATAGGATTAACTATATCAACGACCATATAACATCTTTTTCTGTGGTTTGTTATTTTTACGATGACTTTGGAATTTCAGCTATAAATGTATAGTTCTTTTTTATCGTTCAATGTACATAAAGGTAATGATGCCATTTGTAAACATGCAGTATAATTAAAAATGGAGGGGAAAAGGTTTCTTTGTCTGTTTTTATTAGAGGGCCCACATCCTACATTTCTGTTGTTTTCACTTTTCCCCTGAAGTCCACTTAACGATACTTGTAAATTTGTACATGTTCAATTTCTGCCACATTTTACCTAAGAATTGAACAGGAGTTTCTGTAACTGTCCCTTTAAGTCTAATATATGTAAATGACTTCTGCTTTCATTGGCAGTCCATTTCCAAAGTCAGTCAATGTTGAAACACTCTTTAAAGCTTCAGCAGCAAAGGGCGTGGGCTGAACTGCTGCTGGCTGAATCGACAGATATGTGCAATGGCATTGAATTTGTGACATCACAAACACAATGAATTCGGAAAATATGCTTCTCAACAGAAAACAATGTAAACATATTACATCAAATGCTTTCATTTTGAAAAATGTGTGGGAAATTGGCTTCTCCACGGGCTTTTAAATGGGCATTTAAAGCTTCCTGGGAAGTGATGTTTCTTCTCAAGAATATCTGGCAACATAAGACATTTAGAGATCTCATAAAAAGTCTTATCTCTTACATCATATTGTAAATATTTCTTGGCATTCTACGGTTGCAGATGATTCTGGAAAGCCGTCTTAGGTTTTAGCAGGTCTTGAATAGAGCAGTTGTCTGTGCACGAGAGGTGAGGCACACACACTCTCTCCCTGTAACACACACACACACACACACACACACACACACACACACACACACACACACACACACTCATACTCTGAGCCAAATCCAACAGTAGCCACCGGAACCGTCTGGACCAGAGCAAGAAAACTAATTTGCCAGGAAGTTGTACAGACAGAGCTAATTGGCAAGGGTAATGGTGGTACCTCCTCTTTTAGTGCCCCTCCCGAGTGTGTGTGTGTGTGTGTGTGTGTGTGGATGCTCAGAGGTATATGTGTGTGTGTGTGTGTGAGCACATCTCTGGCCTTCATTTCTTCATTAGACTCTACACACACATTTCCTCCCTTTCAATGGCTGCTTAATTAGGTTTAATGCTAGAATCTCCTTTCAAAATTCCTCTCACAGACCTGGCTGTGAGTGAGAGGGGGTCGGTCTCATGTCCTCAGCGTCTGCACGACATTGCTAAGTGAGTTAAGCACATGAGCAGTGCATTGCGCGGGCAGGCTGGGTGAGACGAGGACGTCCCAGTGAGGCTCATTAATAGACAGTGATGGCTGTATATACATAATAGTATCATAGTACAGCCGTCACAGTCTATTTTATTGCAGCTGAGTCAGAGTGAAGTGGCTGACTTCATACTATACAGTCAAAACAGTCAAATGAGTCACTTTTGAACACTTTTGCCAACTGAGGGGAAACAAAGTCAAAGTCAACCAGGCAACTTTCTAGTTGCCAAGTCAGAGCAGAGTAAGTGACTTTATACCTGCAGAGTTTGTAGAATTGGAATCATAATCATGATCAGAGAACTTTATTGATCCCAGAGGAAACTGCTTATGTTATGACTGCACAGACATGAACAATATATAATGCAGGATAAAGTCAAGATTAAACTCTTTAGAAAACACTCTGAATACTCTGTGCCACTCCACGAACAAATAGTTTTCCATTACAAATAAAGCGCCTGAGCCAAACCCCAAGCTGCTTGATGGCTGTCACTGTTTTCTGGTCGAAATGTTTTCATCACAGCATGGAAAGAGGCCACTGTTTTTTTACTGTAAAGAATAACAATTGAAATATGAACCAAAAACTAGGAAGTTGACGAAGTTCAAGCACTAATCTGCTTGGGCTGAAGACAAATGTCACTGATCACAGAGTTAAAGATAAACGACAGTAAACGACTGCTTAGTTTTGCCTGACTTTGTTGGTGATATAACAGTAGTTAAAAAAAATAATAATTTCCTCATACTTGAAAGAAGCCCAAGTAAAAACAAAGTCAGTACTGAGAAAAGTCAGAGACCATGCATTCATTCATGACACCAAACACTGAACATGACACCAAAGACCAGAACACTGTTTCACACTCTCTCTGGGACAAACTCGACCCTGGAGTATCCTTTTCTAATTAGCTAATTAATAATCGCTGACTTCTCAGTGATTCTTCTCAGTTGAATCATGTATGTTTGAGTTGGAAATGAGCAGGGTTTTTGGAAATCAGCTGAATTAGCAGTGGGAGCAGTCGGTCGTGTCTGAGGTCGAAGTTACAGAAAGGAATGAGGGCAGTGGGGTCCAGCAGCTACCTGCTGAGCAACATCTGTGACGGACAAAAATGGAAATAGTGAGAGTGAGAGTGTGTGTGTAGGGATGTCGATAATACACTGAGCTGTTTTTTGATCCACCTACCACTACATCATTTTATTTTACATGATAGGTGCTTCTAATAATAATAATGCCAATTTTAGCCTAATAAACTTAACATTTTCTCCTCAGTTCCTACCACCTCCAATAACACTAACAATGCAACAGTGCAGGGAGGGTGAGGGCTAGTATGTGCTTCCTCAGAACAATGTGCAGCGACACCGTATCTCTATCAACAGCTGCTAATGTGACATGCAACATCATTGGACGGCACAACATGCTTGGAGGAGAACATCTATCACCATAGCCACTTATCTGTAATCAGAGATGCTCAGAGGGTGAAAGATGATGAAGTACCCTGAACAGTCCACCTGACATACATGTCTTTGGACTGTGACACAGGGACAACATCCAAATCCACACAGAAAGGACACTCAGTCGTTCTGGCTGAGAATCGAACATAGGATCTTCTTCCTTTGCTGCCCAAATAGCTCACGCTGGTTAGCATCGTGATGAGTGATGGAAGGAAATAAAATCCATGCTACCCATCCTATCCAACAAGGACTAGGACAATTATCCCTTCTAGACTCCTGACCATGCACAAATTACTAATTTAATACAATCTAGTTAAATACAGTACAGTACAAAAGTCTTTAGCCATTCCTTGTTTCTTCATATTGGCGTATTTTTGGCATATTGATTAGAAATGGGAAATATTTCACTCTGACTGGCCTAAAGATACAAGGAGCCTTGACAAAGGTGTTCAACCACTCAGCATTCAGCACCACCAGTATACTGATCACCACCTGATCATCTGGAATCATCTGCACCTGTTTCTTCACTGGTTCAGGACTTCAGTTAGATGTGCTTTGTTCTGCTTGAAGGATTCATATGTAGGTCACTCTGTCTCTTAACAAAGAACAACATTCTTCTGAAACTGGTGAGGTTCAGGGACTGGGCTGAAAATGAGTCTTTGAAAGCCTTTCAGGAAGCCTGGAGAACTGCTCCTCAAAGTCTTAGGAAGCAAAACATGAAGAAATGAGGGGTGGCTCGAGACTTTTGTATAGTAATGTAAGATGTCAGAAACGTGTGCTAGTGTGTGTGTGTGTGTGTGTGTGTGTTGACTGATGAGACTTAAATGCCAGCACCAATATAACTTAATATAGTCATGCAATAAAGTTTATTTGAGTTGATTTGAGATGGAGAGAGTGAGGTAGAGGGTGAGAGAGTTACAGAGAGAGAGAAAGAGTTTAAAAGTGAGAGAATGTGAAGACAAGAGGGAGTCAGGGTGAGAGGGCAGAGAAGAGAGAGTAATCATATTTAAAACAGATTACTGCAGCAGAGAGATTGTAATCAGAGTCAGTGTGTGAGGTTGTTTTGGAAAATGGAAGGCAGCCTCCATAACTACGTTAAAGAAATGCTGACATGGCGGTCTGAGCAGAGCGCGAGTGTTTTTTTCCCACACTCCGGCTCCTGTGACCTTCACATTGTCTGGGGGACGTTTCTGATTCTGGTGACAGATCATTGCTGAGAGGAGGGAAAAAAAAGTCATTCCTCCAAGATATCCCAAGAATTTCTGCAGAAGTTCGCATGAGGACAAGCCATTTACAACAGCTGATCAGTCATAGCCAGGGTGAGAAAACACACACAGAAAAAACAACAAACAACAGCAACAAAACCTCCATTGCAGTAAAATTGGAAAGTAAGTGGCAAAGTTTGGCTATGAAATGGAAAAGACTCTATACAGTGGTTATACTGCGACAAACTGTGTAATATGCCTTGAACTCCTCAAGCCCTAAGGGTCCATGTGGGCCCCCATTCGTGAGTAGTGTAGTGGATAACACTGATGTCAACACAGCAGGTGGGGCTTTGGTTCCATGCCTGGAAAAGTACACTATACCACTAAGAAACATTTCAGTTAGTTTTAAAGAAATAGAAAAAAAATCAAATTTAAACAGTTTTCCACTTAGCTTAAGTGGTGTTTGGTGCCCAAATTTTGCTCTTTAGTTTAGAATGACTGTTTTGGGGCTAACAAACACTAGAACTCAAGAGTGACTTAAATAGTCCAAATCTTTTCCACAAAAATGCATAACCAAAACAGTTCTCAAGCTGCACGTAATTCTTCAGTAGGGTCACACAAAGTTGGCCACATGGTTTGAGTAGCTACGACTTACTGTGAGCTACAAAAATGAAGGAGACTTACCTTTTCAGTCTTTTCAACAACAGTGCTGATATTCAGAAAGCATTTGTGAACTGGAAGAGTGTGTCCAACAGTGAAGACTTGGGTGCAGTTTGAGCTGGTAAAGGTGGTGTTTTTGATGGATCTTCGGAATTACAAAATTATCATTGAGTCAAAATGTAAATGCTGTTAATACTGAACTGACAACATATTAGTTCTCATCAAAATACCCCACATAAACCAGCAAGCTTTGTCAAATGTGATGGGTAAATGGCTCTGGCTTTGCACATTACTGTAGCATCATTCCTATTAATATATGACCTCATGATTCAGAAGATCCAGTGAAATTCAGGGGTGTTCATTTTTCCACGGAGCAAATAGGCTTCGACTACATTCAAATTGACAAGCTCAGTTCAAATTCTTTACTCAGATCTGATCTTTCTGTCTTGGTTCATTGTTGGTTCATCTCTTGAATGATCTACATGCATCATAAACAACAAAAGCAACAAATTAACAAACTGGCAACACAAATGTCCTTGACAAGGATCATTAGCTCTTATCAGATCTGAGCTGATCATGAACAGGGGAGGAGGTAAAGAAAAACCTCAAAGAAAGTTTAGTGGCAGAAAAGTTCAAGTTAGGTGTAGCCATTACACTGATAGGATGACATAATATGCATTAGGTGAACAGCCTGAAATCGGATCTAGTCCATGATCAAGGACCACATATGAAAGCATCTTAGATCTAAATTGAAAAGATAATTTTTTTTGTCTACACAACTGTAAAAAGGTCACCCGGAAGCAGAAAACCAGATTAGAGCCTCATCTGATTGGTGAACACAACCTTAGCCCCACCTAAATTGGAAAGAAATCAACTATAGACTGATGCATGACTTCAGAGGACAATGGCACTATTTAAACTGGTTTATTAGCTGCATGTAAACATAAAAGTAAAGCTGAGCTTTAAAGTACCTTATTCTAATGTGTTAGCCATAAGCTAATATGTTATAACACACTAATTACTATATAATCAGGGGTGGAATTGGTGTTTTTGGGGCCTCAAGCAAAGTTATGTCTCAATCAATGACACTTAATTTGGATGTAAAATAGAAGTTCTTACTGCAGTCAGAATTGAACTGTTCTGGTCCCAAAGTCTTCATTATATCTTACAGCTTGGTCAGTCTACATTCCTGGCATAAATATTGGGTCGTGAGAAGCTTTAATTACCACCTCATCAGCATTCACTGATTATTCTTCCGTTTTCTTTCTTCTATTTTTCACTATGAATATGATCATTTCAGGGTAGCTTTCAGGAGCACTGATAAGTTAGCTTAGGTGTTATGGCATCTCTTTGACATAAAAAAAACCCCATTCTGTTTATTTGGTTATTTAACCTACAATCCTTGGCCCTAACCTTCAGGACACCACACATTTACATGGTTTGTGAAGTGGTAAAGACCACCCATGTAATATAATGAAATGTTACAGGATGCTATGATACAATACATTGCATTGATACAATCCCATTTTTACAGACAGAATTACACTTACTAACATGTAACATATCAATTCCATAACAGCTACTGATTATTCCAGTACTGAGCTGTATGTTCATCTAAACAGATCAACAGTACTGGGATTCGCTTGAGGGCTCATTTTCAGCTTTCTGTGGTTTCATTATTTCAAAGTCCAATACATTTTTATTTATATTTACATTTACAGCATTTAGCAGACACTAGTCCACATACTAATAAGCCTAAACTTAACATTAAGAGCTGCTAGAAGACTAAGATTCTACCAGAGCTAAAATGCTCCATCTGATCCCACACAGAAGACGTTTTGACTTATTATTGTGCTAACAGGTAACGTATGATATATTGTGCAGCTTTAATGTAAAGTGTGTGTTCCCGCTAGTTCAGGGTTAGATGGCTGGCTGGTTCCTGGTACTGTGGGTCATTTATCCTGGAGGCCGGCATGTGCGTTTCTCTAAAAAGACGTGGTCCGCCAGCCCCCCGCTGTGGCTCCCATTGGAGATCGATACAAACGTGTGAGCCGGTCAATTCCTGCGAGACAGACGCGGCGGTCAGCTCGGGTCTGTGTGCTTTCCGTTCGTACTGCTGGCACTGAAAATAGAATGAGAAATTTACTTCAGGGTGTATTGAAAACAAACCAGTCAAAACAGTCTGTTTGTCTCTCTCTCGTTCTTTGGCCGACCGCGTTTGGATGCACGCAGATTTAATTCATTTTTGCTACATAATGCACGCAAACTGCTCCGTCCTTCTTCTCCTTCTGTGCCCTCTGGAAAAAGGACGGATGGTGTTAGAAGTGTGATGAAAGTCCACGTCTGTAGAAAGTTCTGTGGGTGCCTTTCGTAACTTTTCGTAAATGCCCTTTATTTGCGGTCGCTCGAGTTTGTTTTGAGTTTCCGAAATGATGGCAGCGGAACACAGGGGCCCATCAAAAAGCAACTAAGGCATTCTCCGACTTCGCCTTCCAAGTAGAGCCGCTAATGGATGCAGGATTTACTAGGAGAATGAATACGCCATTAAAACTAATTCCCAGCAATTAGCAAATTTAGGACGTATGCTTTTGAAACCTGATCACAAGAAGGCCGAGGCCATTGTCTCAGTCTTTACGAAGGCATGTTTTCTCACTCGCTTCACAGCCATAAATGCCAATGTGGGAAGGGCCTCTTGGTCACGTGGTCCAGCGTACTCCTCATTAACCCCCGTTTTGGACCGATGGCGCAGGCCCACAAAAGAAACGAACATGATGTCCTTATGTCGTGACCTTTTGTGACAAATGTGCAGTTCAAAGCTCCCGCTGAGTGGTGGAAGCGCAAATACACTGCAATTAAGCTTTATTGTACTCGACCTTGAAAACCCCCATCAAACATGTTTTATTTGCACTACTGCTCATGCGAATTGTTTTTATTTTATAGAGTCCAAAAACAACCAAAATCACCAAATGTTAATTATTCATGTATTCATGAACATTACCAGCATGTCCCATAAACTAAAAACAACAAAGTATTCTTCTCTGTTTCCTTTTTTTTAATTATTTTTATGAAAAGTGTCTATTGAAGTCTGTAAACAGTTCCAGTTCAGGGAAAGTAAGCTGCAAAAATGCCATTTTTAAATGTACTTTTATGTAAGCCAACACATTAACATACATCTGCCTACTGAATGTACATGAAGTTTAACCGCATCCATCTACAGCACTGAAGTAATAAGAAGTATTTCAGCTATCATGTACAATTGCTTTTAAAGGGAATTGTATTGTTTTTGTACACAAAATAAACACTGATGTCATACCTCAGGGAAACAAGTAAAATTATTAGTCTGCTGAAGCCCAGCTACTCACACGCCGTATATTGCTATAGGAGATATGATTATAGCCCTAATCAAATATAACTTTTAGGATAAAAACATTAAAAGTGTACAGGCTAATACCTTAAAATATTCATTTTATCACCATCATGATTTTGTTTTTCATTTGTTTTAGTTACTTTTATTTGTTTTTCCAACTAATCTTTCTAACTTCTAAAGTTATAGTCGTTTCCGTGAAGGATTTACGGTGAACTGGCAGAGAAAGAATGACTGTTGAGAGAGATTTTTGAAATTATTTGGGGGAGTTTGGGATGTTAGATCTGAGAGCTAGTCATATGTTTATGTTAGCTTTAAGGGAAGCTGGAAATCGTGTTTTGGCTACAACACTGAGGCCGATTCACTTGACAGCACCAACTCATACATTACAGTCGTGCATTTAATTACATTTACATTGTATTAACTTGTATATATCCTTGACTATAACACTAGTAAGTGCTTATTTGGCAGCATATTCTACTATCAGAACAGACTGAACCAAGTTGACAGGAATTATAAAACGTTTGCTGTTGAAATATGTTGTTGTTTGGGCTAACAATTCTGCAGCTTGAAAAAGTTTCGGAGTACTAAATATAATAATATAACACTGCATACCAACATATAAAATACTTAAGCATTCAGATTGTTAGGGCCAGCCTTTTTCTACATTTTATATCTGAATGTTCTCATCAAATACAGGTAAAAATAATCAACACAGTATAATGTTTTATGATATGATTTTCATCTTTATATCCTTCAAATATGAAGTCCCTTCTGCCCCTTCTGGTTGTGCCACAAACTAAGACCACCTAAGTAATCTTTTCATCTTATCCATTAGATTCTCATTTTTAATCTTCCATAAACTGTCTGGCTCAGACACATCAGCCGGCCGCCGTTAAAAGTTTCACCATCACAGTTCAGATCAGCAGCTTCTCCAACAAAACACAAACTAGTTGAGAGCTGCAACAGAAACTAATTAAGAGCCAGAGCGAGAAACTTTCTGAGAGCGGCCTCCTATTGTACAGGTGTAACGGAGAGGGGAGAGGAGACATTTTTAAGAAGATTAGCGTAATTCTGGCTGCCAGACCGACACTGGATAAAAGGGAAGAACAGATTTAAAGTTTCTGTCTTGTAGACGGCTTTGTGAAGTTGTTCAGACATGGTTAAAGTTTCAAGATTAATCCCAAGTGTTCATCTGTCTGCATACTAATATTTGTCTGGGAGGGCGAGTGACGGAGGCAGTTTTGAAAACTCTCTCAGGTTCTTTCAGACACGCTCCTCCAGCCAGACACATTGTCTCAACGCTTAAAGAGAGTATCTGGGAGAGTTCCTTTATGACAAATTTCATTTACATTCTATTTCGGCACAGGAAAGTCAGTCGAAGTCTAACTGGAAGTGCCGAATATTCTCCCCTTGACAACTTCCACTGCCTTTGTAAAAGCTTGTGAAAGCTAAGCAGCATCCCGCGCTTAAAAATAAAGTTGCCAGCATCAAAGTTGGAGAAATGCCATTGTGACTTCTGGTTGTTCTTCACTACTTTTGTAAATAAGATCTGCAAGTGTGAGGAGCCTTTTTATTCAACAATTTTTTTTCCCCACTGTAAAGCCAAAGGGTCGCCCTGGCTGTATTTAGCCTTTCCTGGTCAGTTGGACTCATGAGAGTGGTTACAGTTTCTTTATCCATCTAATGTAAACACACTTTTAGAGGAGTGTGAAACCTTGTTGTAGGTTCAAACCCTCTCCACTTCCTACCACTGTGTCCTTGAGCAAGACTCTTAACCCGCAGTTGCTCCCGTAGGACTGTCCCTGGGACTTATGACTGTAAGTCACTCTGGATAAGGGTGTCTGCCAACTGCTGTAAATGTAAATCATGACCAGAAAAAAAAAATCATCAGATAGTGGTTACCAGATATGCACCCCACAGAACATGGTTGATTTCAGGTGTCACCTGACTTTGAGTTCTCTGAAAAAATGAGACTCTGCTCTATTTATATATATCTATTTATCTATAACAGTATTTGAATGCAAATATGGTTTGGCACTCTACACTTGCAAACCATACTCAGGCCTGCAGAACCATTTTGTGAGTTCACTGAGAGCTTACTGATGTACCTATTCCCAGACTGGTTCTACTATTATGCCGCCTCATCCTGCACAATTTCAAATCTAACAAGTTCGGTTTGCTCACCCAAAACCGTTGTCAAGAAGGAGTGTACTTAGTCCGCAATAATATTTCAGTGTTAGGTGTCAAAGCCACATTTACTTGAATGCAGGACCCAGGGTTTCCCAGAGCACCTCACCGCTTTGTCGTCTTTTACCCATAATACATCCTGGTGCTCTTAATAATTACAATTTAACATTTTCAAGAGGTGGGCATGCCAACATGGGTATCGGGAGATTTCTATGTAGGTTTATTTTGCTATATCGGTAACACACTCAGAACAAAAGCAGCATTTGTCTGTATTCAGCCCTCAATGCCCGTGTTGCTCAAAGGAAATTACGCATGAAATACATATATATACAGCAGCCTGTAACTGGCTTGGAACCATCACAGTAAAACTGCTAAATGTTAAGATTTCTTCCAGACTTTGTGTTCTCAGCATCTATGAGACACTGCAGTGTCAGCGTAGCTTCAGTTAGCAATAAACAACCCCGCAGTGAATAGGTTTTGATATTTATTCAATTATGGGTTGAAAATTCTGCATTGATTTCACTGGCAAACTGTTCAAACAAACTGAAATTATTTGAATTTATTTGATATTGTGCAGAACGGGCTACACAACAGTTGAACCAGTCAATGAATAGTTACATCGGTAAACCCAGCAAACAGGTCTGCAGCCCTGAGACAGTTTGCAAGGGTCCCCTTTTGTATCATATTTGTGTTAAAATTATATAATATCATAGTTGTTCTTAGAACTGTTTGGCCCAACAGTGGACAAGAGGCCAGAGATAAAGGTCTATCCTAGAACAGTACGTCCATGTCAAGGAACCAAGTGTTCATGAATGTTGGATTCCTTCAGCAGTGAAAAACTCAAATTAATTAAAAAAAAATCTTTTTGAAGAACATTCTGTATATTTACAACTGACAGTGGACAAGCAATGAACATGTCATGACCCCACTATGCTGTGGACTCTTGCTCACAATTTCCACATAAAACCATTCAGAGAAGATAGATAGCACGAAACAAGCCACCCTCGGTAGAGAAAAAAAAAACAACAGACACTGGATGCTTCTAGCTTCAGAGCTTGATCTGACTTTGATCCAGTTTTTCCATGAACTAGCGCGCGGCAGTAAATCATTGAGTGGAGCGCGAGCGGTAACCTCCGGCTTTATGGGAACTCCTACAGGCTAATGAAGAGAAATGACATGCATCCACACCAGCTGTGTAGATATAGCCGTAATGTGCATGACTCATCACTGATAGAGAATATCCTATGAATAACGACCCTGCTAGCCTAGGAGGGGAGGGTTCCCTTCGTTTGAGTCACGAGAGAGTTCAGGCTGGTCCAGATTAGCAGGATAAGGGAAATGTCACTAAATAAAAGCTCACGGTTTCATTAAATGCCAAGAATGGACAGAGGAAACACGCCAGGGCCTGTTGAAGTGCATCCGCTCAGCATGGCAGGAGTAATAAAAAGGACCAAAAGGTTGGATTCCACATTGTTAGATTAAAAAGTTGAGTGATTAAATAGTAATGTTAGAGAATAGCAAAGCATAAATCAATCAGCTGTAACTTAACATACCTAATGTAGTGTTGTGTAGATGTATAGTATAGTGTCAATGACACAGCACCCAGGGTGTGTGGGGAGCAGTGTGTGGGATGGTACCTTGCTCACAGGTACCCCAAGGGGTGCCACTGGCAGTCATGGGATTTGAACCCATGAGCTTCTGACCCAACCACCAGGGTACCAAGCTGGCCCAAAGGAGACTGGGGCTGTGAACTTTGTCATGTCCCTCAAACCGTTCCTGAACAGTGTTTACTGTGTGCAAGGGCACATTATCCGTCTGAATAACGCCACTAAGGAACATTGTCGGCATGAAGAGGTGGACTTGGTCTGCAACAATGTTTAGGTACGTTTTCCCAGACTGCCTTTGTCACCTTGCTTTCTTCAAATAGGGCATCCTGGTGGTATCTATTAATAATCACAGCCTAAAATGTTCAAGAGTTTAGCATCAGACACATTATAATAATTAGGGATGCTCCAATCAGGATTTTTGCCACCGATACCAAGTACCGATTTGTTGTCATGGTGATCGGCTGATACCAATGCCAATTCTGATGCTTCAAGTTTATATAACTGATATGTAAGCTCTCTGATCACCATTAACTTTTTTTCAGATAAAGTAATACTGAATTAAATGTTGTATTAAATGTTTTGGACAATGCGCCTCCACGTGAGATTTCTTTGGAAGATAAACGGCAAATAGTGAATTTTTCATTGTTTCTCGAAACATCGTAGTAATTCCACACCGGCGAGTACCGACTGCGTCGCCAAAACATTTACGTCCCCACTCGTCGCGTACGCCCTCACACATTGACGTCATCAATTGTGATCAGTTCCTAAGATCGGCCAAGTTTAACGAGTACCGATCATAAAATGTGATTATTGGCTGATCCCATCTTCGGCTGATCGATCAGAGCATCACTAATAATAATACGTAATTCTTATGTCTGCGGAAGCACAATTAACGTGCAAAGTCTGTCCTTTGAATAACTTCCCCAAGTCCACTCAGAAAAAAGGAGTGTTAGTCTGTATTCAGCCTTTATTGTACATGTTGCTCAGTGGAAATTATGCATAAAATACATATATACACAGCAGCTCGTGACCAGCTTGAAGCCATCACAGTAAAACTGCTAAATGTAAAGATTTCTTCCAGTACAAAGACAGGCTCATGCCCCTCCGGAAAAAACAACAAAACAAAAAACAAAGAAACAAGACTAATCTGTAACAAATGTACAAATTCTTGAGTTACAAAAAGGCAGCTGAATTGGCCAGGAGGGTATAAAATGTTTTTTTTTTTCTGAGTGGTACAAATACAACACCAGTGTACTATCCATATATATATATATATATATATATAGACAGATAGATACGAGAAACACTACATATCCCAGATGTCGCTCGGGTCTGAGGAACACTTTTGGCCTTGGAGATGTGACTGTGACACATGAACAGTTTTGGGAAACAATGACTGAACACTTGAGTTCAGCCTCCAGTTTAGATTCTGGAGTGAGCGGGAGCTAAAAGAAGTCTGGACCGACGGTACGCACTCCATCCAAAAGAGGCACTACTGATGGGGCGCAAAAAGGAGCGTTTTACATTCTGAGGCAACAGTTAAAAAACAAAACAAAAAGAAAGTACTGGACTGAAACGTAAGGACGCTGCACTATACACCACAAACACACCATCCATACAAATAGAAGGCTCAGTGAATTCATTCACACACATAGAAGTGGCTGTGTTTGAAAGCTGTGGCTAAAATCAAAACTGGCACGACACCTTTCAGGACTAAGTACTATTAAGGACAGAAAGAGAGACCATAGCTAAAACAATACGTATGATATGCTGTGGTTATAAACTGGTTATAAACTGCAGGCGAACATCTTTCAAAAGTAGCACAATACCTCAGTGGCTTTGATTGGAATCCCTTATTTCTTAAAAAGAAAATGAAGAAATAATTCCTCTGTTCAAAAACGCTTCCTCGAAGATGCATTTGTAGCTTGATTCTGTATAATACAGAGAGTGGAGCCATGCATTATAGAGATATGCTATGATGAGAGGATTTTATTCTCTACTGACATATTTAGGAACGAGCGATCAATTTCTCTTTTCACTTCACGGCCATCTACACTTTAAGACTGTCGATATCAGTATGTCAGTTACATTTACGGACTGATACTTTGTCGCTAAAGACATAATTTAAGGCTTTTTAGTACAAATTTTCACACAAACACATTCCCGCACACTCATTCATTCACACAATTAGAAGTCTAAAAAGAACTATCTAGAGGTTTCCAGTTTCTCTACATACAATGCAAGTGTTTAACTTTACTAGTTAAGTAGTGATGTGCAACTAGGTCTGTATTACAGAGGACATGTATAACCATATTTACTGACAATAGTAATAAAGTGTTGTACATTTGTTGTACTCTTAATATTTTTGAGAGAAAATATCATACTTGAAATATGATACGCCCCACTTTCTTGGCTGGTATGAACCCTCAAAAGCTAAGGATTCGTGATGGACACACAATCCATGATCTTCCTCCTGCTTGGTTTGGTTCAGCTTAACAGAGTGACAGGGTCAGTAGATAATGTACTGCGCTCCGTGTTCGTTTGGAATGGGGCTGTGGCCTCTGCTGGCCTGCACTGAGGTGGTGGACTGTTGTTGTCTGGAGTGATGCTGGGAATTGCGGTTTTCCAGCTCATATCCTGCCCGTCTCCTGGTCCTTCTCTTCCAGCAGGTGGATCAGTTGGCTGAAGCTCTCCTTCACGGCATCCATGTTGTCCACTGTGCTGCCCTCCAGCAACCAGCTTTTCCCCCGGGCCAGAGGCTCCAGCTCAAAGTACTTCTTGATCTGTTGAGAGAAATGGATAAAAAGAATGAAAAAATATTAGAGAGGATGGGAGTACCCTACACCCCATTTTCCTCCACACAGATTAGATCACTCATCCAAGATCGGATCAATTGTGCCTGAATAAGCCCAGCGAAATCAGATCCATTCTTCGTGAAGTCTGACAAAGGTGATGTCACAATGTATTGAAAATGAAAAAGATATGAAAATGTGCAATGTGTAGAAAAGATACTCTTTTCATATAATCTGATGTTTTCATGTGTGTTTTAGGGTTGAACGATTTTGAAAACCGTTTATAAATAAAATACACAATTTAAGTCATCAGCCATTCATTTTTCCTTCACATACATGAACTATTTTTACTTCAAACATACAGTATAGTGGGGTCCCGCAGATTTATTTTTCCTCTCTTACACAATTAAATACAACACATTAAAAGGTAAATGACTGCTAATAGCTCCTCCTTTAGGAAAATGCTCAGACTGCAAAGTGATGACTAAGGTAACTTAATGATCAGTTCACTGAGAACAGAAGATTTAATAGTATTTTGAAATGAGTATTTTTTTTTTATGAAGAAAATGATTATAATCAAGAATTCAATTTGGAACCAAATATAGCAAGTGGCTTACATTTACAAAATACCTATGAAATATACAGGTATGACTTGATATATAAAAACAAGAGCATGTTACTTCAGAAAATAAATAATAATAATGCCCTTTTATGAACCAACAGAGTCAGTGTGTTGGTTTGGGGAAGAAGTAGTTAACCCACAAGTCTGTAAAATGAGCTCCAAGATAAAACAATGCAACCTTCTTTCTATGAAAGTACAAAAGTCTCAAGCATAAGACACCAGCCAAAAGACATTCCAATGTATCAGCAAGGGCAAAATGAGCGCTAAGCACTCTAACACCAGTCCTGCAATCAGAGCCAGCTGTAAAGAGAGCTGTAAGTAGAGACATAAGTTAGAACGAGTTAGAAGTGGCGTGTGATTGAGAATGATTATATTTGACCACTCAAACCACGTGAAATTGACTGCTATGGCACTATCTGTGAAAGACAGGTAAACTGGCAAAGGAAGTGCTGAATTGGAAAGTGATTGAGAGAGCAAGAGAAAAAGAGCATGACTGCAAAAACCCTCATGTACTTTTCCCAAGTTCAATGTAATACACAGCAGATTCATTAAGGAATTGCAGTACTGAATATTCCCCTGGATACTAAACTAACAAATTAAAACCAGTCAAAAGCTGAAAAAAAATTATCAACAAGTCCAAAACCTCTTTCCCCCTTGCTATGAAACAAACTACCACTGAGCACAAACTGGGAAAAGCCAGCATGGGTAGCACAGCAGTACATCTGATATTCAACGGCTACCATAAACAATTTTTTCCATCCATTTAAGTCACAAAATAAAGCCCAACATATGCCAGAGTGCACAGAATAAAAACCAGGCATTTTTTTCATGGCCCACTAAAGAGGTCAATTATAGTTTTGCTAAACAACTGTTGCATAACACAACTCTGTGCTATTTCTTATTACAAAAAAAGTGTAAAGGATTAAGTGGTTGTGAGGATTTGACTTAATTCAACCCTGAGAGCATTAGGCAGGTACTAATGTTGGGTGATTAGTGTTGAATGTCCAACACTACTTCAACTCATAGAAGATACCTGATGGAGCGCCATTGTTCCCGTGAGTTTACTGCTTTATCTAACACTTTGCTATAGTGATATTAGGCTCAGAGCATTCAGTTATATTGGCATTGCTTTTCTTCGCATTAACAAGAGAGCAGTAGCTAATTTCACTTTCTAAGAGGGTGACTGCAGACGTCTATACATACAGTGTAGCCGCAGACTGGGACCTGTTGGGGAATCCTTTTTGAGCTTGCATACAACTAAAGTCAAGCAGCACATGCCCATGTTTTTTCTCAATAATCTGTCCATCTGTCTGTACAGGGGTCAGACAGAAAGCAACGGTCACTGAGAAATCTTGACCTCAGTTTTAAAAACGGCACCTAGACATTACACCAACCGCCCCAAGGCCAAGTCTTTTGCCGCTGCCGCTTTCATCCACAAGCCTACTAAATTTAGGTCGCTTTCCAGATCTCTGAACTTTGACTTGTGGCCAGCAGGATCCCCCAAAAAAAGAGAAAGCAAATAACTGAGACCGGTAAGGAGGACCAGATTAGTTCCTTTCATGTTTGATGGGTCGAATGAACAGACTCAGACTCTTCACGTTGCCTGCAAAAGTACAAAACATGTTTACTACGTGGTCAAGTGGTTTCCAAAAAGCACTGAAGATATTTAGTCCATGACTCATTCATACAATAAACATTTTTTTCACGTTTTTTTTTTTGGTTTGAGCTCTCTGGCGTACCTGTATACAAGATGACTAAAGCAAATGCCAAGCCGTAGACAAACTGGACCCATTGAAAGAGGCGGAGCATCAGTCAATAAACAGTATTTGTCCCGTGTTTTTGGCAATGACTCTCAAAGTCAGGCCATTGTCTTCATGCCCGCTTGGCTCTGTCCCAGACCTCCTCACTGGCATGGAGGGGGCCTACACTTCCTCACGATGGCCCCTCATGACCCCATCAAACTCCCTCAAAAAAGGGCCAGTGTCACATTCACACAAACACTACAGCTATCCTATCTGACAGGCCACAGACGGACAGCGTCCAAAAAAAACACACTGCCCTTCAGGGAGAGAGTGAGGGGAAAAAAATGAAGAATTAAATTATCAAACAAAACATCCTTTGAGGCAAAAGCACCCCTATCATGCCAAGAATGTTGATTAAGATTTCCCTGTGTGAGACTTCATTGCTACAAAAATTACACAATCCTGTTGCTCCAAAGAGCTTGAGCAGACTTGGAAAGCACAGCCACACTTGTCTATTGTTTTTGAATGGAACTCATTCAAACCTTAAAATCAAATGCAACAAGTATACTAGATAAGGTGAGCGAAAGAGAGGAGCATTGGGAAAGTGCAGCTTGGATTGTGGCTGGTTCAACAGCACCAGTCTGCCAGTCGTCAGTCTGGGTCAGGGTGGGTCACAGAGGGCATTGCGGGGGACGATGGATGGTGTGAACGTTTGCTACATGGGGTGTAGAAAATGGGCTTGAACATGAAGGAATGGACTCAAGGTCTTGCTTTGGTGAGAATTGGTCTTATGCCAAAACCAGTGACGTACAAACACATACCTTACTTTAGAAGTTCTGCTGACTAGAAGAGTGTCCTTCAAGAGTGACATGTAACCAGCATTTCATTCTCGCACAATGAAAGAGTATCAAAAATACGTTAAGAGTGACATCGGGCCTGGATCCACCAACTGACAACAAAGTTTCCCCTACATTTATCCAGATCAGGAGGTAGACCCCCTTAACCATGCTGCTGGTAAAGTGGGGTCATCAAACATGCATGAAAACGATCATCATGAAGTGAAACACACTGAACACATTACAGCTAGTTTTACATTCTCTACACCTTTATTTTTAAATGTGTTTAACCGAGACCTGCTTTTGATTATTAATGTTGTAGGAAGTTGATTGCTTAGATCTGCAAACATCCAGAATGGGCAGCTCTCGACAGACTTCTCGTAATAAAACAGCAAAGTGGAAACACTACGTGAGCGTCATCACGTTTATTACTCCCTGTCCAGGGACTCAACACCATAGTTCTGTAAAACCAGTCAAAAACTAAATGTTCCAGTCTGCAGAAACACTTCTTTCTTTAAGGAGCAGGAATTTCTGTGATTAAAGTCACAGTCACCTGTGCAACACGTTGTTATGTCACACAGTTATATCAATTACAGGAACTATGCTAGACTTGGAAACTGAATTTGGTTGTTCTCTATGTTTGAAAATAGACACAGAATTTCATTTCAGCCAAAAATGAGAGCATATCACATAAAAACAAAATGGTAGAAGAAAACATTAGCCTGCCAATTACATCACAATGTCCACATCTGATCCAAGCTCAGTGGCATCTGAGTTTGACTGGGCAGGCTGCCTGGCCTATTTCATGTTAGGTGACACAATGGACATTGAAGAACTAGGGCCAGCTATTACCTTCCATCAACACACCAACACATCCCTTTTGCGCTCAAATATACTACAATGACTAAAGTTAATTGCAGCAAATACATATATATGTAAAAAAGCAAAAATGGTTAATATCCAGCCCCCACTGAAAAAGGGTGTGTTCCCTCCTGAGAGTGCCGTTTTGTTGCTTTGCTCTTTTTTTTGCTTTAGTTTCTCACCTTATTCGATCTCACTCATGGTCAACAGATAATTCCAGTTCCATAAGCTCAATCTGATAAAAACTGACAAGGGCTGACTAGAATCAACTGTGTAGGACACACCGCTCTGACAGCAGGAGTCAGACAGCCACAGACACTCACCAACAGCCTGATGGAGTCTGATAGCAAACAGTTGGCTTAGTGTGTTCACAGTCTAAGACAGCTGGGACCTCTCAAATCTGCTAAGTGACACTAAACTAGACATTAACTGTCAGCAGTAGCATTACAGCGATAGTCATATGGTTAAGAAATGGATGTACACGACTCATTTAGGTCAGAGAAGCAATACTTCATGCATAGTTTTAAGAATGGCATTTAATTGACAGCCTCATTTATGATGCAACAATGGTGGGCTAATTGTTTATGACAAAATAAAGTAACTTTGATGGATTTATGACGGTCTTATTCTTTCTTTAACGAAGCAATGTGTTAGCATGACATTACATTTAATTTATGTAATGAACACACTCTAAATAAGCCCTAAAAAAGCCAAAAAAAAGAATGACACAAAGTCACATGAAAATTAATATACGTAACTGTTTTTTTTTTTATTATTTCTTATCTGAAGGAACTAATCAACAGTATCCCTTCATGAGGGCTGGAGTTATTGCTTGAAATCTATAACAGAGCATCTAACCTTAAGAGTACTTTTACAGTCGTGTGCAAAAGTTTGGATTAAGTGTTGATAGTTTTGAAAGCGTTAAGCATGGGTTTTATGTTTATTTTGGGTTTTAACATGCATGGACCAGTTTAAACCTGCACATATTCTGGCAGTGATCCCAATCCAGAGCTGCAGTGGTAAATTGTTATTGTTTAATGTATAGACTGATGGATTAAAGGGACAGTGCACTGGAGGACCTATTATCCAGACTAGGAGTCCCTGTTTGTGTGTGTGTATGTGTGTGTTGCTAGGTCTGCCTGCCTGCTTGCTTATTCTAATTGCCTCACTATAGAATGTATTTACAGTATCTTTACTTATGCCAAGCCTGACTATTCACATCTGGACTGGAGAGAACTGGCAGCATTCCAGGTGTGTGCATTGTTGTCAGATTGTGAAGAGGTCTATCCATCCATCCATAAAGGAGCCTTGGAGTTGCCATGTTCATGTGTACGCAGGAAGTGACCCTTAGAAACATCCAGAAAAGTAACAAGATCAACACACACATTTCTTGCCTCAGGCATTGACAGGTGACCTGCTGGCGAGCTCACATCAACACACACGGCTCATTGTGTGATCAACAAATCCATCTGAAATCAATCAGAGCCTGAACTACACACGCCACCCACCCACACACACATATTTCCCTTCATATTTACGTGCCTTTATTTACATGGTTTAATGTGTCGGTTAGAGAAGCCTCTTATTCTGGTAATTGTGAGGAAAATAACCATGGTGAGCGATTAAACTGAGGGAGTTGGGGGTTATTCTTTGTTTTATCCTACTCATCACTTTATTACATCAACAAGTGTTCACATACTCTTTGTCTAGTTATTCTGACAGTCACCAAAATTGAACGGCATATTTAAAGTAACTGGTCAGTTTAGGAGGTGTGTTTGGTTTGTATTTAGTCAAATTCCTTTAACATGAGCTTATTGTACTAAAATAATCGGGAAAGAATTGCATGCAAACACACACATGGGCACATACGAACACATCGAGTTTCGCAGTAGAAACGTACAAGTCTTGAAGCATGTTGACAGCAGGAGAACTGCTTTTTTAGGGATCATTAATGCTCAAAACTCAAGCTTGGACAGCCATAACATTCCAATGACTTGTTTAACTCTAAATCAATGGCTCCCCTGCTAATACTCAAGGGCCTAGAGGCAGCCCACATTTTTGCTCTATTTCATTTCTCAACACACCTAAATCAGGTAATCAAATGCTGAATATCTGGCTCAGCTGTGCTGGCAGCTGGGCTGGTGTGGAGTAGCTAGAGGTCCTTAAAGACTGTTAGAAACCAATTCAATTCAACCGTAGTATACTTGTATAATGTTTTCTATAAAAGACAAATGAGCTTTACAGAAATCCAGATTCATCCTCTGGGCATGAACTACGAAATCTGATTGGAGGAGAAAACATAAAAATGAAGATTCGTCCTGCAATCAGTGCAAAGAATGTTCTATACAGGTCCATTCAGAATGAATACATAACAGTAATTGCTTTATTGTAATATTTTATTCTGTCTCTTCTATGCACTCATGGAATTATGTCTTTCTATTGTTGGCTGAAGAAGACCACCAGGTTGGCATCAATATTTTTACAGAATTCTGGTGGTTGATCAGACACATGTTACTTCTTCAGCTTAGCACTGGGACTACAAGGCTAACATCGCTAACAAACAAAGTTGCCCAGTAGTCACCCAAATTATTTTGGCAAATACTTTTCCAAAAACTCCTCACTAAAGTGGCACAAACTTCATCAGTATGATTTACCATGAGCTATAAAATGAGCAACACCTCACTGCTATAGTCAGTTTTGTGCAAGAAGGCTGAACCTCTTGTCTAAATGTCTGTGCAAAGCATTCAGATCCACATGAATAAGGAGCTGGAGGTGGTTTGAGTGGACTGCAAGTTTTGGAGGCGTGTTTACAGAAACTGTTTGGGTGACTAGTGACTTTGTTAGCAATGTTAGTTCTGAACCTCAAGCTCTGAATTAAGAATCAAAATTTGGGCTCCAAACATTTTTTCTGGTCAACCACATCTAAGAAAAAGCGAAAATTTGGGTTGTTTTTTTTTTTTTTTAACCCATCACTTTAATTAGTTGAGATTCAAAGCAGACATTTTCCTGAGGATCAAAAGCTACATGTAATGTTAAATTAGACTCGCTGCAAATCACAAACCTGTCCACTGGCCCCTCCGTTCAAATGCTCCAGGCTGCAGTCTCTATTTGCAGAGATGTCCTCTTCTAAATAAATGGAACGATATTTCATGTGAAGCTGCAAAAAGGCCGTTGCTGGGGATTCCTCAGAGGAGAAACATTCCTGATGAAGTAGCTCAGAAACAGAGCTTTGGCCAAAATCATGTTCATGTTTCAAAACAAGTATGTGCTGGCCAAGCAGTGTGACAATACGTGTGCATGTATGCAGTGTGTCCATGAAGTTATTGCTCAACATCTTCTGGCACCTTGATCTCACAGCAGAATGCTTAAGATTCTGGAACGTGGACAAGAAAAACACTGACTCAGGGACATCTTCTGCAGAAGCTTCAGGAACCAATGGTCAATTGTTTAATACAAAGAACTTAGATCTACAACTGCAACGCAATTTGTCGATATTTAATGTCACCAAGCTCATCCATCATGTAACCATTAGAAAATCATGGTCCAATAAAATTACATTGTCAAGGCTTTATACTGGAACAGCAGCATTGCTATCATTGGAGTCTCAAATTTTGCCAAATGCTACCCTTGTCCCTCATTTGTCACTCGTGGAGGAGGAGTTTATCAACATCGGTAATATAAAGCATGTGTCTTGGAAAATACTGTTTCCTTTATTTAGATGAGGCAATCACCATAGCAGTAGAACAATTTTTGTTCCCTCTCCATTATTCTAGAGGGCAAAAACGAAGATCTTTGGTCTTTAACAAGTCTATACGTCAATATGAATTTCCACTATCAAGATAACATTAACAGGACTGGGGGAACGTGGGTCATGTGCAAAGAATGTTAGACAATGCAAACAAGCTGGAGGTTAGAGAAAATAAGATCCAAACAATGGGCTTCATATTTTAAACCAGAAAGTCAACTTCATGTCAACATATTTCGCAGTTCCAAAGCGCTGCAGTGCACCATTTTCAGTCAGTGTAAAATCTGAAGTAGATTTGGACCAGTTTTAAGGGCATAAATAATGTACTCTCAGCAAATTTCAAAACGCGTTCCAAATGTGGTATATTAAAACAGCATTACAGGAATATGCTGTCCAGCTAAGTTCTGTGGAAGTAAAAAACACATTTTTAAATGTGTCTTCCAAATGCAAAGCAGGGTTACTTTCAAGCAATGTTACTTCCTCTCATTGCTTGGCATGAGATTCTACAGGGTTAAGGCTTATAGGCAAAAGACCTCAAATGTACCAAGCTGAGGAAAAAAAGAGCTAGCATTAACTGTCACACAATAGGTTTTGTCCCCCTCATCAGTGAGCTTGAGTCCTATTGATGATACGGGGCAGCTGGTCAGGAAGTTGCCCCTTTGATCAGAAGGCTGTGGGTTCAAATCCAAGGACTGCTAGAGGTACCACTGAGGTACCTTTGAGCAAGCTACCACTCCCACATTCTGCGCCCTGGACCCATTGCTTCACTCAGGTGAATGGTTTAAATGCAGAGGACTAAGAAATGTCATTGGGGATCAATATGAGAAATGAGAAATAAAAAATAAAATGAGCATGACAAGTCTTGGCTTTCTGAATTTTTCTTTCAATTACATTTTTTTATAGTTGACTCAGAGGCTCATGTTGTACTTATCTAACTATGTATGTGTAAAATAAAGAATCTTGAATATTGAATATGTGAAAGCAAGCTTTGTGAGTGTACAATGGATATAATCCGCTTATTATGAACACAAAACAAGTGCATGTTTAACAGGGTATCTGCACATTTTTGATATTCAAATTCAACATTTCAAGACCTCCAAGAATAAAAATTAAGACCATAATGGCGGCAAAAAAACCTCTAGCCTAGAATTTTGCTGATTTCAACAAGGAACAAAGTATTTATTGGAGCAACAGCTTTAACATAAAACATCTTTCAACCAGCCACGGTACTTCTCATCCTCCCACTATCTCTCACTGAATTTGCATTTACCCCGTCTACACTCACAGGTTTTAGGGGAAACCAGTCTCCCTGCTACACACCAGCTACACACATGCAACACTATGTCTTCACTTTCATATTGGCCTATGGGGTACACACTTCCCACTGCTACAGGCAGTGACGTGCCGGTTTAATTGTAAAATTAAAAAAAGGGAGGGGGAGGAATAGGCTAACCGGACACAGATATCATTGCTTCATTTCACCCTAGAATTAATTTAATTCCACCACTTTTAAAATTCAGACTTTTCAATACCTTTCAAGGCCTACATTAACGTAAACATTTTTAAAGACTTTTAAATGACTTTTCAAGGATTCGCAGAGACCCTGGTTTAATTACAGAGTAGTCCTTTCAAATTTAACTGCAATGTGTAAAATACTTCCATAAAATACTGCATATACACCACTGTAGTTATGACATTTAGCTGATGCTCTTATCCAGAGTAACTTACAATCATTAGTTAATCATTAGAGTGTCTTTCTCAGGGACACAAAGGAAGAAAGTGGGGAGCTGAGCCTGTGGTCACAGGGGTTCACAGGCAAGTGTTTAACCCACTAGGCATCTGGCCCCATTAACTGATCCTGGTATGGTTTCCTCTCTTTCACAAAAATGATTTAAGCACTAATAGCACAACCTTGTGGAAAATGTTCAGACTGCTAAAAACAGGTAATAATGACCATCAGATTCCTTGGTCATCCTTCAAATTGCAAAGTATTCACTAAGCCGATATATTAAGATTGCAAATATAAATCCAGAATTCAAGAATCAACACGTCTGCTTCCCCTAATATAACTTGTACTGCAAAAGATAACTGTAAAAAACAAAACAAGAGGCACTTGAATCAAGCTAAATATAGTCAGACAATCTCACTTAAGTATTCTTAAAACAAGGGAAAGTATCTCACACATTCAAGTCAGCTGTTCCCAAAATGAGAAAATACTTTAAAGATTTTCTGACTTAAGAATATCCTTTCTTGCAGTGTGCTTTCTTGCATCTCGCGCACATGTGATTCAACTTATCACTTATAAACCCCACTGGTCAAACGGGGTGTGTTACTCCAAAAAGAGACGATAATAAATAGCACTGGAACACACAAGGACCGAGCTAACACTGGATAAAATTACCAGTCATCATTTATTCATCATCATTATCAATGGGCAACATAAAGACTGCCTGGAGTTTTTATTTATAGGAAAACTGAAGAAACTGATTAGGATCAATGAGTGGAAAAAACACCAAGCAGCATGCGCACACACACACACACACACACACACACACACATGCCCTGTCCGCTCCCGTGCTACAACCTCAATTCAAGCATGAATTTCCCAGCACTGTAAGGGCCGTTATGTAAGAAAGCGTTTGAGTTACAGTGATGTCTGCAGTGCTTATAATTCATTGAGCCCAGTCCTTCAACAGGCTGGCTCCAGAACATTAGAAACACATTGTTGGGAAATGAAGCCTTTTCCCTACACTTAACCTGCACATAAACAAGCCCAACCTTAAGCCTCAGGTCTTACAGTCCACTTTAGGCCCCCCTACCATTCATACTTGACCTGAATATTACCTTAAACAATTATCCTGTTCTCCACATAGAAATATTAATGGCTCTGCAAGAAAAGAAGCTGATCAGAATGGCATGATCCTAACTGCTAAACTGCAGTCATTCTTAGCAATGTTGGCATACTGAAGAGCAATACTTTCGCACACTCACCCAAGTCTCTCGAACAGAGACACGCGCAGACCCTGAAGCGCTTTCAGACGCGTAGACAGACACACCAACAACAAAAACACAAACAACACAGCCCAGACAGACTTGCTGGCCAGACTCACAGGACCACAAATCAAATTGGTTAAAAATACCTAATTGGCAAAAGTAATAGTGGTCCATGAGGGCAGTGATTCGATTACAGTAGATGCAACATCTCAAATAGGATCTGCCGAGCCAGAAAACACGCTGTCCTGAGATGTCAGCAGTCTGTCTGGGAGGCAGGTCATGAGGTCCAGTTAAGCAGACGGTGTGCGGGGCTCCCAGTGACCGTTCTCAAGCCCTGAAAAAGACCTTGAAGCTTGTTAAGAGCATATCATGTCACTCAGGTACCACCCTGAGGGTCCGTCCTCTCCAAACCTGGGCTCTAAACTCTTTCCGCAGCAGCTTCCTGAAGCAGTCTGCTCTATACAGAAGGCAGGTTGAGCTGCCAATATGGAAGAGACCAATAACAGCGAGTGCAAAGAGGCCGCCAACTGGCCACCAAGAAACCGCATGAATGAAACTCTCAGCGCTCAGATTTCCAGGATCGTTCCACACAGTTTGTTTTTCGAAAGCACAAAATTCTCGCACTGTAAATAAAATGCACTCAAGCATTCAGAGGTTTTAAATCACTTGTCATATAAATAACTGTTTTGTTCAATTGGGCCTCAGAAGTTGTTTAGTTTATTTCAGTATTTTATTTTGTATTTAAAGACAGACAGAGAGAATTTCATTCCAATAAGCGCATTATAGATTTATTTTTTTTCTCGGGGGAGGGGTGGGGTGGTTGTGTGTGTGTGTGTGTGTGTGTGTGTGTGTGTGTGTGTGTGTGTGTGTGTGTGTGTGTGTGTGTGTGTGTGT